>JAMBLF010000221.1:0-344221 GCA_030578115.1 Leucoptera coffeella
ATTGAATTACTTTTTACAATATCCTTATTTAATTTTGTGGTCTATTTCTGTACGCATTTACGTGTGAATACGAAAGTTACTAACTTATTGTGAAGGAGATTTAACAAGGACCAGCTAATGAGTAGCATTTCCCTTTGTTGTGGTATCACTTTAGACATCCATTCTGACAGTGACTATTATTGTTGAGGAAACTAGAGTCTGATTGCGCCGGACAACAATACAGCAAAACACGTGTTTTGGCAATCGGAACAATAGCTTTCAACCAAGATGCAGAGTGTGTAAATAATGAAAGCTACTGAACTTAATAGCTAAACATATGTAGCTATCATTCAAGTTTAATGTTGACTGGTAGTTAAAAATTTATTAAATAAAGGCAAATCATGATCTGGAAAGGATTATAGTCGTAAGCTAGTCTCTTCTGTATCAAATATATCGATTCTATATCAAACCATATACAGAAGCATCATAGGTCAACCCAAAATAAAATATGAAGTAGGAAATTACGGTAAATCTCTAGACTCTTGAAAAAAATATGAAAGAGAGACGTTATGTCATAACACAAGCATTTCGCATTCGTCGATTTCCAATAGTTTTTGTTTTGCGTTCGCCTTTGTCAATGTCATGCCTCTTTGAACTTTTGTCATAAAGAACGACCGTCTATCATCACCGCTGCTTTTGTCTAACCAGCTTGAACAAGACATTTAATGAATAGGTTTTTGTTCTGCAAAATGTAGCCTTAACAGCAACGTATGTGATAAGGACTCTTGGAACGTTTTACTGTTAGACCTTTTGTTGTTCTTTATTTGAAATATGTGCATTCTGCTAGCTTCTTTATTATCATATTAAAAATTGTAATATGTAAGTATGTGTCTATTAACTAATTTCTTACCGTTCCATATACACGAGCCCTCACTTTCTTATTACCATAAGCGTTGAGCAGAAAATATTTATACTTATCATACAACAAAACGAATAGGTACAGCATTTACTCCATAATAACCGCGCATCGTCAGATAATTATAATAATAATGTACAACGTTAACAATAAGAATAAAATACAATCAAAAGCCTGACTACAGAAGTCTAAGTATTGAAACAATATACTCTTGTATGTACATACATTTCATGGTAGAATAACTACTGTTGAATCGAATGAATAACTTACTTTGCTATTGAGCTACTCTTCTTAACAATCAACTGATTAGTATCAGGTTACATAAGATGTTTTGATGGAGCTTATCTTACTCGTAGCACCGTTAATAACCTTTTATAAATAATAAGAATATTTCTTAATATTCACAGGTAATAATCAGAGCCTTTACACGTTACCATGTCTAAAAATTAGCTACTTTGGCTTCTGATATACTTGCCTAGTGTAAAATGAGTTTGATGTGTTGGTTCAAATTTTTACTCCAGATTTCCTATTACGCGTGAACCTGTAACGTTTGTGTATGATTAAATTGTTATCAGCATAATTTAAAACTCTACCCTTTGATAGTGATGATGAAATTTAGAAAATGTGTATAGTATTTGTAATTTTACATGTTTTGTGATTATATTTTTATTTATAATTATTTGTGTTTCGAAAATAAATAATGAATTGTATAACAAAACAATAAATTTCTAAACACAAATCAACCTGATATCGATTTATAGAGCATAGTGTCACCGATGACCGCAATAGTGCTTGCAATCGACTGTAATTTGATGACTTAGAACCGCTAAGCTATCACTTAGACCGCACTTAAGTTATTAGATCACTGACAATCGACATTTGTGGGAAGATAATTTAATAGAGAATTTCAATATTGCTATATTATGTATATGGTATGATAGGTGACGAGGGATAACAATCTTAGGATTTTTTTCATTTGCTAACTAACAACTCTTAATGTAAAAAATAATACATAGTTTTCTACATTTATTAAATCAATATCCCCATATACTCGTATCATAAAGGGTTTTTAATAATTTATTATTCCATTATAAAAATACCTATTTGTCCTTTCAGACTAGAGGTTTCAAGTAGAATTGATAATATTCGTATAATTAATTATTTAACAATGTACAAATCTGTGCTGTGCTACTCTAGGATATAAAAATAATTCTAACTGAAAAGAATCTATCGGTCTATGGGTTAGCAACCTATTATGGCGATTTGACTGGCAACCCAAATATTCATACTAAAAGTGACCTCGGAGATTTTTTATCTCGGAGGTTCTGTCCACACCGAAAGGGATTAAAAGACGGGGATGTAAATAGATATGAATATGTAAATAGAAAACATTTTTACCATAATTAAATAAACGTTCGTCATATCACACCATTAATCCCATTGGGAACGAACGATTGTATTAAATAATCTCAATTAACGAAGTGTTGTTCAAGCCACGTTAACTGAAGTTAATTAAAAATCTACAACAGTTATTAATTCCACTCACGTTTTGCTTTAACGTCGATACAGTGACCGCAACAACGTAGCTTTTTTTGCTGGAATTTTAACGAACGTAAAAGTTGCTTTTACCCAACATTTCTATAGAATTTTCTAAACCATGACCTATACCATATGCATATGTACACACGCCATTCTGTACTCTCTGATATAGTATTGTAATGGAATTGATATGGAATTTTATGACAAGTTTCTAGCACATCACCTAATATAACTATGAAACTATACTACCTATCTACTATCTCCTAGTCTAACTATAATATGCCAGGATTAAAAGCAGCTAGTCAATATTCTTTTGACGTGCCATACTAGCGTGACAAATAGATATTAAGGTTACAATTAATATAGGGTAAGTAAATAAAATCAATAGTATTTCTGTGTTAACCTAACAATGAAATCACAGTAAATTACTACTTGTATTATCAGTACAGGTACGTTATGTCTATATTTGAACACAACAAATCGAATAGTTTGTACTCGTGTGGCGTAGGAACTTAGCAACGATAAGTATCGCTCGAAATAAACTATTTGTGGGACAATTGGATTTCCACTGTATATTTTGTACAGTATTGTTTCTTTGTTATGTAAATATTCCGTATAAATAAAAATGTTTTCCTCCTAAACCAAAATAAATAAAGCCTTTTACCGGGAAAGGGTTAAAGGGATTTATCGCATCGTAGGTAAATACGCGTATATAATGGTATTAAAGCCAAAGTTCTTGGTATTTGAGGCCATTCTGCTATAATATCCTTATAGAATTTCGCAAAAGCGCCCTCTCTGTGAATATACACTGATGTGCCGGTATAAAAAGGAAATACTTTATTATCCAGCAGAAAAACAATTCGTGAGGCAGGATTTGTCGATCCGAAATGGGGTCAATAAGTTGGGTTCGCTCACAAAATTGCTTTTACTACTGAATAAAACGTCAGTGAAGGCAATTCTCTCGAATTATCGTTTTATTTTCTTCAGGGCCTAAGAAAGTTTGGAAATTTCCCTGTTGTCGTCCTTAGGTTGTTTGTTTGTAAATAAGTTTATTGGTTCAGGACAATGTTTTTTATAGCAATTCTAAAAATCGATCTAGTTTTGACAGAATTATATGCAAATACGCGTATATAGAAAGTACAAAGAGAAGAAAGAATATGGGCGTCTGTAGTACACCATAAAATATAGAATAACAATTTACTTCAGTTTAGTAAATTTTATGTTTTTAAACTGTTTCAATCGCATTTTATTTATATAATCAAGTAATTGTCAAATAATACTATGGTTTTCATATGTTATAAAAAAACCTGACCGTAGTAACCATACATAACTTTATGTATAAATCTTGTACCTAATTTTCTTGTTACAACGATATACATACTTAAGCATCGTTCGGCGTAAAAATAAAAAACGAAAAAGCAATATCAATTATCTTCTTTCGTACAGAAAATCTCCTTGAAAGCCTTGTCTGTTGATTTATAGAAACCTCGGCTATTGTTGATAAAATAGAGCTTTTCACTGCCTACTACCAAAGCAAAAACTAATTCTATTCAAAGCAAAAAGCTGCCAGAGCTTTTTTGAGGACAATAACGAGGGTGCCTTGTACTAGTACTGCCATCTCTTATTTTTTTCCTACAAAATACTTTTGTACTTTAAGAATGCGTATGACAGATATATCGGAAATATCAACTGATGAAGGAAGTACTTAAGCTTACGGAAACGTCTATTTTGGTTTAAGATGCAAGTACCTACCTTTCTAGCCAGGAATATAAGAATGATACCAAGTTAGCCCTGTCTTCCTGATATGTCATAACTGGCTAAGGAACTAGAAGTTAAGCCAATACACCCCTAATAGTAACGTTATAAATATACGTAGCTAACGTTAATCAGAGAAACATGATGTCTTCAAGGTTCAGTATCTCCCAAAAGGGATAAAGAACGAGTCTTAATATTTAATGTATACGATCTTTCCCTATGAATAAATATAAAAGAAATTATAAAATATGGCATTGGAATGGGATCGATGCAGATGCCCCAAATTCAGGCTTTTGTGCTCATTTCTATAACGTCAAACGAATCGCACAGAGTAAGTGTTATTCACAGACTGGGCTAAAGCTTTGATCTTTACAGCTTTCACTTTTGATATAGGTCTAAAGCAAAGTTCTTTTTACTGACTTATTGGATGTTTAAGTTATGTTGATTTGTAATGAAATATTGACGTTAATTTGCAAAGTTTAAATTTTAGGAAGCTCTCGATACATTCTTCATCCTCAAAAATACAGATGGAGCAAAGATAAAATCAGTAATTAAGAATACGGATATTTTTAAAAACGTATTTATGAAAATGCTTAAAGTGCCTAAAAACGCTTGCACCCTTACTTCCAATGAAAAAGTTAGGTTGCTCACAGATGAAAAACATTCTTAATTCACCTATTAAAACTATTTATTTACTTGAAATACACAATTATTTTGTATTTATATATAAATAATTCAAGATTTCCTTTACAACGCGACCTATTGTATTTATAATGAAGCTTCTCGCAAGAATTTCGCTCCAGTTTCATATCAAATAAAACTGAGTACAAACGTCATCAATGTTTTATAGTCGACAAGACTGATTCAATATCAGCCGAGAAAATAAACCTTCTTGCTTTTGAACTTCACGAATGAATTCGCTTCTTTACAGCTTATACATATATACATACATGGAAGTCAATGTATGTATATATGCATAATTATTATATTATATATAATTATTATATAGTATTATTTAATCCCTTTCGGGCAAGATAGAATGTCAAACAAGCGAAAGTATCAGTGCCACGTGAATATTGATAGAGAATATTAGTGATAGGTAACTAGTCCATCGTTCTTTAGCTTTTCAAGACCCATAGTCCCTCAGTCGCCTTCTACACCATACATTGCATAGAATATCGTGGACTTTAGCCGTAAACTGTAAGGTCATCGAGGGGAGGCGGTGATGCAGAACTTAATTGTTGCTTTGATTCAGAGCTGTGACCGGAACGGTTTTTATTGACTCTTTTTCGCTTTTATTACATACTTTTTATGGTCATTAAAGATTGATGAAACTACGGTGACGTATTATGATTTATCGATAAACCATAAACTTTTGATACAGTTTTGAAGACAATATAGACATACACATGTTAAAACATAGTCACCACAGATCACGGATAGCCATTTTTCGAAGAGTGTTGTAACAAATATTATAAATTTGCGTTTAATAAAATAATAAAATAAATTAATTGCGAGTGTGTATGAGGAGGTGTATGAGTCACAATGAAGCGAGAGTGGTTTGACAGGATCGGGGCAGATGGGGATCCGTCATCTCTGCCTACCCCTTTACAAGGAATCAGGCGTTATGTATAAGTATGTGTGAATAAATTAATAATCAAGTAGATCAGATACCAATTCTATTCAGTATGAGTTTTAACAATCGTCAATTTAATATATTCTTACAAACCACCATAAGTATTCACTTAAACTATAATCCAATATAATTAAAACTATTGGACAAAATTTGCCTATATTTAATATAAATCCTTTAGAACTATCGGATTACAAGCCTTCCAATTAGGTAGGGGTAGCAGGTGTCGGTACATACATGAAGAACCTCTTAATTGCCATCCACTTAGTGTCACCTGCGTCGCGTTTGCCAACTCGTTGAAGGTCGTCACACTCACCATATTAGTAGATTAGGAACCCATGAATTTACGAGTATGTAGCATAATTATTGTAATACGCAACGTAATTATTGGTGACATTAGGAGTACCTATAACCGCCGAGTGTGTATCAGAAGATGTATGAGTGTCAATGAAGCGAAAGTGGTCTGTCAGGATCGGGACAAATGGGGATGCGTGATCTGTGCCTACCCCTCTACAAGGACTCAGGCGTGATGTGTATGTATATAGTGTCATTTTATTATCATACATACATTGACATCACGCCTTTTACCCTGTACAGAGGTGAAGATCACTTCTTCTCATCTGTCCCGATCCAGAAAAACACTTTCGTTTCATTGATACTCTTACACCTGCTCATACATACTCGGTTATAGGTACTTCTAACGTCACCCTTTTTCAATATGGCGTATATTTGACTGTCATGTGTCCTATTAGGTCGTATTAGTAAATAAGAAGATCAGTAATTCACACAACGTAATTATTATAATTGTTGTTATCATAATAAATATATTAATACTTATGTAGTCACGATCGTGCAACCCTTTTGGAGTCGTCAACTAAGTTTTGTTATGGTCTTATCACTTGATACCCATTTTGCCTTAATGTTAATACCTAACGTGATTACCTACATATTATTTCCTTCCATATAGGCAATCTAAGGTTACTGCCGCATTGCAAGTATCGTTGTTTAACTACGAACATATTAATATTCCACATGTCGAAGGAAAGGCGCTATACTACTTTATATTCAACTGATAGATCAGTAATTTGCTCACTAATTATAACAGTTATAATTAAAGTAAGTTATAAATTCCACTGTTGTGAACAGCATTGAATCGACCAATTCCCAGTTATTAGTAAAATATTATGTTCCGGAACTTTCATCAACAATTGAATTTTCATCACGCATGTGTTTTCAATTGTTTCTTCATTTCCACATGATAGCGTGATAGTATTTCTCAAATTATTATGTTTGTCTTGTTTCCTGTAACGAAATTCATCATTAAAATTAATGACTTGTATTTAATTTAGTTATTTCTCGAAATAAACAAATAATTATTGTGAACGCATCTTAATTGTAGTTATATTTTCCTCATAGATAAGGTTGGTAGAACATCTAAACAGTTTTTTTTTATTTCATTCAGTCAAACTTTTTGCACTGACACAGTAAATAAAATGGTTTTTATAATGGGATGCATTATTAACATACTCGTATTTCGCCATATTACAATTTAGAAGTCATTTCAACTTATTATTTTAAATTCATATTCAAATTCATATTATGTTACTTTTAGTGCAGCAAAAAATGTTAAATACTCGTAACTTTCTTGTAATCTGATAAGTAATCTTTACAAACAGCACATAAACTGTAAAATCTGCATCATTTTGCATATGAAACTGTAATGACTGTAGATATTGTATCGTATATTTTATTTGTCAATAAGACATATTATCATAATCAATAGAGGACATATTGAGAAAGAGTAAAGTTAGAAGTCCCTATTACCGCACAGTGTGTATGAGTGTCAATGAAGCGAAAGTGATTTGTCAAGTCACAGATGTGGATCCGTGATCTCTGCCACTCTACAGAGAAACGGGTGTGATGCGTGATGTTTATTTGGCAAAACAGGCCATGAAAATTACATTGATGTAATTTGTAGGGCTATTAAACTTTTTGCTAAGCAACCCTCACGTCACTCAGCTATTTTAATGGCGTCATTCTACAAGCACAAACATGTTTTCTGTGTAGATATTTACATATAAAGTCCACCTATAGAATATGTTCTAGTATGTTATACTTGAGTGTATAACTAACTATGGTTATGAAAATTTAAAGTCAGATGATAGATAAAGAAGATGTAATAATAAAGTCTACTATAAAGTCAAGTCTCAAAAAAGCTCATAGACGCATTATTTTGTCAGTGCTAAAAAGATTATTTTTAGTGAATACTAAATATTAACCAATAATATTTATTTTATTTAATTTCATAAATATTATTTCCGAAAAACATTCCGCCGTACTCATCTTGAACCGGAATTTCGATTGATTGCATACTTCATTAACAATCCAAACAGTTTAGTTATATAACCTAAACAGATACTTAAAACAAAATGGAATCGAACAAACCCAATCTATACATAACAGCTTATTGGCTTCGGAAAATCCGCATAACAAACCTCCTTGCATTTTCCCCTGAACAAATTACGTGAACATGTAATGGGACGCCACATGCAATGCAAGTTGATACTGTTTTCGTTATAAGCGCTTGGAGCAACGAACTCTGCTTTATGCCACCAATGCAACTCATCCAGGGCTGTAGACACGTGCCAGGTTATAAATAGTTGGCTGAATAAGGTGTCCGTTACCTGAGGATTAGATTTTATTAATATATTGTCTATGAAAGTGCTTACAGACCAGTAGGTATGGAGGTTTCAGGAACGGACTTATATAAGGCTATCATTATGTATTAGAATTCTGTTGCTGTAAAGAATGTAACTACGAGTAACACTTATGTATTTGTCAACTCTACATAAACCCATAAACTGATATAATGCAAAACAATAATGTTTTTATATTAGGTTATTGATATGATTTTTAGTATCTATGTAATTTTAAAATAGCTTCGAGAAACATATAATAACATAACATCACGCCCGTATTCATACAGAGAAGTATGCAAAGTGTAGAAGTCCTTATGTCTCAAATACTCGAGGTAAAAAAAACTACCACGTAGTAAAATGTCGCCAAAATGTTATTACAAATAGTGAAAATACAAGAACTCATGTACCGAGATTTGCAAAGTTCGGTAAACAGTTGTTAGTGGGTGTTACGCGGTATTGACGAAACTTGCCCCATATTGCAAAGTTGTGCCAAATGCGTGCTTCGCCAACTTTCTTAATACCGAACCCTAAACACACGATAAGTTTTGCTTATCGCATTTTTCATACTGCTCTCAAAGTTTCATCTAGAACAAATTGTGCTTTCGCTTCAGTCTTATTGCTGAAATAATATTGCCGACTATGCTGTGGTTATTGACAAACTTCGAGTTAGTTTAGTAGGGATTTTTATTCTTATACATATACGTATATATTAAGCTTGTATAATACTAAAAAGGCCTCTATCATAAATCAATATATAACTTTACTAAAACGTTGATTAATTACCTATATATAAAATACTTTTCTATCTTATACTACATAGTTTAGTAACTCTATAACTATTAAGTTTATTGTTATTCTTAGTTTAAACTAAGTACTTTAAGTAGTAATATAAACTATTCTGTATAGTATGACTTTCGTAGTCTTATCACAAGACTACTACGAACGGATTAAAAAAATGATCGGCGAAGATGATCGTAGCGAACTATATTATATTTGTATTTTAAAGGTAGTTTTTTAATATATCAGTCTCTATTCTTAAGGATAGGTAATAAGAGCCGATATATGACAATACACAACCAGACTAATCATAGAAGCGTATATATATTTTGAATAATCAAATAGAGGCAGGCTTCTCAAAGCGGGTGTACTTACATAGCGTGAAGAACACAAAAAAATATACGTATGTATTATATACATTTTAAAATTCTCATTATATAGTATAATATAAATTGATATGGTGACACGAGGTCTTCCTAATTGAAACCCGTAATGAGATTCAAGGCTCCGTGTAATCTGGATTAGCCTAATACCGGAACATTCTGGAATTGGATTTTGCCTCGATCGGTATCGGCGAAAATATTACAAAATTATTAGAGCACCTAATTGTATCGGAACCGCGTTGGTATTAGAGTAATTAATTTTTTTTAAATCAAATAAGCTTTTAGGTATTTGTGAGTTTAAAATGTTAAGTATACAAATCTTTACCGTTAAGTAAGAAGCAATCAGGGTGAATAAACTATAGTGTACTCATTTCAATTAAAACTGGCGTGACGTTAATTTTGTACACAAATTAAAATATGTATATTGTATTTCTAAGAAATTTATACAACCTGTAATAAGGCGAAATATTTACAAACTGTTTTAAATTTAGAAGCAAATAAGTAAAATAAGCATAAAAACCTACAGTACTCTATCATTTGAATATTTTATAACCAATCTGAATCGAGGTCGAACCTTTCAAACGTCCCAAAATCACCCAGTAAAGAAACCTCTCACACACCTATTTCGACTGCTGTATAATTCATGTAGGGTCGTCTTTGATAGGAGGACCCTGTGGTCAAAAAGTCCCTAATTGACCATAAAGGGCTTCCCTCTATCCCTGTAATGTAAATTGAAATATTAAATTCTTATCAGGTGAATCGATAGCATGTACTTTAGTGCAGAATATTTAGTTTAATAAAATATAATTTAAAATAGCCCTTTTTAAAGGCTATATTAATAATTTTGAATTATTTTATATTTTATAAATTTATCTTTAATTTATTTTTTAAGTATTGTGAGAAGATAGTATTTAAGCTGCTTTAAATAAAAAAGTTGCACTCTTTTAGTTTATGCCGTTAATAACAACAAAAGATATTCTTTGAGAACTAAGGATTTCATTTGATTACTTTCAAAGCCCTTACATTATTATACGGACTAAATAAATGAAATAAGCTGTTACAAAATATTCATTCCAAGAATGTATGGCGCAACTCTTATCAGACGGCACACAATACAAAGACTGATGACACGAAATGCGGTGGAAGGAAGCCAGAAATAGTTCATAATCGTTTCGCCCACTGCAACAATTCATAACACGTGTCACAATTTGCATGCTGAAAGCTGCAGCCAAAAATCTTGCGTGAAAAACGCGACATAAATTATGAAAGAGCTCTGGCTGTAATATTTACTTGCGATTTACAGTCCACCTCCATGCCAAAGAACTTGAATAGGTTAAATAAACAATGTCACATGTCATTGGAATTAGTTTATATATGTAATCCAAGGGGAATTAACATTATGTTAAAGGTGTCTTAGAAGCTAAAAAAATAGCAAAATACCTCAACAGACACTGCACTAAAGCATTGTAAGCGGGGATCTCAATATTAATTGTACATGAACAAAATTTCATGAATGTCCGGCGGACATAAATGTCGTTCTTAACAAAGAATAAGCAACAACATTCAAACAACAACAATATGATAACAAAGGAAATAAACAACGACAAAAACCTGAGTAATACGTACAAATATTATACAGGTCAGTGAGGAAAACTCGTACAAACAACAATCAGCAACAATAACAAACGTTAACATGTACATACAGTATACGTAAACAAATACACTACAAAAATACACACTCTCCACGCAGCAAAATTATATTTTGTACACACATCTCACATATAAACACATCCTTCCCAAGAAACTCAGCTAAATAATTTTCTGTTTGTTTATCCTTAGCAAAAAAATAACATAAGCTATCTCTATATACCTCTATAAGAATATTATGCTATAAGTTGACCGTGGATCTATCTTATTTCAAACTAGCGGCCCTCTCCGCCTTTGCACGGGTATAAAATATATAGCCTACTCCACTATTTAATGGATGTTATTATACATATAAACCTTCCTCTTGAATAATTCTATCTATTAAAAAAAACGCATCAAAATCCGTTGCGCAGTTTCAAAGATTTAAGCATACAAAGGGACATAGGGACAGAGAAAGCGACTTTGTTTTATACTATGTAGTGATTCTGTTCACAACGAACAGGACTAAAGGGCGTCAATGTAAACGTATCTGTCTCTTTTCAGAAAACACGTTTACGGTGGTGGTAGAAAAGGATGGTCGGGGACTTGGTATGTCGGTTTGCGGTGGCAGTGGACTGGTGAGGATCAGGAGACTGTACCCTCCGCAACCTGCTTGGAAGACTGGGAGACTGGCACCCCGTGACCTGCTGTTGGCTGCTAACGGAGTGCCCTTGGCTGGACTTAGTACATATGTAAGTAATGACGTCGCAATAAAGAAGTGAAACCAAATACGCTAACTAAAAAAGGGAAGGGATGCTATAGTTAGAATATGTATGTAAATGTTCCTTGGGGTAGGTCATAGTTAGTTCTATAAAATTGAGACACAGTTTGCTTTTAGTCAAGTTAGGACCTGAATATCTGGTCAACAAATTCGAGATTTCCATAGAATTGTATACATAAACTCTGGAATTGTAGAGATTGAAACAAAATCTTTTGGCTAATCTGCAAGGGATAATAGTCGTGAAATGTTTGTTTTGTTACGCCCTTCAGTTACCAGTCTCATACGCAACCATTACATCTGCTTACCTGATGATGTTTACTCATACTGTCACTACATAAAAATGATGATGGTTTTGTTTACTTTGGTAGGTACTAAAATTGTACATTACTCACAATAAGGACCGTTAATCTCTAGGATCTAATCAGCCATCGAGTTAATAACAAGGATATTTTAAGTGATTAGGTACAAGTTTATTATCATATCTAGGCAATTGATAAGCGCTAATATTGGGATATTACGTTAGTTAAATTCATTGGAGAAAGTGCTGTGTAGTGTAAGATGTACTTTTATCATTGATTGATTGATTCATACAAAGCAAGTATAATCCTAAATATATGTACTTTAATAACTACACATTTTCATCTTGATTATAATCAGTTCATTTTTTCAGTCGTCATACTAATATTCCTTCTTTTAAAGTATAGAATCCCTTATAGTTTTGAATCGCAATACATACTTTAATTTCAGCAGTTTCAAATATTTTGTTTTCTAATATGGAAGATTAAGAGTTTTACCCAAATTAATTTAGTTATGTAAGTAAATCGTATTGAAAATTAAAATTACCTTGTCTTTAGTACTACCTTTTATTATGTTGAGCTCACACATACCAATATTTAAATAGAAAACACTGATCTTGACAAGTTTTCTAAACTTGCAATAATGGTAGTCATAAATAAGACTAATCTTACATACACCAGTTACTAAACAGTCCATTGTCTTAAGATTTCATGGCCGAGTTTGTAACATTA
This sequence comes from Leucoptera coffeella, assembly GCA_030578115.1. NCBI lineage: Eukaryota > Metazoa > Arthropoda > Insecta > Lepidoptera > Lyonetiidae > Leucoptera > Leucoptera coffeella. The sequence goes on from JAMBLF010000221.1 coordinate 13,117, forward strand.
GTCAAAGTTAATAATTCTTGTCGTAATGAGTACTAATTGCTGTCTGAGACTTAGACAATTTTTTTTGTGTTGTCTCGTTTTAATACGTTGTTTGGTGTGTCTTAAGGTTTCTTTAGTTACTTTAGTTTTAAAGCTGCACTATTCCTTCATTAGCATAAATATTTAGTTGAATATCACTCTTCAATACTCTGAAATGACCTATCTAGTCAATCAAAACACATGATTTTTATTATAGACGCTTAACTTGTAGTGAAAAATACAATTTTATAATTTATTTTAATTCACTTTCCTTCACTCGTGAATCACCTATAATATAGAACAGGATTTCTATATTTTACAAGCCAAGATTAAATGAAGTTATGAGTAATTATGCGTATATTTTCTTTTCTCTGCCAAAAATAACATAAAATTCCTTGTAAAATTGCAGCTTACAATAAACATTTCCCATTATGATTTGCGTAACAGTTATGTACATCTATTATATCGCAGGATGTCTTACGCTCCTTTCCGCTACGTATTACAACAAATTTAAACTTTTCTTCAAAGCGAATATTCTTTCCCTTCTGCATTTAATGGTGACTCAGCGAACGGCGACGCTTGATAAATAGACTGTCAACTTCATTGTTCTGTCGAATGAATGCACATTCGAAAATGTGCTCAGAAAAGTCCCTTTCAAAGTTTAAATTTAAACCAGAAAGCTTTCGAGAAAATTTGATTAAAAATGAAGTGGATTCTGCATTATGTTGTAACTGAATGTAGGTTAACATTTATATTGAAGTGTATGTAACTGCAATATACTATGTATACTGCGTGATTGTGATTGATATATGTTTATAGGGTGGGATTCCGTATTTATTCCATTATTGACCTTCTTAATTACGAGTATTTAATAATAATAAATTAAGAATACATGACCTATATTAATAATTTCGTGCTGAGGCTTAGTCGGCACGTTCGAAATATTACACAAATAGTAAATCACAAAAAATATTGATTCGCAGACAAATTAATTATTTATTCATTTATTAAAAATTTACATTTTGTCACTATGATTGCTTGGGTAGCGAGCGGTAGCCACCGTATTATAATAATAATTTGATTTCTTTCTTCGCAGGAAGCTCTAGAAGTACTGAGGACAGCGCCCCCTCGAGTGGAACTGAGGGTTTGCAGACCACCGCCAGATGTCATTGAGAGCATCACTCCACCAGACCCTCCCACTCCTCCAATAAGAACTCCGAACCCTCCTGCAGATCCATTGAATTGCCATCCTATGCATACCAGGTAATAAATGGCATTTAAGTAACTCTTCATATTGGTTCTAACGTTTCTTAAGCTATTGTTGATTTTAGGAAATAACATAATATTAAAACATCTGATGACCTTTATTTCTTACGAGGTATTTAAAGGCTTGCATATCTCATATAAGGAAGACTCGCAACTCTATGTCCTCAATTGCTAACGATATAGACGGGTAGTTAGAGCCTGAGTGTCCATAATTACTAATATTTGTATATTTTTATAATCTGTTTTAAAAAAATACTTACTATACTTTATGTGTTATACAAACATTTTAAACTGAACATCGTATTTAATTACGTAGTTATTATTTACTAATAGTTCTATCGATAATCTTATGCCTCGTTTTAATAAACCTCTGTATCAATCTTTCACACGCCAACCTTCACTATATCTGGACAGACTATCAGCCACCACGAGCAGCGCAACCACCTCATCATCAGAGGGTCGTGGGCGGAGAGAAGCCAGTCCTGATGAGAGACGGGAGCTGTACTTGCCAGGACTCAACCGGCCCTTACCAGTCTATGATGTACAGTATGGGGTATGCGAGTGAATTCTACATACATAATACATACACATAGATCACAGATCACCATTTCTCGCGATATTGATTAACCATTATTTAATGAATTATTATTACTACGAGTTAAATTATCCTATTATTATATTATTTGTCTTCGAAATTTCGGAGATGGGCATTCAAGCCTATGACTACCCCGCCATAATAAAAAAGGGAGTGTGTATACACAGGTCGTGAAGCGTATGTATTTATGTATATGTATGAGTTAAATTATAGCATAGATGTAATAGAGCAAAAAGGAACTACCTTGATATAATTTTGCTATGTAGTGTTATCCAATTCAAGCAACCATTAAATTATGACTTACGCATAGACATATCGCTATCATTAACTGTTGCGTATAATAAATTGTAAGAAGTGATTGTGTCCATCTCTATAATTATAACTACATCGGACTTTTTAACACATAGACAGATCCATACATGAAACATATGATATAGATATAAGTCACTTAATGCTTCTTATTCGTCTGTTATTTACTTTTATTACAACCTAAAATATATAATACCTAACCTACTATGACGTTTTACACACTTGTACCCAAAATAGAGTGTTAGTGATAAATTGCCTGTCCGAAAGCAGTCAAGTTCCCATTTGATTGAGGGTTCAATTGCCTCCTTCCAGGAAAGTTTTGGCCAAAATGTAATCCAAGGTGCTTCAAACGTAATGGTCTTGGTCAAAGTTACCGTAAGAGAAAATCGATATTAATAAATGTTTACAGTTACCGGATATAAATTGTACTTGATTTATTTCCTTGAAGTAATATTATGGTTGCAAAGTTAAATGTTAATTTTGCTTAAATTAGAATTCCAATGCGTAATACTGTGTTCTCTATACAACGGAATATGGTATAATACAGACATAAAATGAAACTTTAGCATTTTAGTCACGCTAAAAGGGTCCCAAAATTATAGAGTACCCACTTGAATATTATGAAAATCGAGTGTATATAATACTTTATTATTTTAATTTTTTAAAACCTGACTTTATTAAATATATTTAGTACTTCGCTACCAAAGAGTTTTTATAGGTTAAAAATTCGACGCAGAATAACTATATTATATTATTTTTCATTTATTCCACGCTGCATAGAACGACGGATCTGTGGTAAAGTATTCAGTATTGGACTTATGATCAATATTATTAAGAGTATTTATAAACTACACATATACAACCTATAGTGCATCATTCTTAACTTTATTAATAACAATTTAAAAAATATAGGATCTATATTTTCAGATCTTTCCCACATTAACATGTTTATTGTACCTTTAGATAGTTTCGTTTCTACATGCTCTCCCCAATTAATCTATAGAATTAAAGTAACACTCCAACCTATTAACATTAAATAAAACTAACTGAAGAATCATGTAAAAATAAAAACTATTATTATCATAATAACATACCATAAAACCATATTACATCGATACAATTTTGCCTAACTTTTTTTCAGGAATTCGATATCGTAATGACGAAGGTGAATGGTTCATTGGGCTTCACTCTGCGTAAGGAAGACCACAGTGCTCTGGGGCACTACGTTCGAGCCCTGGTAAGGGAACCAGCTATCAGCGATGGAAGGATACGACCTGGGGATAGGATTGTTGCTGTAAGTGGATTGTTACTAAATCTCTTTTGAGCAGGGGCCTTAGGCCACTAATGCTTATTCAAAATATCAGTTCAATATCAGATCAGTAATAGTGTGAAGTTGGTAGTGGATGACCAAAAGTGTCAAATTTCACTGAAAAAATGGCGAAATTAGTCACTTTTGCTACGCTACACTGTATATGTAGCCTACTAGTTTATAATACTTTTGATCTGATAGAATATATTAACATGATAATAGAAAATAGTAATAGTTTCACTATATAACCTGTAATGGATAAGCATTGTATTACAAATATTTTACGTTGCGACGTAGCGTAAAAAGCGACTATGAAACTAAGGGTCAACACATATAGTAGATAGATCTCATAACTGTAACCTCATTAATTGTTTATGTAAAAATCCGGTTTTTTCACAATGTTTCCCATAACCTTTGAAGTGATGTTTTTCACAACTAACTTATATACATTGTTAGAACCTAAACTTCATATTAAGATCCGAGATCCATGACGTCATATCATTAGAGTAAAGCAATAAATTAGGATTATATCAACACTTTAACAATTCCGCCAACACAGAGACAAAATGCAAAACCAGCATAACTTAATTAAACTTGTTCAATTACCCTAATTTCAATAGGTATCGTGGGCCCGGATTATCATATTTAATTAACGTTGCCTGTTCACTTTTGCTGTGAAATTGATAAATTATTCGCGTACAATATTATCGGTGTTATGAAATCGATGTTCTTATACTATGTTATTACTCTCGTATAGATCTGAGAATAACTTAGAAGGTGGACCTAGTCTCGAAAAAGAATATTGAGGACAGTTTTCTAGTCCATCGCCTATTCAATTAGGTATTACTTAACTTTGAACCTTCAGTTATTTTTGCATTTTCTTTACATGTCCCAGATTATCAGGGAAATATAATATTATAGAGAATGATCTATAAAACAGTAAAAACTATATTTATCATTTTGGTTTGAACATACTTAACGTTTATAAACATAAACATTCCTTTTTAATGATACATCCTGATTATTGAGGTCAATATATAGAATAGAAAAACGTTTATTCACTAAAACAACAATATAACCAACACATACGAATAACAATAATTATATTGCTGTCGTGAAAGGGCCCAGACTCAGCATAAGACTACAACCCATTAATTACACCAAATTCTTATACTAAGAATCTCTCTACACACCTTTCCAGGTAAACGACACTCCAATGTCCAACATGTCCCACGCAGAAGCGGTGGCCTTCCTCCGCTCGTGTGATCCTGAAGTGCGACTGCGATTGTACCGAGATAACGCTGCCACGCCCTTGTCACCCACCTCTCCTAAGGAAGATGGTGGTCTCACCACCGACTCTGATGGGCCTTATAAGTCCAAGCCACCGTTGAGGTTTGTCATCTGTTCCAACTGATAATATTTTTACATACAAGCAATCTTCATGGATGAGTTCTAAATGTCTTATCTAAATTTTCTACTTTAATGCTGTATACGCCTATAGAGGCATATGTGTCAGATATAGATATAGTTTAAATTTAGTTTTAAGTATTGATTAGCATACATGTATGTGGAGCTTGTATCTATACTCAATAAATAAATCCATTGACGCATTTTAAGTCTTTGAATATATTAAAAATATTTTTATGTAAATGCTATGTGTGTTACTCTCAATATACATAAAGTTTACAATATAAATTATTGCCAAAGCATTCTAATGAATTATTGGCACATTATTTCCTATATTCTCGCCAGGCGTACTCGTATAGGCAAACGGTAATTAAAATAACTAATCGAATCCTTTATGCTTCTTAACTATTTTCATCGTCTATTCTATAACAGCAACCTTTTCCTCTTACAGGCCTGAAGCCGTGTCAATGCTCTGCGACCTCGCTGCCAGGAGGTTGACTCCTGACGCCGTGGATGGATCCCGGTCTCCATGTCTGTCGCCTCGAAAGTTCAGACGCTTGACTAAAGACAATAATAATTACGAGCAACCCAGTAGTAAGTATACTTTGGTTTAATAACTGATCTTGTGATTAATATGTGACTAATACACATTCCTTCTGACTAACTGTTGATATTAATGATTTTATACCGTTTACTTATAATCAAGGCATATACATATATACATGGCATATAACAATCTTCAGCTTAGCCCTGACGTTAGGGAGTTATTTGTAATGGAAGGAATAAGGTTAATTTATAAAATGACGGTATATAATATATTTCTTTAGAGAACTAAAGAATAGTTAAGACTATTAACCAAATACGTGAAAGTTAAAGAAAGAGGAAGGCCGCTTATGTTGTCATAGTTAAAAATTAATATGAAAATCTTTCAGTGCAATATAAGGATTATAAAATCACTTATCGAAAGTGAAATAAAAATTTTGGTAAAAATTACTTCTTTAGCATAATTAAAATTTATATACTACGATATAGGAGTAGTGATATACGAGTACATCACGTAAATAATACAATCAATATCTGATGAATGATGTGTGAAACTAGGAATTAATGACCAAATTATCATTGCCAATTTTGGTAGCTAATAAACCGACTGTCAATATTAATATTTTCATAAACACAATAATTTTATCGCTCTCTCTAGTTTATCTAGGTTTATAATACCGTTGCAGTCTAATCAAAATGCATATTGATTGGAAATCTGCATTGACACAAGCCTGTTAATTAATTACTGCTCATTTGAATTACACACTAACTAGAGCCCACGTGATAGACACATGAATGCATAATTGACAACCGACTTGATTGCTGAAATATTCGATGCAAATCTATCCAATCACGTCAAATAATGGTAATAATATTTCACTGATCAGAGAAAATTAATGACATTATTTATTGTAATAACACTCGTGGACTTGTTCAGTTTCAAAACAAAGTTTCGTTTCATTTAAATGGCGTAATAAATATGTAATACTACGAATATAATGAATGTAACCACGCGAAAGTGATTAATACAAAACTGATCCTCCTTTTATAGAAAAATGAGTGTGATGAGTATGTGTGTAAACTATAACAAAATTACGAAATCTCACTTCTACACTTACTTTTTATATATTAGAACATGTTTTTTCCGCAGCCCTCTTTTAGTCTTAAATCTATATTTATAATTAAAACTGCTGTATTAAATTGTTCCCTAAAGTTTGTCTTATGCTTAACACACAACACAAACAACATTCACGATCTGGTACTATTCCGCACAGATCGTACTCGCGTAAGATTTGCGGATAAGTCGCAAAGCCTTGACCGCCGCTCTATAAGGGTTCGGCCAGAAGAACAGAGCTCTGTTAAGAGAGCGCAGTCGATGACCTTAGCGGCCACCAATCAATCTAGTAGGAAGTCCAAACTTAGCCTGACAGGTATGGGCAGGGTCGAAACCTCCACCTTCTCTGTCGCTTGAAGCCAACGTTGTTTTGCATCACTTCCTTATTACCATCTGAAGCCGCAACTGACTTGCTGTTCCCCTAACCATAGTAGAGAACTATGAGTCCCGAACCGTGACACCGGATATCATGCCTTTCGACTATGCTGAATGATAATGTTAGAGCGGATACATTGTGCTTAGCTGCTACTTCACGAGCACTCATGAGCGAATTTCCTTTCGTACCTTTGTTTTGATTAGTTTACTTCAAGATGTTGATCATTGAGATTCAAACATGGCCATGGCTCAATGGTTAGAGAATAGTAATCATATATTTTCTTCAACATTAATCATCGAGTTTAAGACAATTAGTGTAACTGTTTCGGCATTCGATTCGACTTTTGTCGAACGTTTATAATTTCATTCTTTACTAAAATGTTTATATAGATTACTAGTGTTATTCATACTGCTTATTATCCTTATTTAATAGCAATTCTGTTTACAGTACCTCCTCAGGGATATGAACTTAATAACCTAGATAATTCAGCCCTTGACGCTCCGAACATGAACTATCAGGAGGACCTAAGGCACCAAAGGTTCCCAGAGCCAGTGTTCCACATGGACTCCAATGAGCCAGTGTCCATGCCAGTGGAACTCACCAGTGACGAAGCTAAATTCAAGCATTCGAATCCAGTGTATCAAAGCGCAGTGTTACATACTACCACCAACGATGGTTGTAGTAACAACGACGGATCGAAGGACGAAGGTATTACGACGACTTTTTAAGTATAGTTTTAAGAGATTCGCGATTTATACTCATGATTAATAGCTAACGGGTCTTATCGTGACTTTTTAAGTTTGTTTTCATTAAGTATCTTGTCTTGTGTTTATTATAAATTTAATTGTCACTTCAGTCTCACTGTACGTCAGGCAATAATGAAAGCGGTGCATCCTATTTATTTATTATAAGGTGATTTGTTTACAATGCTTCATCCAAAGCTAATGTCTTGCCAATTCTAGTCTGTATGAAATGACCTAGAAGGCTTTATAGACAAAGGATTTAATGTATAGAACATCATGTTATTTATGCGTACATAGTTGTTAATATTCTAACATAAAATTATTAAATTCCAGGTAACACTTTAAAGAAATGGAAGGGCTTCACTCTACCTCCTGAAGATGTGAAATTTGCTCCAGAATTTACATTGAAGAAGCAAGATCTAGTCGAAAAAGAAAACCGATACCCAGCACAACCTAAAGAGGAAGCTAGCGATGAACCTACTGTAAGTGATCAGTTGTAATTATTACATAGGACCCTTTCTCAGCATAAAATATCTTAGACCAATATATTAAGCTTTAACAAAATATATAAATTCCTGGCAAACAGTGCTTGCTTGAGTTTTTAAATATACATACCCTAACTTTTATCAATGCAGAAAGATATTTGTCCAGTTAAAAACCATGCAAGTTATAGCTTAGTTATGTTACGAAATTTAAGTTTATGAGAAGAAATATATCACAATATTCGGGGAACCTTTTACTTTACTTTAGTTTACAATCAAAGTTTGAAAATCATTATTCTTTTCTCTCTTTTTAGGAATATAGTGATGACATATAAAGACATGGCTTACCACCTGTCACTTTGAGTACTAACTATCTATCAACCACCCTATCAACACTTGGGTTTGAGGTGGCCGTAGAATTACTACCTTCGCAATTACGGAGCTGGATACCTGAACATCTGACTACCGCGCATGGGTCAATAGTCATGAACGAGTTTGTCTTTGTCTTGAATATAGTGATAGCTTAAATTCTATTTCATTTATATTACAGATCGTTACCGTAGAACTGAACAGAGGTTGGAACAGCCGGCTGGGGTTCAGCGTACAGAGCCATCCGGAGTCCGGACAGAGCTATATATCCGCTGTGTATAGCGACAGTGTTGCTGCCAGGGACGGACGGCTGCGGCGCGGAGATGTTATATTACAAGTAAGAATACATAAATATACTCACGTCTCTATGACTTCAACGGCTGAGACTATCGATCGCCATCTGAAACGACCCTGGCAAATCTGTCTTGCTACGCTCACATCCAATTAAACTTCACATACATGCTCTTTTGTTCTTCACACTACGTGAGAAGAATGTCTCCAGTTTTATCTGTATAAGTTCTCTACCTTCACAATATTCCGTAACTTATCACATAATCTTACATTACACATTTTTCATAAGTTTGTACAGATGCATAAGTTTGTACTAACAGTTAGGAATTAAAATTGATATACAAAAGAAGTTGAGGTGTATATTTCTATTTGGTATATTTAAAATATTCGTACATATTATTTAATAGCTGAGGATGATACACTAGATCATTGCCTAACAATAGTATTGTTGCAGAACATTGTACCTACGCTTAATAATATTATTTATACATATTATGACTCCACGTTCACTTTTATAACATTGGTAATAAATTGATAATCGATTGGTAAATAAATTCCATCTACCCTCAGTCTTCTCTCACTTATGCAGATAAAAAAGTCAGCCACTTACATATGTACATACACATCACGCCTGATTCCCTATCTGTCCCGATCCTGACCAACCACTTTACAAACATACACCTCCTCATGCACACTCGGCGGTTATAGGTACTTCTAACGTCACCCTTTTTCAATATGGCGTCTCTCTGACTGTCATATGTCCTATTGGGTCGGTCGCTACGTAACCGCCACTAAATACTTAATAGAAGGCAGCTACGAACTATTATTTAACTGAATCCTCTTCGTTTCAGGTGAACGATGAGAATGTTACATCCATGAAGACTTCAGAGGTGATTGACCTCCTGCGCATCCTAAGAGGGTCCATATGCATCACTGTGCTGCGACCTCCGAATGCAATCTAAAAGATACTTTATATCCACGGTGGAAAGACTATCTTGCTTATGTGCCATTCTTCTTAAGAATTTCGTCATAATGAGATAGATAATTGCGTCTTAAAAATTCGAAAATCTTATGGTACAAAATCCAATTAAGTATTGTTATATTTTCTAAATTGGTAAAATTCTAAATTGAAAAATTGGAAAAACGGAAAATGTATTAAAAAAAATGTTCTTGTGAATTGGCACATAAGCGAAAGCCTTTCCACCGTCGATACAAGTACAGAATATCTACTTCAATATAATGAAAAAGAACGTAAAAACTGTATTTTCCGAAACGGAATGCAAAGTTTTAGTTCAGTGGCTTTATTAATTCATAACTTACTGTAATTTTTCGTTGATTTGTCTCATTCATAATATATTGAATAACGGTAATAACTACTTTTATTAGCATGTACTACTATATTGTACTTTTAGGATCTACAGTCTCAAAAGTATTGATTTTACAAAGAGTTAAATTGCTGTCTAATAAAGTCAATAGATCTCATATAAAATACATAATCCATAAACAAATAAGCAGATATAAATGAATGTTTATGTTTTACCGTCGTGGCGCAAATGTTTTTCCTATTTCTGCGTCCCTATACAATTAAATTTCGTTTTATTAATTATCTTATATTGTCCTTTTCATTGTCAATAGGATAAAATAATAATATTAATAAGCATTATCTCTACGAAATGAATGATTGAAAATATAGGTAAATGATAAAAAATTAGTAAATGTAAACATGTTCTAAATATATGTATATTGTCCGCTGCTGGGACGCAAAAAAATGCAAACTAGCTGCCGTTCTTTCTCGTATATCGTAGGAGGCGACTAAGGGTCAATGGATTCTGTTGGGCGATAGGCTAGCAACCTGTCACCAATGTTCCATATAACATCACAACCCAAATATTCTGTCTTCAAGGTTCTGTCCACTCAAAAAAGGATTATAGGACGTGAATGTATATGTATGTAAGTATAATATAATGAAAATATGAATGGATCACTTAACTAACTATAATCATGGGATACAACTATAGCCATAGAGAAAAAATATTTTTACTTGCAAAAAAACCATACCATTTGTATATAAACCACAAAAGACATTAGACTATCTATCTATATGAGAGGTATGATCATTAGGACAAAACACCTTTTTAATAATATTATACTATAATGTACAATTTGAGTAAACTTCCAATGATATTCATAAGCAATCTTCGGTCAAGCATTGTCTATGGTATGTATAAACGTTTTAAAAAGAGTATATACTACTTATAAATAATTTGAAATGAGAACCTAATATAAATTACAATAATTGTAATCTTTAAGCCATCCCTAGATAAGTTAGGCAATCAAGATTATCTCATCATAGGCCTTTACGTTTTAAAATAAGAATAGTTATGCGATATTATTTTTGTGATAGAAACTCGGCTTCGAAAGGCTTATACAAAATCCCGGTGAAGTCACTATAAAATATTGTCAATGTATAACACAATAGTGTAAGTGTAGTTAGTAAATGCCCATATCATTATTATTATACACCTCACAATGAAATATAGGTATCAAGAAGCGATTTAGAGCGTTAATTCGAATTCTAGTCAAATTGATTTCGTAAATAATACAGAAAGCTAATTTAAATGAAATATTGATTAGTAATGTTTTGTGAGTCGTGGAATTTTAATGATAATGTTAAATTATAAAAGATTTTATTAACAGGTCTATAAACTGTAGCCGTATTGTGAAGTAGATAACTTATTGTACGTATTGAATAAGGTAGAGTGCAATCACTAATAAAATGTTAATGAACGAATCATACAACTGATATTCTAAAGGAAATGTGATTTTGCGTTAGATTATAATGTTATACTAGGAATTCAATGCCCTAGTTATAATTTAACTAAAATACAATAATTTTAGATAGATTATTAAGTACGTATTCTGCTTCATATATTTACTAATTTGTTCATTCGAATTAACGAATTAAATTCGATAACACTTAATCAATACGACTATGGATCGAGAGGTTATTTTTATCTATCAATTTGAATATATATTTTTATTTAAATTAAGGCAATTTAAAAAAACAAGTTTATTCTCTGATAATTATTAAATTGATCATGTCAACAGTATATAACAAAATAATTTTAAGTGGTATAGAGTCCTAAATACTTCGAAACATTTTGGTAAATATATTGTAGCAGATCAATACCTATGTTTAGAAAAAATAGAAAGCACTTAAGAATTTAATTGCATGGCAATGTCAAGTGAATGTAGGTAACTCATACAGTAATTTGGTTTGATTGTGATTATCTAATTTAATTTATTTAATGGTGCTCAATACATTGATTTCATACGTTTAGTTTTAGCGATTTGCTTCATGTTTTACTAGTCTCATTCTTAAGTTAGGTTAGTTTGGTTAAATGAATATTTTGTGTTCCAATTTACTAATGGATTTTTGATACTTTTATTTAGGACTGTTTGACATTAGATTTCGGGAAAGTGTACATGAAACGAAAATGATTTGAATAAATATAATCCACAGAATCTTATTCAATGTCTTTTATTTATGTTTATTTTAGTGACCCCTTTTAATAACCATAAAATGTTGTTTAATAAATAACACTCGTATCCTTATTCGTCTATATTTTCACTCCGTTAACCAACTTGGTTTCTAAATTAAATTTAAATAATCGATTTATTGCCTTCGTCACGTTAACAGATTTGGCTCATTCATCTCAATTCATACTCGTTTTAAGCTACAAATTAAAAAATACACTATTACATGTAGAAACCTTTTAGTTTTTTAATATTGGTGATGACACTCGTCCTAAAGTACCTAAGAATTTCTCTAGACGTCGACACCGCATCGCTACTCGGTAAATTCCGTAATACCACTACCGCCATACACTAATCAGACAAAACATTCACTGTTATGAACTTAACAAATGTCATTAGAACAAAAACCCGTAAGCTAGTGTTGTCTCCTACCCGTGTTATGGTATCGATGATTAGCTTCACTGAGCTGTGAACCTGATATCGCTTACTGTACCTTGCGTACATCGCACCCGTTTTAAGTTACAGTTGATGGGCATTTGTACGACTGCATCGGCGATTATGTGCATAAGGGTCGGTTCATATCTTACGAAGGATCCGTCGCGTATCGTCAGACCAAACAAATGTATCGTTAAACACGCCCTGTTCCGTTCACATTCAACCGATGATAGGTTAGCGCCTAGAGCGTACATTTCGATGCATTTTCCGTTAGATGTGAACTGACCCTTAAGGACGGAATTGAAAAATTTTCATTCTTCTTTCTTTCTAAATATACGCTTGACGTACTAATGTATCATCGGTTGACTGTAAAAGTTGAGTGTTTTTCTATACTTTTAAGTGCTGTGGCGTTACGCGATGGATCCTTTGTCAGATGTGTATCGACCCTAATACTTAAATAGTTACGTCATGGTTACGGTAGTTGATAGAGTAAGGGACAAGGACGAAAGGCTTAAGTGTTATATAATGAAGATATAGATACCTATTTTCAGGTATAAACTGTATCCCTGAAGTACTACTATTACTAACTAACAAGAGTATGATTTATTCTTCCAGGCCTTCGAGAAATATCTAAAGAGAGTACTATTTTACTGAGTAATTACATTGAATCGTTACAAAGATCTACTGGAAATAAATGTATAGAGAAATAATTCCAGATTGTAGATCATAGGTATATTAAGATAAGAATAACCCAGGCCAATATGAATAAGCGTGTATTCAACTATTGGAAGTAAAACAGTTATGTTAGATAGAGTACTACATATAAAGTACTGATTCAATCCATGTCTCATCACGCTTTCCTCCAGTCACACACAAAATAAGTCACGATCATACAAAATCATGATTTAAACTAACACAACTCGTGAACCTTTCACGTATAAATAACGAATTATTGTTTTGATGAATGGATGGTTTCCCTATGTATTAGATGTTGAGTAAAAAGACTGTTTTTAAGTAAAGAGCAATTATTACAAGATAAATTATAATGTGGAATGAAAATTAGTATAAACACTCTACCATGTATAAATTAATCTTCGTTAGTTAGCATACAATACAATTAACAACATTAAAAACTACAATTTACTCAAAACTCTACATAGAGCCAAAATATATCATTTAAGCTCAGACATTAGATATAAATTAACCAGGTTTTGGAACAGATACTTTTATAGCGAATTCCGTGTTTCGTAAACATTTCGTTCGCCGTTACAAATGTTAATTACAGGCAAAAAGACATAAAGAGGCTTTCTTTCTCCAATTTTGAACGTTACACTTACCAACGACCGATTATAAATTGCAGACTATAGCACCGGATAGACTAGTCAACACTGCATAGGGACATACTTTTAAACATGTATATATGTAGAGATTTTTTATGACCATTCCAATTTGTTAGATGGCGATATACAGGGTGGCGCATTCAAAACGGTCAGTATGGGAAAGTCTGAAACTATAAGAGATACGAAGATTTGTTCTTAGGAACTATGTCACCGATTTTGATAAAAATAAAAACTGCATTCATACTTTCTTTGAAAAAACAACTGTATCCAGTACGGGAATAGAACCCGGTTGCTTCGAAAAAATAAACTTGCCTTTTTCACTTTTTCTTTTTAAATATCGATTGTGTAGGTCTTAAGCTGTAAATGTCTCTATGAAACATGATGTCCAAAATGAATAAAATGCATTGTTTTGGCATACTTTAGTTTACAATAATAGGTGTTCTAAGTGACCATCGTTATTTTCATGTGTGATCTTACTATTGAATTTTGTATTTTCTTGTGGTGAATTTGAGTTAAAATTGACTCTACTACTTGCTACTTTTAGGTCTTCAATGGTGTCAAAGCTTGTTTTGTAAAATTCATTCTTAACGTAACCCCACAAAAATTTTTTTAACATGGTTTAAAATATCACTTTAAGTGGACTTTTTAATAGATTGTTAATGTTTGATTGCTCTTGTTAACAAAAAAAAAGAAAAAGGATTAATGCAATGCTAATGCCTCATGATATGGTGTATGTAACAAGTAGAGAAGTACAAAACTACAAACAGCCATAGAGACAATTTTACATGACTGAACTTGTTTAATATTGTAACGGTGTATGTAAATGATGTGATGAAAAATGATAAACTAAAGTATGCCAAAACAATGCATTTTATTCATTTTCGACACAATGTTTTATAGAGACATTTACAGCTTAAGACCTACACAATCGATATTTAAAAAGAAGAAGTGAAAAAGGCAAGTTTATTTTTTCGAAGCAACCGGGTTCGATTCCCGTACTGGATACAGTTGTTTTTTCAAAGAAAGTATGAATGCAGTTTTTATTTTTATCAAAATCGGTGACATGGTTCCTAAGAACAAATCTTCGTATCTCTTATAGTTTCAGACTTTCCCATACTGACCGTTTTGAATGCGCCACCCTGTATAGTCTCTGCCTACCCTGTGAGGCAGAAGAGTAAATATATGGATGTAAATGTAGCCACATCTATAGATTTGCTCCATAATACTAGTAACAAAAATATGGTATAAATCTTAAAAGAATAATTACGTTTTTATGTTTACTACCTGTGCAGAAGTTGAGAGTGATTGGTAAGGATTTGAAAGGCTATTGGCCAAATTATACAGCATTAGAATATGAAACGTCAACCATCTTACTGCCTAAATAAAAAATAAATAAGATAAAGCCTTGTTACCAATACCGAATATGAAACAGTTAGAGCAGCATGGAATAAAGCATAGCAAATAGTTACTTTCATAGGACAGACAGTCGTTTCGCTAATTCGTCTCCTGTATAGCATACAAATTAATTATAAATGTACATACATATACCTACATATATTCACGTCAAATAACGGTAAGGGAAAAAATCGTGAGGAATCCTGCCTGTCCCTCGGGATAGGTAAATAGCCAGTGCCTACATACGTCGATACGGTTCCCTACCTATCGCTGGATGCTGTATATCTAGTGCAACACGGGCTTCGGTGACCCATACCTAACATGCCTTCGAAATTTCGGAAATGGGTACTCAAACCTCTGACTACACGAATAAAAATGGGAATGTGTATAGACGAGTCGTGAAGCCTATGCTATGAAATAACTCTTATTAACTACTATTTTTCTGAGACTGTACCAATGTGTCAGCCCATCTATTTGCTCCTATACTCTACGCACGATGCCTAGCGCTAAAGTGTGGTGTACTGGCGGCAGGCATATGGTTATCGTCACGGTCAACGCCGTCCAGCGGGAGCGAACTTTCCTCGGTTGGCTGCACACCATCGCTCCAAGTCCAAATACGTACTTACTTACATACATATCACGCTAATTCCCTGTAAAGCGGTAGGTAGAGATCACGAATCCCTGTTTGTCCCGATTGAAGAGTGAGTAAAGATCGTGAGTGTATGTGTCTATGGAATGGTTCAAAATAGTTTAATGTAAGAACGGAATATTATTATTATTATGTTACCATGGTAACCGTCAAGGGGATTTGAACAACTAAGACTCAGGTTCTATGTAGTCCCTGAATATTGGTTAATTCTTCTTTTTGTTATTATTACAGACTAATCACCAGTAGACAGAGATTACTAACGATGACCAAAATTCATAATATGTAAAGTGCTAATTGGTAAAGAGCCACGAAAACTTTCTATATTGGTCGGCAGTTCCTTCAACAAGCTTACAAGAGCTTTGTTAACTGCTTAGTAACGGTTGCCATTGTAACATAATATTAATAATATTTAGAACACTTTTACACCAATTGAACTAGCCCCTTATAACTTTTAAGACTTGTGTTAAGGGTACCAGTAATATTTAAGAAATATATACATATTATGTATAGATAAATACATACATAGCATATATAATCAACAACCAGACTGGAAAGCAGAAGAAAAGCATAGTTCTTAACTATGCCTCAACGGGGAATCGAACCCGGGACCACGATTAGGTGTTCAACCAATCGCGCCACGGAGGTCGTCAATCATCTAAATTGATACAAAAAAGAAGTCTGGAAGAAACAGTTCTTTTATTCGAATAACTATTTGATACATTATAAAATGCTTCAAAAATATATACAAACGCACAGTTCAACATATCAATTTTAGTACATACTTTTATATTAATTTCTTACAAACATACTTTTCACACCCATTTCCCTGTCGAGAGATAGACAGAAAACAAACACCCATCTGTTCTAATCCTTACAAACCACTTTCGCTTCATTTACAATCATACACCTCATACACTCTTAAATACTTCCTGCATAATAATAATATTAGCTAACATGTTATTCTTTTACACCACCATCAATATAAAACCTTAGGTCACCTTAGATAGCGGTGTACCCACTGATGCATCGATATAGTTGGTAGTCAACTCCGAACATCGAACGGCGACAGTCGTGCGCACCAATTTCATTTCACCTGATCGCAACTCGATAGTCGTGACTGTATCGAATCGCTAGACAGTTCGCATCGGAAACAGGAAGTGCAGTGAACGATTTTGTTTCGATTTTCGGCTATTTTGGTCTATTGTGCTTGGGTGCTGACGTAAGGAGAGAATAATAGAAAGGGTAAGTATGGAATTTAGTTTTTTTTTGTTTATAAGTCTTAAATGGTAGTAGTTACCTCGGAAATCGCATATAAATACTACACTACTTTATTAAACTAATATTAAAAAAATGTTACAACAACAACAGCATTTTACAATAATTATTACAACTATTTAAAAAAAATCATAACTTGGAAGGCTACATCCATGGACTATGAAACATTATTTTATCTAACCCTGTCATTTTATGTAAGCTTTCCTGCTATCCATTTAAAGAGTTATAAACCTTAAAATCTATAGTATTCAAGAATTTATAAACCAGGGTTTTCAGATGGTAGAGGGTTGCTATGTGTTGCTAGAATAAAACACTCACGTACTTTATCCCTAAAAACATAAAAGACAAAAAGTTCTAAGAGCTAATTAAGCAAAGTTTATAACTTAACTTTGATAGCGTTTCCATATATTGATGTTACCCATAGTATTGTATATATTGCATTATTCCTACGGAAACAATCTATGTGATTATAGTATGTATATTCGCTGACCAGACTAATACAGATCTATATTAATGTAAAAGCAAATCGATGCATCAATATGTGCTTTAGTTCGGGACTATAGAAATCGTTGCGAGGAAAGGCTTGGTAATTCAATATGTAATGACTCACCACCCATTAAATACCTTAATAAGCCACTAGTCCCTGCTTGCCTCTATTAGAAAATAGGGATTGTATGTAAGATGCTTGTTGGAAATAATACGTAACTATTTATCAAAAAGGTAATTATAAAATAGGTTGTGAAGCGAAAGCGTTAGAATTGGTATTCACGATCTCTGCTTACCCCGTTAAATCGAAGTAGGAAGATATTCTAAGAACGATTAAAATCAGAGCAGTTCAATGAATGAAACCAGTCCACCAGAAATGTAAATTAACGTTTGTACTGAATAAATGAATGAATTTAAAACCACTCAAAATTGAACTTGACACTTTTACTTTAAACTTCTAAAATGTAGAACAAACATGTTTTTTTCCTGATTCTGTTATCAAATAGATACGTAAATACATTTTGCATAACATAATATACGCATCACGACCTTTTAACCCATAATTTAAAGCCAGAAGTTTACCTCCCAGACTTTCCAATTCGTTTGGTGTTTTTACGAAGTAACACTATCTACTTTACTAAAAAGTAAACTCAAAGGATTCGATCTCTAACCAAAATAGCAAGTACAGATATTTTTTTTATAATAATAAACAACTTATGACATGTTTGTATAGAAGGTGTTTAAGTGTAAATAAAACAATAGTGGTTTGCTAGGATCGGGACAGATGGGGATTAGTGACCTCTGCTTACCCCTCTACAGGGAAACCGGCTTGATGAGTACGCATGTATGTATTATAATTGAGATACAGATCACTTCTATGCTAAGGGAAAATCTCATTTTAATCATACCTTCACGGATATAACCTGTATGCAAAAATATGAAAAATCGTGGACCAATTTACATAATTTTAGTAGCGAATTAATATGTTGTATAATAATTGTGTAGTTTCCATGCAAATTAAAAATAAATAACAAATTAAAGCGCGCCAGTTGTCACTTTCGTTATCACATAAATTCGGATAAACGATTTCATCAGAAGAAAACAGCAAAGTATTCGTGTTTGCCAATTCCATACAAACTTTCTTAGCTAAAAAGAAACTGTATAATCCTATATTTCCGCACGCCCAATAAACTTTCCCTTATTTTAATCATAAAAATGAATCTCATTAATTTTGTATAACTTGAACTTATGACTTAAGCATGCAAAAATAAGTTTGACCCTAAAAACATGTAATAGCCGAGCGAGTAAGGAATTGAAGTTATACGAAATATTATATACACATTAATGTTATATACATCACCTAGGACACAGGTATACCTTGTGCCCTTCTTACCTCATACGATATGAAGATATCGGTAATAGCAGGTGATAAGCTAGGTAAATTAAAAAATCTTTAAGCTTTTATGTACTAACCGGGGTCTTTTGATTTAATTATTGAATATTATGCTCAGGTAGCACAGAATAAAAAATTATATAAAATATAACTTTCTTTTAAACTATCTGTAGGAAACTTAACAAGCCGTCCAAAATACAGGTTAAATATAATTAAAAACAATTCGCAGCGGCTTCAAACAAATCATAGCTAGAGATTTTGAGACCCAAATACTTTGAAACCTTTCTCTCGCATTTTATTTAAATTTGGAAATCAGTGCATGTCTTTATAGTCAATTAGCATTAAGAGGCATTTCATTTACTTATCTCGACATAATAAGGCTGTGCTGTCACGGTTTACAAAACAATTCTTTAGAGTATTAAACCTTTGCTTTGAACAACACTTGCAGAAATTCTTTATTTGAAATCTATAGTCTAACCTTTAATTTACAAATTTTCAATACAGGAATACTTCAAAAATACATTAAAAAAATAGTTAAGAAACTATACGATTTATATTAACGTAATACAGGTAACACCTGTCACTTATCATGCCTATTTATTTACAAATTGCCGTTAAATTGATACTCTGACATTCTTAAAATCCATACCATTGTGAAAGTGACAGTTATTATGATGTTGTATCACAACACAACTCAACCGAGAACAAATATAAAAATAATTGGCAATAATCAGCTTATTCTTGTTCACAACAGATGACAGGCCAAAATACGAGTAAACCAATTTAGACCGTGAAGTAGATCGTGACAGATGACCAGCTTTGAGTCAAGTTGTCATTACCGTTTGCACTAGAAAAGAAAGTTTATGGAGTGGTGATACAGCGCTATATCATTTTCAATATAATGCCTGGCTTGTTTACTTTTTGCCCATTTTGAGCTAGATCAACGATAATGTTGATGGCATCTAAACAACTACTTTCGATTTTTCTAGGAGATGGTATAGACAAGACAAGATTGATGGTGGATAATATAGATTATCAGGTAGCGGATGCGTTAATGCATGTGTGTAAAGCTAGCTTAAATGAGGTTCTTAATAAAAAAGGTAATATTGCTAAGTAGTAGGAAACAGAAATTCGTATGATTATAAAAAAGTTGTTTGCTTCAAAACAAAAAGAGTATTGGAGCACAATAAACAATAAATATTAACTTAAATAGACAGAAATATATGTATAAGTTTAATTAAAAATAGTTTTTATGAGGTATAAATACCGGGTGATAATAAATGATATACTCGTACTTACGAAATGTTTTTTTGTAATAAATTATTCGACACATGTTGTCACTTTTTCATAACTATCGTATGATGATCAGACACACGAAGTGGTAGAAAGTCTAAGATTATCTTGACAGGTACATAACTGTTATGTTGACATTGCAACAACCATTAAATATCAAAACATAGCTGATAAATTGCAATACTTAGTGTCAGTACTGTCTATTCTATTTCCTAATGGATACATATTATTTAGTTTACTGATATACTAAAATCTCTTGAGGTATTCTTGTATTTGGTATACATTTGACTTGGAGTAAATAGATTATATTGCATATATTCATTAAAGATATTCAACATTTAAATTGAGAAATTAGAACATAGTTATTCATTTATTATTAATATATAAAATGATGAAATTAGAATATTGTCCCGTGCTCACTGGTAAGGTTACATAAAAAGAATGCTAATAAGCAGCCGTTCTTTTCCGGGATGACGTTCTATGCGATTAAGAGACTAGGTGTCAATGGAAGTCGTTGGAAGATGGGCTGGCAACCTGTCACTAGAGCTCCATATTACAACATAACTCAATATGCTAAAAAAAAGTGACCTAGGACGTATTATCGTATCTCTAAGGTTCTGTTTATGTATGTACATGGAAGACATAATTACAAAACACTTAAATGTCAGTAAAAAGTGTAGTTATTAAGCGCGAAAAGCACTCAAGTCAATCAAGCGACACATAATCTTCGTTTACTCGTAAAAAGTGTTTATTAGCAAGCTCTAACCACTTTTTTTACTCTATCTTAGTTGATATAAAACTTGGTAGCGAAAAGAAAACTTCTACACAATAGGCAACATTCTTATGACAATTTCCAATTCCTGTATGTGTCCCTATTGCATTTCTTATCAATATCATTGTGCTTAACGCAATTATGATCTTGGGAAACCGTGGGAACTATTCGTGATGTACTCTCAGTGTGATATGGAAAACTATCTCACACGCTATCACCACATACAATACCTGTGACTTACTCTATGGGACGTGCTGTCAAATGTCTGTTTATTGATTGCCATCGGGAAAGCTACCTCACACATTGTACGATATTGATACATTCTCACAAAGCTTTCGCCGTCCTTTTTTACATATGGCTGTGAGAAATTAATTATATTCTTAAATATATAGGCGGTTTAAAGTTAATGAAACTGTCAGTTAATAGATGATGAAAGATATCTAACAAGAATTTATGATGGGATTTTAATTGCTAAACATAAGAGTTACAATTGCAATCTCTTTTCAGGAAGACAGTCAAAACTCAGGTTTACCATATTGATAAAGAAAAAATCCTATAAACTTTTAAAAATCAAGTTCTTAAAAGGTGGTTATACCATAATCTATCACAGATACATAATATAATAAAATCCTAGATACAATTAAATTGACAGATACATAGTACATCTTAGATACAGTATAATTAGAGTTTTCTCATGGTTCTCACTAACCGAAACTCTAAAACATTTGTACAATACATTCAACAACGAGTTTGTTTACTTATGCTCCGATGATACATTGCCTAACTATGAAAACAAGGATCCAAACATTACTCTATGAACATCTAGAGCGTACAAGACATCTATTACAAGTACTAAAACGATAGCATCTTATCACTCGCCATCTAGACCAAGGAATGGACTAAAAATAACTTCGTTAACGAATGCTAATGGGAGTAAAGTATGGATACGGCATTGCTCAGTGAGCGTGACGTTTGGCCAACCGTGGCTCCCTCGGGAACCTTCCATCCTTGCCCTGACTTCCGTTGGTCGAGCACCTTTGGATACCTGATCATATATGATGACGTATGAAATGGTACTAATGCGCCTAATATGCGTCACATAATCATACCGAGAGATTACGGATCCGCATCTAGTAACATCCAAGTCAAATTTCGCTTCATAAACCTCCCCATACACACTCGGCGATTATAGGAACTCCTAAGGTCACCCTTTTTGGAATGAGCGCCTAATATGCCTAAATAGTAATAAGTGTGATCAATATCACAGTACCTTGTCATAAATTAAGAATTTAATTGTTGTTATAAATATACTTAAATGCTACATCCAAATCTCTTACAAATATTCCTCACATATACTAATTTAAAAGTTGTAAAACCTTCTCTAACTGAATCTGAATTCAAAATCACTTTGTTTATATTAAAAGTAATAAATGGATGAAAGCAGAATTGAACCCTCACTTGAATAGTTCGATCACACTATAAGGCTACAAATCTTACCGTATTTGTTCAATAACACACTTCTTTTTACTCAACGCAATGAAAGGCATTTTAACACACATGCTTGCTATTTGCAAGAAAGCTTTTCCAGTTTAAATTCTAGTTGTCACTATGAATGAAGCTCCGTTTACTATGCTCAAGTTTCATTAGGAGTATTAATAGATTTACAACGACTCGATTTTAAATATGTGGAACTATTATAATTTTAATTAAATAATATTGGTTGATAGTTAGAAATATATCGAAAACAATTAGTAAAATAAAAAATAAGATTTCTAATCTAAAGTATCGATATTTATGATACACATTAGTTAATAAATATTTAATTGTAATACTCCAGATAGATATAAAATTTTATCTCGTATACTAATACTACACTAACAACTTACAACTTAACTGTACACTCAACTCTATATAAACAAACTAGCATAACTTATTGAAGGGCAAGCGACCTTACAAGTGACCGTCTCAACATATAAGAAGGCCTAGATAGTCATTATAAAAAACCGTTTAATCCACTTTGTTCCAGCTTAGCCCTAGTGTAATTTAATTAGGTAGCAATTAAGCTCTTTCTGGGTTGTCGTATGTGGAAACATTTAGCCTGAATTAGAAATGCTATGGCACTCGTAAACAGGAAAGTGCATAAGGTCCATGGAGGTTCTAGATTTTATATTCTTAATGTTCCGCTGCGAATGGAATAGTTTTAGTCAGATGTAAGTAGGTAAAAAGTAAATATAGAGTGATTTTCTACACGCGAAAATAACTATATTCATTATTATTCTAAGTTATTTACTAAATTCGAAGAATATAATGGTAAGAGTAAATATTATCTTTATTAGCGTCTGATGCACGAAGTTAATAGATGTGAGCGAGCCGAGAGATTTGTCAGCATCATCCAAAGTGATGCAGAAACTAGAATGAGTGTATATACGAGGAAGTAAAGATTATAATTATGTTAAGTACGTATGAAGCTTAGTAAAGTAAAATGTTCCATTAGATACTTCATGAGGGCTTTTACTTTTCGTAAATGATGTAATTTAGACACGGATATAACATAACTAGAAAATTACACTCGGAAACATTTAAATAACACGTTTACCAGTAATTTGCTGTCAGTTTAGCGTCGTCGACGGAAAATCGGCGTACATGTACGAGTATGTAAGATTATAATAACAAGAGCAACTAGTTTGGTGAGGGATATATATACTAAGAACTTTGCTTATGTGTATTTCTGTACCTTTTTATAGATTGAGTTATTAATTTGTAATATCCTGATAAGAAGGAAAGGGTAATTCACATAAAGTGTCGACTGTACTCACACGATTCCATGACTCTTTTTACAAAAGTCACCTGAGATAAAGAGTGTTACTAATCCTTTAAACATGTAATTAATTCACATAAGAACCAAATAATTCACATCCCAATTTGCCAATATAAGTACTCTTTTTACGTACAGCTTTCGGCTGCCCTTACGGTATATACCCAACTCATTGTAAGTCAATAGCCGCTAACAGTATTCAATTGTGAACCAATATTCGCGTTATATGGGCTTTGAAAACCCCAAACTAAGGTCAAAGATCCCCGAGTACATTCGATTTCCACTTTTCATGTCTCATACAATGCCCTTCGCATATGTTTCGGTTTGGTGATTCTTTTGTTTCTGTACCGTGAATTGGTGAGTTTATGATAAATAAACGAGCGCGGTTTTCGCTTTAGCACTTCTGGAGGTGTTGAACTAAAGAGATGTTAGCTACAGTGACTATGTTATATTTATTTACATGTGACACTGGATCATTCCCGGTAGTGGTCTATAGTCTTTGCCTATCCCGTTGGGGACGTAGAGACGTGAATATATGTATGTATGTAGATGTTACGCAGGATTCACTGGACTGATGTCTCCAACTTTAATTAATGTAGTGACGATCGGTTTCAATTTTATTCTCAAAACAACAGTATTTATGAAAGTTACTTAATATGTAGTGCGTTTGTTATTCTAAAATTACATTAGATTAGTATTCTAGGAAATATTTGCATAAAAAAAATATGACAATTACATTTTAATAAAATTATTAAATAATAGAAAGGTTAACTTTCTTGTTCGTAGTTAATTAAACACTCTTAAATAATTCAGACATTATAAAAATATACGTATTATACGTAAATGAAATTTTTTTTAGTAAAATTTATTGTAATTTACATACATGTCTGATCGTCACCGGCCGGCGGCCGTCTAAAACCATAGACCCAATTTGAGTCCACACATCCTGTTACCTTGATGTCAGCGTTCAATGTTTTATGTAACAACAGGTAATTATTATTGTCACAAACTGGAAGTAAATGGCAACTCTTTTTTATTTGCATCAAGATAAAAAATCGCACTTCGGTGGAAATTGTTCGAGAGTTAATAGAGCCAAAAGGCCGCCAAAAAGTTTTAAGTAGATGCTTTATTGTTTTCGGGTTGCGTCACTTTTTAATTCTGCTGTTACGAAATAGACAGTTGTCGTAGCGCGTGCCTATTTGAAATAATAATATTACCAGAAAGTTGTACAAGGCGTTGCGTAATGGATTATTATGTCTTAGTTCCTTGCTATTTTAGCTGCCTCCAATTTTTAAGTTGCAATTAACTACTGTATCACCGCCATTTCGTCTAAACGAGGGTAATCAGAAAAACTTGTCAGTATGTAATAGGAATAAATGGTACACATTACTGTTCAATGGTATATTATTCACGATGATTATTCCTTTGTCACTAAAATTTGGAGTGAATGAAAATTCATATTGTAAGTTTTACACTCAACAAGGTAGTAACTACAATTTTCACTTGTTAAGCCGAAGTGACATCAATAAAACTCTAAATGCTGGATAACCTTAACATACGAAGCAAAGTTTCTAGACTGTTATATCTTGAGGATGAGACAGCTTCTGTACTTACCTTTCATATATCATTATTTTATTTAAGACTTGTTGATACATTCCAAGGATGTATGTTTATAAATTAATATTTTATGTGTAACTATTGCAATAATTAATTAAGACAAAATATTTTCTGCTCAACAGGTACCAAGAAGCAAGGTCTTCTGCGATGCCAAAAAGGCTGACAAAGTCAGGAGCGTGAGGTGACACTTTCTCTCATAGAGCACGAGATTCAGTAAATACCCAAAGTTCTCACGATAGACAACCGTGACAAACGCCATCGTAAAATGCGCTCTGCCCAGCAGAGTCTAACAATGGTGCCAAAGACCGGATGATCGAAGGAATATGAGCGAGAAAAGAGTTTGGGAAACTACAGGAGCGCCGAAAGTTCGGTTAAAACTATGGCTCTTATCGGCAGTCATAGTTGCTCACGTAGTAATAGTGGCTGCGAACCGACCACCAAGGTTCATTATAGATGGCCAGTCCGAAATAGTTGTAAGGTTAAAAGAAGGTCCAGAAACGCCGATCGGTAAGATAATCCTTACTTAAGTTAAAACATTCAAAGGTTTGTAATATTTTTAAGGTTTTATTCTTAAGCGACATGGATCACTAAAATGGATTTAAAGTGAACAAATAGTACCACAATGTTCAGTTGAGGTTGAATACTCAACCTTTGACTACCCCGAACGTGATTGCATGTATAACAATGTATGTCTTATTCGGTTACTATGCATGTGGTGTGTGGCAGACAGAACAAAATAATATTTCCGTGTCAAACACAAGTTTAGTACATTTTCCAAAATGAGGTATCATTTAAAAAGTTCCAACGATGAGTCATCGATGTGCATGACTGGCAACCGGAAATTGCTTATCCAGGCACAGGGCGCTACGTCTACTCGACACAGGCAATCGTAACCAAGGCGTCAGACAACCACAACAAAATGCATCTTGGCTGAATTTCTCAGTTGCATAAACTACGGTGGCATAATTTGCATGTTCTTAAGTCTGAATTATGATTTAAAATTAAAATATTTTTTTCCTTTGACTACCATTTTCATATTACCAGAATGTTTGTTTAAAAACAAATATTTTTCATCAAATAACTATTAATTATGATCTCTTGCGTTATAGGCATAGTTACATAGAACACATTTTTCACCAGCACTCAACGTGACAGCTGAACCGTGTCTCCGTCTACAGGGCTGGAGTTATGTCTATACATATAAAGACCCTACGCTTTAAAGCTAAAACTTAACATCCGTTAATTATGATAGTCCACTTGAAAGTAAAAATATAATGTCCCTAGTATATCTACCTACCATACCTTATAGTATATCTTTCTAAAATAACTTACATTTTAGCCCATTATACACTCATTTGGATATTCCTTTAACTATTACGGTGCCTTCATTTCTGTAAGGTTAGATGCTTAAACACTACGACGCGGGTCAGGACAAGAAACGTTACGAAAATACTAAATAAAAAGATCTGGCTTGTACGTTCAAATTATGTATTTATGATCGGAATCATCTTCATTATCATATTTAAATTAGGCTTTTTAACCAGTAATTACAAGGAATGTTTTTTTTTCAGGTAGCATAATTTACCGGTTAAAGGGCGTTGACCCTGACGGGGATTCCTTGAAATTTGGATTAAAGGATCAACTAGGTAGTGATATAATTAGATTAGAAACTATTTCATCCAACGAAGCAAATGTCTATTTAATTAAGGAATTAGATAGGGAGGTAAGATATGTTAGTTTACTGATGATTACTTTTCAGATTTTCCAAAGATCCTCAACTATTACTAGTATATACCTACATCACAGATCTACATGGTGTTTTTGTAAAATCTATGAATGTCTGGGTATCAGGTTGACCATTAACACCAAACACTATTTATGTGTTATGAACTATTCTTCATATTTTAACATACTTTATACCTACTCATGGCAAGATCGGTTAGCTGCCTGAACGCTAATCGTGAGGTCCCTGGTTCGATTCCCAGTGGAGGCAGAGTTAAGAACTACGCTTTTCTACAGCTTTCCGGTCTGGTCGTTGATATTATATATAATATATATGTATTTATCTATGTATAATATGTTTATATTTCTTAAATATACGTTGATTAAATGCACTTACCAAAGGGGTCGTTCAATTGGTGTAATAATGACCAAATATTATTATTATTACCTACTCCAAATTTATTTTATTTTCTTTTAGGCTCGTGACGAATATTCCTTTGTTCTCACCCTTACGGATGGTTATTTGGGAGAAGGAAATTTCGTAACACAAAGCTTGCTTATATTAGTAGAAGATGTAAATGACAACGAACCGATATTCAAGCCATATCCCACTGCCATTACTGTGAAAGAAAACTCTCCACCTGGTATTATAACGACTGTTGAAGCTACGGATCTCGATGAAGGTGCTTATGGACAGGTGAGCTTATAACATAGACTTTGAGTGTATCTAACAAACAGTAAATTGAGACATTTCATTATAATCAATATAAAACTTGAAAATCATACATTAAATTTAAATTGTATGTACCACATAAGCTATAATAGTTACAATATAGAATAATAGCAGGAATATAAAAATACATACATATATTCACGCTGCTACTTCCCGAACGGTATAGGCAGAGACTATCGATCGCCACATGGAACGATCCTCACAAATCTCTTTTGCTTCACTCACATCCATTAACTTTCTTTCATACATGCTCTTACTATTATTACTTCACTCAACGTACACCTTAAAGTTTATTGTTTTCGAATAAGCTATCACCTAACATACAGAGGTACTGGACCCTTCGCGAACTAAAAATTAGAGATCCCGCCACATAAGCTGGCAGTAGCCAAACTTGGAACTAAATTTGACGTTTCCGCAATTGCGTGTTATTTTGTATGAAATGTAAATTTAGTATTACCAGCGTTGTGTTTTTTGCCCACTCTTTGTAATTTTTATGTTTGTTAAGGGTGATTATAATAAATTGATTTCCGGAGTTTCTTGTTAGTTCTTCTCCAAGCTAGGGTCTCCGCTGATCTAACCTCGGTAAAAAATATGTAAAGACAATGCTCAGTGCCATGTTTGAAATAGTTTTTTTAATTTATACTTAGATCATAAGATAACTTTCAAAGAGAGCTTGTGATATTTATAATTTTGAATATATTATGGCAGATGGAGGCGTCGCCGCAGTTGCATAATTCACTGTTGCCAGTAAACACGCCAAAACTAGCAATCACTGTGCCATACGGCTCGATACATTATAGGTTTCATTGTAACGGTATTTGGTTGCAGAGCTATAAACTCAAATTAAACAAATTAATATATCAAAGTCAAAAGTCAAAATATTTTTAGACCGTTACAAATGAAACCTATAATGTATCGAGCCGTATGGCACAGTGAGTGCTAGTTTTGGCGTGTTTACTGGTAACACTGAATTACACGACTGTGGCGACGCCTCCAACTGCCAATTTATATGGCGGGATCTCTATTTCCCTACGTAGAGATCCCGCCACATAAATTGGCAGTAGCCAAACTTGGAACTAAATTTGACGTTTCCGCCATTGCGTGTTATTTTGTATGAAAGGTAAATTTAGTATTACCAGCGTTGTGTTTTTTGCCCACTCTTTGTAATTTTTATGTTTGTTAAGAGTGATTATAATAAATTGATTTCCGGAGTTTCTTGTTAGTTCTTCTCCAAGCTAGGGTCGCCGCTGATCTAACCTCGGTAAAAAATATGTAAAGACAATGCTCAGTGCCATGTTTGAAATAGTTTTTTTAATTTATACTTAGATCATAAGATAACTTTCAAAGAGAGCTTGTGATATTTATAATTTTGAATATATTATGGCAGATGGAGGCGTCGCCGCAGTTGCATAATTCACTGTTGCCAGTAAATACGCCAAAACTAGCAATCACTGTGCCATACGGCTCGATACATTATAGAGATCCCGCCACATAAATTGGCAGTAGCCAAACTTGGAACTAAATTTGACGTTTCCGCCATTGCGTGTTATTTTGTATGAAAGGTAAATTTAGTATTACCAGCGTTGTGTTTTTTGCCCACTCTTTGTAATTTTTATGTTTGTTAAGGGTGATTATAATAAATTGATTTCCGGAGTTTCTTGTTAGTTCTTATTTTGAAAGCAATTTTTTTTTTGTTTGAAAGTTTGTTTGAAATTTTAGTTTGAAAGAAAAGAAGAAGCAAAAATCTTTATTTTGAGGATAGCTGGACAAAGCCACTTTTAACCGTTTACCACGTTAGGCGATAGGGATCATAATTATTGTTAAGGAAAAACTGGCACACTGCTCACTTTCTTTGTAATCTTTATGTTTGTTAATTATAAAAATAATAATCTTTATTGTTGTTATACTTAGATCATAAGATAACATTCAAAGAGAGCTTGTGATAGGGCCTATTTTAAATAAACATATTTTGACTTTGATGTATTAATTTGTTTTATTTGAGTTTATAGCTCTGCAACCAAAGACCGTTACAAATGAAACCTATAATGTATCGAGCCGTATGGCACAGTGAGTGCTAGTTTTGGCGTGTTTACTGGTAACACTGAATTACGCGACTGTGGCGACGCCCCCAACTGCCAATTTATATGGCGGGATCTCTAGGAAATTATTTATAAACTAACTGACGTATTGAGAAAGTGACTGATGATCTTATGAGATTCAGTCAAAGGACAAGAATCCGTGTTATAGAAAAACATAATAAAAGGCTAATACACCCTGCTGTTATTGTTTATTTACACTGTTCATTTAAACTTTAATATATTATTACTTGCTTTGTGAATTAAATAAATTTATCAAAACCTATTTGAATAATACGCTACTAGTATTATTGATAAATATAATATTTATTCTGTTTTTAATTATTTAGGTTCTCTACCATTTACAAGAACTGGACGGTGATATTGAAAACTTCTACATCCAAACAGTTAATGGTAGAGGCGTAATAAGGCTCACAAATAAGTTAGACTACGAGAAGAAATCTCTTTATCAACTTCGCGTATTGGCCGTCGACCGTGCTAACCAGGGTAGAATAAATACTGGAACAGCAGCTATCCTTATAAAGGTACAAGATGTTGAAGATCAACCACCAGAATTCATATCTGTCAGCCCAGTCAATAGGATCAGTGAAGATGTGCCAGTTGGTACTGCGGTTCTTCAAGGTATGTATAATTAAATGCTTACATGTTATAGCGTTTTTTAAGGGTTTGGTTCCAACTTAATGGCTAATTCCTTGTAATGATGAACCTCGTAGGTCTTAAAACAGGAGACTTTAAATTTCCATGCATGTAATATACTTAAATCCAGACAAATGCAATATCACAAAAAAAATTATAGTGATTATGAAATGATGGCCTTAAACATAACAATGTTTAAATTGAACCTATATATTAATTTAACTATTCTTTTATTACAGTACGAGCAATTGATGGAGATAGAGGCATCAACAATAGAATCTCGTACAGTATCATATCAGGCGGAGAAGACTACTTTGACATTGATAGCAGCTCTGGTATTGTCTACACTATCAGTCCACTTGACAGAGAGGATCCTAGAAACAGTAATGGTGCTTACATCCTGGAGATACTGGTAAGTAGTCAAAACTACTTCAGGCAATTTGATAAAATTACTTTTCATCTTATAAGCCTAACATAATATTGTTAAATTATATGGTATTAATGTTTTTTCTCTCTAATATCATTTATTTATTTATGACTATTAAATTTCACTAAAGTCTTTTATGAAATTATATGGGTTTTGATTTAGAAATTGCTTGGATGTATAATTTTTGTTAACTAATAAATATACACCTTATCAATATTGCTTATATTCCTTTAAACTTATCTAATTCCTTGGGTGCTCCTAATATTGACTTTTAATCATATCCTTTTAATCTATAATATAGACCATTTAATCATATCCTTCTATTATAATTTATATCTCAACTTTTATATTACAGGCTACAGAGGAGTCCCATGCTATATCACCCATGCCAAGTGTCAACACCGAAGTGACAGTGATAGTAACAGATGTTAATGATGAAGTGCCCCAATTTCGTAGTGAAAGATATGTGGGAGAAATCCTGGAAAATTCCCAACAGAATACTCCTGTGACATTCTTGCAAGATGCTATACCGGAAGTGTTTGACTTGGATCAGGTATAAATTATGCACATCTTATATTTTAGGATAAACTGAGCCTTAAGTTACTACCATCAACTACAACATGCCTTTAAGACACTTAAAGTCTGTGTTCTACCAGATATAAGTAGATTATGTTAGAAATTTTATATTGATTGCTATTTGTTTAAATCCCTATGTTTTTAGTTGTGCTAGAAATGTGCCATCCTGCTGATATATGTAGCACTAATTGAAATCTTTCTGTTAACCCTAAAAAGGCAGTGGCATAGGAAATACATTATCACTCCCTTATAAAGTTTGTAAGGTAAAAGGTCACCAATGCCACAGACATTATAATACTACAGTCCAATGCAATGAGTATAAAGAGATATTTTGCTTATTCCTAATTCCAGGGTAAAAATGGAACCTTTGAGCTTTTCTTGGAAGGCGATGATGGAGTGTTCGATGTGACGCCATTCAAGGGAATAAATGAAGCCTCCTTCGTGATAAGAGTCAATGATCCCTCATTACTTGATTATGAGAAAGTAACAGTCATGAACTTTACGCTGGTGGCAAAGGAGATTGTGAACAATAATCCCAAAATGAGGTATGGTAATTATTTTACTTTCGTAGTCAAATTTCATTTCATGCACATCACGTCGAATAAAACGGGAAAATAGGCATGAATTATTTTTAACAGCAACCTATTCAGTCAAAGATAAAACTTAATTGAAATTTACTTCCATAGCATCTCAATTTAAGATATCAATATAAAAAATTTGCAACAAGCAAAATCATATATTTACAAACAAAAAATTCCTCATTTTCTTTTTCAGTGTGGTTCCCATAATGGTACACATCAAAGACGAAAACGACAACTTTCCCGAGTTCACTGAAGCGGTATACACAGTGTCCCTACCAGAGAATTGTGATACGGGCACCACAGTAGCGTGGGTACAGGCTTATGATCAAGATTCAGATACCTTTGGCACTAGAGGCATTAGATATACGGGCCTGACTGGCGGAATAGCTAATCTGTAAGTAATTCTTGTAGAATGGAAGCAGTGATCATAAATCTTCTTATACAACACTAGTTTACGGTCTGCATAAGACAATTTTGCTTGTCTTCCTGACTTGTAGAAGGCCAGTAAGGCACTAAAGTTAAATAAAAAGTATTAGGCAATGGATTCTGTCCACCCCGAAATAGATAGAAGAACGTGGGCATATCTAAATCACCTCGACTTGATATGTAAATCTTATAAAGGGTAGTTATAAAGAAATTCACCATCAGCAGACCATAGCAATTGTTTTGTACTTTAAAACATTTTTTACTGTATTACTGTGTGTGTGTGTGTGTGTGTTTTTAACTAATTAATTATAATTGTTACATTTTTCAGTTTAACCCTCAACTCTTTGTCCGGAGTGATAACTGTCAAAGAGTCAGGTGACAGTTTTGACAGGGAACTGACATCCCGCCATTACATAACAGTAGAAGCTCGAGATGACTTAGGCCGCGGAAACAGGAACACGGCACAACTCATAATCAATATTGAGGATATCAATGATAATGCCCCGATATTCCTGGCCAATAAGTATGAAGCTAGGTTAATTGAGAATGAGAAACAGTTTGAAAACCCACTTGTGTTGGAAGCTAGGGACTTGGATTTAAATGGTTTGTATTTTAACTGCACCATACTAAGTAAAATAGAATCAAAACTTTCTCGTTCACTAACACAAATTTATCACCCTTGGTCTTCAAAAGACTAAAATGTGAGGTAAATTTTTGCAAAAGCTTTGTTAATCTTTAGTTATTGAATACAATAGCCCTGCCTATCCCTCAGGGTAGGTAATAGCTAGTGCCTATATATGGCGATACGGTTCACTACTTATCACGTTGGGTGCTGTCTATCTAGTGCAACGCGGGCTTCAAGTGAGCCATACCTAACATGCCTTAGAAATATCGAAGATGGGCACTCAAACCTCTGATTACTTCGCCACAATAAAAAGAGAGTGTATAAACAAAAGTCGTGAAGCGTATGTATGTTATGAATAAAATATTAAGTAAACTAATTCTAAATATAATATTGAATAAACGTTACTGTATTTCATAATGACTTAATTAATTCCTTTTTTTCATTTAGGAACGAAAAATAGCTTCATTGAATACTCAATAATCGGCGGGGATTATAGGAAGAATTTCACAATAGATCCTCACTTGGGTATAATCACTCCATTAGGAGGGATAGACTTTGAGCAAATACCTGGTGACAACAGCAATATACGGTCCATACATTTAACCGTAAGTATAGAGCATAAGGAAAAGTTTCATAGTATATTTATAAACAAAGATAATTGATGTAAAAGCAGTCGTGTGAAGATTCAAACCTTTTTATAATATTAGGCAAAAAACTGTACACGAAAAATCCTGATTCTAATCTTAATTCTATTGATACCTTTATTAACTTTTAGAAAACAGACACACAGAAATTTCATTTATCTTTGACCTAAAATATATCTTATTCTCATTTATTTATATAATGTATATTTTATCCACCATCATTATTAAATATCTTATATTTCAGGTGAGGGCCCGTGATTTTGGTACTCCCGTACTCTCGTCGACAGTACCCGTCACAATATACGTGCAAGACGTAAACGACCACGCCCCTATGTTCCAGCAAATGGTTTACAAACGGTCTATACCAGAGGACATGGCAGGTGGAACTAGTATTCTTGAGGTAATGTTTCTTTTAACTATACTTTTACGCATCTACTTTATCCGTAAAGACTACTAATCGCTACCTTTTGCGATCATGACAAATCTCTCTTACTTCTCTCTCACCAATAAATTTTCTCATAAATTCTTCATGCTACGCACATACATTCGCCTTGAGAAAAATAGACTAATGGGAAAATAAAAATCTAAATGTATAGGATTGACACATTACTTAAGTCACGTAATATTTCCAAGTCCTATACATACACATCATGCCTGATTCCCTTTAGAGGAGTAGGCAGAGATCACGGATCCCCATCTGTCCCGATCCTGACAAACCACTTTCGCTTCATTGTCACTCATACACCTCCTCATATACACTCGGCGATTATAGATACTTCTAAAATCACGCTTTTTCTATATGTTTTGATTTCTATTTCGTTCCTAACTAATAATCTTTCTTCTATTCCATTAGGTAAAAGCTCGAGACGCAGACGGTTCGTCACCAAACAACCGCATAGTGTACAGGATCCAAAGAGGAGCAGGAGATAAGTTCGTTATAGACTCAAACACGGGCGTCATATCAGTGGCTAAAGGGTCCAGTCTTGACCCGGATAAAACTAATCCGAAGAGTAACCGGTATACATTGACCGTGGTAAGTGTATATGGTATATAATATGGTTAGTTTTGTATTATAAGGCTAGGAAAGCGTGACGTTTTAACTGTCATCAGAACGGAACAGGACAGTAGATTCGAT
Organism: Leucoptera coffeella; assembly: GCA_030578115.1. NCBI lineage: Eukaryota > Metazoa > Arthropoda > Insecta > Lepidoptera > Lyonetiidae > Leucoptera > Leucoptera coffeella. The sequence continues at coordinate 48,547 of JAMBLF010000221.1, forward strand.
AGTTGATGAATATGAACAAATAACAAATCTATAAGTGTGCCATATACCATAGTGCTTTTTAATCAAAACCTGATGCTCACACACAAAGATGTAGTAGCTCTGTAGTTCTAGTATAAGATGCGGAAATCAATCGTTCTATATTATGTTCTGCCTGAAGCATGTCCCAATAGGAATTTAAAAACTCACTTGTTTTGTGCTATATTATGGTTAAAAAGTATAGTTAAATAATCTGAAATGATAATTGATTACAAATAATGAGATATTTTAAACCAATTTGCAAAATGGTTCTCGGTTAGTGGCTGCGTCTTTGTAAAAATAGTTTAGGACGCCCCGCTGCTAGGACTGGTGACCTGAAGAAGGTCGCAGGTAGTGATTGGCTGAGGGCCACGAGTGATCGTGTTTCGTGGCGTACCCTTGGACAAACTTATGTCCAGCAGTGGTCAGTCCATAGGCTGATTGATTTAATCATTTTAAACGATGTTATATAATTTTACCGTGTACTGAATATAACTCCCAATCTCTATGGGATGACAATACTTTATTCGGTAAGATATGTTCTTATATGAAAAGTTTGTTAGTTTAGTGAATATACGCCACATGTTTATTTTCCAGCTCGCTTTAGACGGTGGTATTGGGGATCAGCAACTGAGTGCGGCTGTGCTAGTTAACATCTCAATCGTGGATGTGAATAACAAGCCCCCGATATTTGTGGAGCCTGGCACGGTTTATGTCCGGGAAAATACACAAGTAAGTTAGTTTAATGCATATTTCATACATACATGCATATAAATTCACATCCCTTTGATGATAATATTTGATAGGTTACTTTTTAGCATGTATATTGAGGTTGTGATGTCATAATGAAATAAAAGTGACAGATTGCTAGCTCATCGCCCATTAGATTCAATTGACACTAGCCCCTTAGTCGCCTCTTCCGACATGCCAGGGAGAACAGCAGATAGTTTTTACGTCGCATACAGGATGCCACTATATTAATGTTTGAATATGTTGTATAGGCTGTGGTATATGTACGTTTTTAATCCTGGTTTCTATCAACAAAGTTGCTTGCGAACAACTTCATATTAAGCCACTACGAACTTTAATTTTTCATTTTTATTTTTCTTTAATTACTAAATATAAAATAGGAAATGATACTTATATCATTAGACAAGTGGGTAGCGTGAAGAACTTAGATGAGAAGGTAAATGGGTGTGAATGGGGCATGTGAGATTTGACAGGATTTTTAAAGGAACTATAATCTATCCCGTTAGGAAAGAGCCGTGATACACATTGTACTTTAGATTATTTCTGAGCATTGAAATACTATGTAATTGCAAACATTCTACATTACTTATCGTGCTTGTAAAACCTGACTTTTAATGCATTAAAACAATAATGTTTGCTTAACAACCTTGATAAGAACTCTGAAATTAAAAACGCACGTAAGTAATCATAATGTAATCAATTCACTTGTTCACTGTATTTCCTTATAATGTTGTTTTTACTCATAGGTAATATCACAAAAAATACTTATTAATTAAAGTAGTGATATAAATATTTATGTAAATCATCACATAATTATAATTCGTCTTTTTACCACCTCTCCCATGAGACACTGACTACCAAATAGGCAATATGCGAGCTGGAACGTAAAAATAACTAATGCTAATTAACTGCCGTTCATCCCCGCATGTTGTGCGAGACGATTAAGATTGTGAATGGAATCTCTTGGATGAGAGGCTAGCACCAATGTGCATGTAACATCGCAACCCCAAGGTTCATTTATGTTCTGTCTGCCCCAAAAGGAATTTAGTGAGATATATTTAAATAATCAATGGTTATGTATGTTTATACTTGTACTTACATTGAATAAAACATTTGAGTTTATAAGTTAAGTACTTAAGCTATAACGACTCATATTCTTTACAGGTAGGCACAGTTATATTCCGCGCTCAAGCCCACGATCCTGACGAACTGCCAGTGCTAAGGTATTCCATAGACAAGCAGAACAGCGTGGCGAGGGACGAAGATGGCGTCCTTGTGCCTGATACTGAATATAACTTTCTATCTCTATGGGACATCAATACTCTGGATGGGACTCTTAGAGTTGTTCGGTAAGATATGTTCTTGTATAAAAAGTTAGTTTAGTTGTACAGTTACGATTTTACATACGGTTATATTCACGTCAAATCAAATCTCTTCTGGGTTTAGATAACGTCAGACACATAATCTTATTTTGGCCACTTTTAGCATAAGTATCGCACAATTAAAATCATAATTTAATTTTTTAGGTTATAAAACAAGACTGTATTAAAATCGTTGACTTTCGATAAATAATTCTATATAGAAATAGGTGTGGTTTGACGTATATAAATAACCTTTTTTCAACATACATAATACATTCACTCCATTTACTCCATTTTGGGTTGATAAAACCTAGCAGACACCATATTATATCCTAGGTCATTTTCAAGCATTATTTTTATACATTGAATCAAACATTACAGACTCATAGACCGAGAGAAAGTGGAAATGGTGAAACTATCATTAGTAGTAGAAGACATGGCAGCCATTACAGACGGGCCGCCACAAGCAGCGTCAACTACCCTCACAATAGTGATACTGGATGAGAACGATAATAATCCAAAGTTCAGGAAAGCGTTCTACAAGAGTTCGATCACCGAAAATTCGATCAATGGGGTTCATATTGCAACTGTGGTGGCCGATGATGCGGATAAGAATCGAACTATGAACTATTCGGTGGAAGGTCTGTATTGATTTTTCGGGAATGATGAAAATACACAGTTTTATAAAACATACAAGTATCTGCACTTTTGGATTATGGAAATCGTTTTAGTGTTATTTAGATTTTGGCCAACACACACACACATAAGTTAAGATGATCTTTTTTGAAGTACGTACTTTAAAGAGATTATAAAACCATGAGAGACACATTACAAATAGTGCTAACACAAACTAATACCGTCACTTTTTGAATATTCGTGTTCTTTTACTAGCTACGACCTCAATATATTATGTAACAAGTATTTATTTATTCTTTTACTACGTTCTCAGGCCCAGAAGAACTCACTAATCTAGTTCACATAGACAGTTCAACAGGCGAAATAGTGGTAGCCAATAAGATAGACCATGAAACGCATGAATGGTTAAATTTAACAGTAAAAGCAGTGGATAATGGTGTCCCGCCGCGATATTCAGTAGTGGATCTCTTCGTTCAGGTAAAATAAATACATTTATAATATTATTGTGTGGTTTACTGTTATATGTATGTATATTCACACAGTTTATAAGACTTTATACTTTGATAAGACAAAGATAGTCAGACGCTTTGTCATCATATACCCTATAATTACCAAAATCACATTTATTTCGTAAAGAATAGACTTACTAAGCTTTGGTTAAAATCATTTAAAAACCCTCTTTACCAGCATTGGTAACATTATTTTATACATAGTCATAGATAAACAGATCATATGCATTTTTGTAAGAATAATAAAATTAGATTTTACGTGTTTACTATAGCATTTATAAATCAACGAATATGCCAGTAGAGTGATTACAAACTTGTAAGAGATATTTATAATTGTAACACACGCAATAAAAATAAATTGTATTATAGTGGCTCTAGACTTAAAAGAATAAACGATTCGTTTATGGGCCTGGGCATAAAAATGTACAACAAACTTCCAGAGTCTATCAAGTCCTTACCTTTAGAAAATTACATATTTTTATGGAAAATGTTTTTTTTTTGACGTTCAATAAGTGATATCAATATCCTTATGTTGAATAAAAGATTTTCATTTCATTTCATTTCAGTGCATATAATTGGCTAATAAAAAGAAAACATTGAACTTGTGTGTCATTGAAGTTGGCCCAGTGCCAAATGTAAAGAAAACTATAGAAATACACATCACTCATTCAAATTAAAATATATGTGCTGTGCTAGTCTTAAATGTAAATATAATGCTTCCTTTCTTCTCGGCATATCAATGACTGAACAATAATATTTACTTGATAGACTTGCAATTTTTCACCATGATAATTATTTTCCATATGGCACCATTACCATTAGTATTTGAACGAACATCAAAATAAATAATATTAAAATGCACACCAAAAATACTGTATAGTATACCAAAATAAAACAGTCCCAATCGAAACCTAACCTTTGGTGTGCGTTTAGCTATATTTTGGTGTACATTTCGGTATTTTTAATGTGCATTTAATTACAGTACCATATCTATAAGTGACCATAATTACCTTACATCTCGAACAGGTTTAAACCTTTACTAGTTAGTGGCAATGTATTTATGCAAAAGACATTTAATTTTATATATACGTTTTTTTTTCTCTCTTACAGATTCTCGATGAAAATGACAACAACCCGTACTTTGAACCTAGTCCCACGGAATACAGAGTGAAAGAAAACGCTGAGCCGGGTACTGTGGTTGCTAACATCACGGCAAAGGATGCTGATAGTGGTGAATATGGGAAGATTACCTACTTGGTGGACCGTGTCTCTACACAGGTATTTACATACATTTATTCATGTCTCTATATCCCAAACCACATAGATAGATACTATCGATTGTCACCGTGATCCTGGCAAATGTCTCTTGCCTCACTCATTCCCATTAACAAAAAAAGTATTTGACTATGAACTTTAAAACAACGTTATTTGGTCAAATGAAATTTTGGTTACACTAGATTTGGTACTTGATGTGATAAGTAAATCCTGAACTTTTCACATACATTACCTGTTTGGAAGGAAATAGGGAACATCAATGGCTTTTTGACAAAATCTAAAGTTAAAAATAATAATATTTGGACATTATTACACCAATTGAACTAGCCCCTTGGTAAGTACATTTAAGACTTGTGTTAAGGGTACTAGTCAACGTAAATTTAAGAAATATATACTTATTATATATAGATAAACACATATATAGCATATATAATCCACAACCAGACTGGAAAGCAGAGGAAAAGCGTAGTTCTTAACTCAACCTCCACCGGGAATCGAACCCGGGACCTCACGATAACGTTCAGGTGGTTAACCAACCGCGCCACGGAGTTCGTCGCGCCGTGTAAAGTTGTAAACCACTTTCGATTCATTCACATCCATAAATCACCGCATATGCACTTAGATGCTATACACACTTCTAGCATACGTATATTTAATATATCTTTATTTCTAGGGCAAGTTTCTAATAAACGCTGAGACTGGTAGTCTAACCATCTCTGATTGGTTGGATAGAGAGACGCAGCCGTCGTACAACTTGGTGGTTGAGGCGTGGGACAACTATCAGTTCGGATACCTTAATGGCGAAAGTCGGAATGCTTTCAAACAGATTGTGTAAGTACTTAGTTCAATTAATCAATCAGCCTATAGTAGTAGACTGTTGGACATAGGCAGGGTGAGACAAAAAACACGATAAGTTATGATAGAATAAAGATTCGTAGCAGGTATACTAACGTCTTTTAATCCTCTTTTGGGTGAAGATAGGATGTAAAAATAAACCACTAGATTAGACGGAAAGCTTCAATAGCTTATTGAAGATAAATGTTAAATGAAAAGTAGAAATACGAATGATTCTAGTATCTTTTTCATAAAGATGCAAATTAATTTTTAAGTAAGTATTACATGGTGTAATGCTTAAGTTATTCCGTGCTTTCCTACAACCTTAGTTTTTTAGGCGCTCCTTGACTTAAAGGTTATATAAAAAATTAACATTTTAGCTTTTAGTTCAAGGTTCTCTTAATTTTATGCATTAGAAACTATGTTGAGAAAATAAGTATTTGTAGATTCTACTGGGGCCCAAGTCCACCTAATGCTTTTTGCAAAATATCAGTTTAACATCACTTAACAGTAACAGTGTGAAGTTGTTCGTGGAATGGCAATAGTAACTTATTTCGCCGCTACATTAGACACTTTTGCTGTAATCAATGATAAAATTTTACACTAACGTTAATACACTACCAATTTCTGACTCCTACTTAAGTGATATTGCACTACAATCGTGCTATAACGCATTAGTAGCTTTGAACCACTGGTTATTATTACTTTCTTTCATTGTTTACAATAACATGAATGATATTTTACCAACAGAGTCCACGTAGAAGATGTGAACGATAATCCGCCGGTTCTCCTACTACCACCCGATTGTACAACGATATCGGAGTTTCACAAGCACAGGGAGCCGATTCTGACAGTGAGGGCCACCGATAAAGATGACTCGGCCACGCCTAACGGGAGAGTTCAGTTCCATTTGACTGGTGGGAAAGGACATGGTAAGAATGACAACATTATGAGTAGTTGCAATATGACAACTTATTTAAGCTATATTGCAAGGTATTCTTAGTTAGAAGTTTGTATGTCTATCTCTAATATACAATGTGAGTAAGGCTAGATATATTTTATGAAATCGTCAGTGTCTAACGTTTAAATTTAGAGTTCTTAAACACACAAATGCGCATACCTATAGGTCGCATACATCATCACATTTATCTTAGATAAAGCTATTACGTAAGAGCAAAGATACAAAAAGGTGCATATTATCTAATTCTGTATATGCCAAAGCAGCTTAGAATACTGCAATGTTTTCAAATACTATGATTTTCGTTCTTGAACTGTTACAATAATATTATACACCCAATTCATCTACCTTTTGGGCCACAGAATCTTAGACTGTTAAATTACCTTTACTTACAAAGTTCATCTTCCTCGTCAGATTTATTCCGGTTCGAGCAAGTCGGCGGTGATGCAAACACAGGCCGTCTATTCGCCAAACAACCTCTCAAGGACAGGTTTGGCAACTACACTCTCACGGTAGAGGCAAGGGACTTGGGAGTGCCTTCCAATGTGGTTCGAGGGGAACTGAAGCTGTGTGTAACGGACTATAATGATCATGCACCTATATTTGTGTATCCACCACAAAATGTCACTATTAAGGTGCCTGAGGTGAGTTGATTATATAATATGTATAATAAACTGTTTATTAATCTGGTACTGTGTAGGTAACTGAGGAATAAAAGTATACTCGTATACTCTGCTCGTATATTATATTTACACACATGGAATTATGTATCTGTACGAGTACATATACGTAATTTTTTTCAACGTTTATTACTATTGGATTCTTGGTGATATTAATACGCAACACAGTTCAATCACCATTTAAATTTTCCCCTTATTCGCTTACTACGACATGCAGAGAAGAACGGCAGCTAGTTACCATAATACATTTTCTCTAACAAAACAATCCAGATCCCTAATAATCTAATTAATTCAGGATTCTTATATGTTCTTACAAAGCCATATATTTCAGAACGCAACTGTAGGTTCAACCGTAGTGGAAGTGAAGGCAATAGACTCAGATATAGGGCCCAATGGCGCAGTGAGATACCGCCTTAAGAGAGACGCGGGTGGCGGCTGGCGATCCTTCTCGGTGCAGGCGACTAGTGGCACTTTGAGGACGACCCAGCCCTTGGATCGGGATAAACAGACTGTGTATCAGGTAAGGTTATAGTTGAAACATATATTTCAATGTTATACGGCATGTCGTAGGGGCTACTAAAGTGTCAATGGAATCGGTTGGGTGATAGGCTAGCAATCTGTCATCAATGTTTCATATAACATCACAATCCCAATATTTATGCTTAAAATTGGTCTTGGACATAATATCGTCTCCAAGGTTCTGTCCACGTAGGTTCATTAGAGCACGTGAATGTTATGTATGTTCAATGTTATATAATAGATTTTTTACTGTATTAAGCCTTTGATCTGGTTAGGAAAATATTAATCGACATTATGCATATTGTTCAATAAATATGATACGTTATCCCTTTATCCATATTTTAATATTAGGTTATTAATGTGCGAAGTGTATCTTAATGTCACCACTAGTAGACTTTTGACATTGACTCACGTAAAAACGGAAAGGAATTGGCATTTTTCGTCTACAACGCAAGTCACTGCTTCCTAGCTTTATCACACATGTCTAGTACAGTTAAATTTACCGGAGCCATTTTCAAATGCATGCAGCATTTACATGTCATATTGTTTATTTACAGCTCCGAATAGAAGCGTATGATCTGGGTTTGCCGACACCTTTGAGTTCGGACTTGGATCTCACAGTGTACGTTCAAAACGTAGACAACTATCGACCGAGGTTCTTAGAAAGAGAGTTCAAAATAAATTTCACAGAAAATGTGTCACCGCAAGAAAACACAGTCTATTTGCCAGGTGTTATTGAGAGAGATGCGATAGACAGAGGCGACGAACCAATACTGCCTGTTTGTTATTATATAGTCAGAGGAAACGAGGACCAAGTGTTTGATCTGCAAAAGGAAACGCACAGGTAATGTTATTGTTTATATGATGTCGTATACTAGATCTATATTCTAATCTTTAAAAGTACTCGGAGTATTTTGAATGTTTTTAAAAACAAACAAAACATGACCTAGTTTTCGGAAGTATCTTACAGATAAAACTATGTAGGTTTGAATAGATAAGAGGAACTCGTGTATCAAAAAGAATATATTAAGGTTTTAGTTCCATATTATCCGAATTCTTATTTTAAATTATTCCATAATCTTGTTATAGAAAATATGTGAAATGGGCGATATATTTACGGCATCATATGGCATATTAAATAATAAGAATATGATGCCCATAATGAACTGGATAGGTTGATCTGATACAATTTCAGTTGTAAATACATTTGCAAGTGCAATGAAGTCATTATCCGGGCTAAGAATAAAATAGCTATTTAAAAAAGCTTATGATGAACTTTCCAATCAGATAGGAAAGCTTTCATACGATTAATTGATTAATTAATCTGTCACACTTGAACTGAATGGTATAAGTTCTCATTCATTGTACACAGACATTATAAGTATATTTAATTGTTATTATTAGTTCAACTATTGTGATCTCGACACTCTTCACAAAGTTTCTAATTGTTTAACAAGGTCAAAGAAAACGTAATCTGCCATTTGTCTCATAAAACTACGATACAAATAGGTAATTACGCCAGCTATAAATATAGTTTCGATTTAAATAGTATCAAGATATCAGAACATATCATTCATACTTAATTATGTACACATTCATAATATAGTATCCTATTTCTTTTAATTCGAGGCCTTAAAGGATATTTATAGAGGTCGTTATTTTAAAGTATCATTAGCATTCATTTATTATCATATCCTAATTGTGTGTTAAATATTCTAGATTGACAGCTCTTAAGCCTCTAGACAGAGAATACAAATCGGAATACACGTTAACAATACTCGCGGCCGAAAACTGCGTAACTGAACCGAAGTATGACGAAAGCAATGACGCTGTAAGTACGCTGAACGTCCTTGTCAGAATATTGGATGAGAACGATAACCCTCCGAGATTCGTCACGAAAATATTCACTGGGGGCATTACTACTGAGGCGGATTTTGGCATCGAGTTCATGCATGTTAAGGTAGGTATCGATGTTTCTATTTATATGTGCCAACGAATGTCACAGAGAAAGTTTAATGTAGGCCCAAGGTCAGGCCTTTAATTTAACTAATTGTCGGGCTGTCTGGCTCGGTTGTAACACCAAAATATTGGATTATTTGTATTGAAAGAAGATGGATCTCAAATGTTAATCTGTTTTAAATATAATAACGTCATATAAATTAAATTGCTGTTACTTTCACCTAACTCCTGACCTTTCAATAATTTTGAATAGTGTGCACGGCAAAATAGAATTGATTTCAATAAGATTACAGAGCGCAGATAACTGAATATCATTTACAACACGAACTATACATACCTATACACTGTACATTTATATGTACACTAATTACAGTTAAAGCATGTGCACTAACATCCTAGCCAAATAGTTTGGCACAAATTATACGAGTCAATGAACTTCTAATGAGTAAACAGTGTCTAATATAGTTGCTTATATAGTCATTTTCGTTTAACAGGCCATTGACCTCGATGAAGGTGATAACGCCAGAATTCGGTATTATCAGATAGGAGACGTGAAAAGAACACTCACTGAGGGATTAGAGAATTTGGCCGTGGCGCCTTTTTCGGTACATGTAGACACGGGAGCCGTTTCGCTGAATTTTGACCCCCAGAAGGGTATGAAAGGTTACTTTGATTTTCAGGTGAGTTATCAATAAGATACAGTTCATTTACCCCTTACACGTTTAGATTTGATATCTAAGATTAAAAGAGATAATAAAAAAATATATCTCGAAAAAAGTACAGAATCAGTGAGGGATATCTACTGAGATTTAAAACTACCTATAACAAATCGATTTGTTAAAATAGGCGATATGTCACGTTCTGCAATCTCTAGTTAAATGTGTTGTAGTAGCCAAAGACAATTCTACTAATATACACAAAAGGTAGTCACTCAACTTCCGAACGCTACTGCAGAGTTTACATTCATAATGCATATGTACATATATATGAAGACAAAATACCCGTTATCGACCTGTTCAACTTTCGACCATACAAGGCTAAAATTATAACAACTCTTTCGCCAACCAGACTTCTCTATGTGAGCAAGTTACTTAAATTTTTGTTCTAAATGAATAATCATGCACATACTTATCTATTCTTGATGATTCAGGTAAAGGCCATAGACCCTGGAGGCCTAGAAGACACGGCTCACGTATTCATATATCTGCTCCGACAAGACCAACGCGTCAGATTCGTGCTACGAGCCCACCCATCCGAGATAAGGGAGAAAATAAGACCATTCCGAGAACATCTGGCTAAAGTCACTAAATCTGTGGTCAATATAGACGATATAAGAATACACGAGAACAAAGACGGATCTGTTGACAATACGAAAACGGACTTGTATTTGCACCTTGTGAATGGCGACGACCATTCCGTGTTGGAAGTTGACCAAGTTCTAGAACTTGTTGACAGGAACATTGAATTGCTGGATGATCTCTTCAAGGTTAGGGTGTATTATTTTATTTTCAATTTAAATTTGAGTTTGCTACTTCATTATTTACACGTTTTGGCAATGATAACTCATAAACAAAATTTATAAAAAAAACAAAACATTCGCTCTTAAGGAACATTGTGATATATCTATAAAATTATACTATAAAGTTAGCATTAAGCCAACAGAATAATATGAAAATACCTCCTCTTTAATCTGCCATTATAAAACTCACCATGTATATTATACGGTTACTACTATTTTTAATTAATTTTATTTCATAAATTGCGAACTATGATTATATCAATATTTATTGTTGCAGGACTTCAACGTGTTAGACACTCAACCAGCGGAGTACCAACTTCTGACTGCGGAGACATTATCCTCCAACCAAACGGTGTTCTGGTTGGGATGGACGACTGTTTTCCTGACCATACTACTTTTACTGTCAATCACTATGTGTTTGTCACAACGTGTTGATTTAACTAGAAGACTGAAGGCTGCAACGGCTACGGCATTTTGTAAGTATCTTCGTAATTATATAGTAGATGCTCTGAACAATAATGTTCATTGTGCTCAATTATCTACGTATCAATAGGAAATTGAAAGAATCCTAGCTCAACATGAAGATTTCTACATTAAATAATAATAATTGAAAATGAAAAGCGTAACTTTTAATCACGCAGTCAAAACTAAGTCACTATTTGACTTTTCAAATATATAATATTTATTATAAATATGAAGTCAACAAATTTTATTTTCTACAGCGTCACCAACTAACGGCGAGTCGAACATGACTCTGCGCAGCTCTGGAGGACGCGTTCCTAACACGAACAAGCATAGCTCGAAAGGCTCCAACCCAATATGGTTGCACGCATACGAAAATGAATGGTACAAATCCGATGAGCAACTCAGCCACTCGGAACGCGATTCACTTGATGAAAACGCCGTCGACCAAGACCTCTCGAATGAAAAGCCTTATTTCATCACAACTGCAGCTTTCCCTTCTCTAGAGTCTGATGTAACGGAAACCGCGCCGAACCACAACTTCGACTTTTATCAGCAGTTGGAGCAAATGAAAAATGCCAAAAATATGGAAACCACAGAGTTATGAAATAATAAATTATCTGTGTACAATTATTTTTTTCAAGAACCAAAAAGCTTTCTTCCAAGTTTGTTTTCTATATGTATGTATTGTAATGTGTAATGAATAAATTTAAGTATGTTTTGAGTGTGTGAATGTGTTTTTATATTGCGAGAATAAAGTTTTGAATTGGTTGTATAAGCATTCATTTTATTCCCAAATCCTATATTTTTATTGAGGGCTTTAATCAAGACCCATACCTACATATGCATTCAAGTTGCCTTCATCCACAGGAATCTATCTCAATCACGCAAGTATTCTAAGTACGATAAAAATAACATACGATTTAACTTTAATTGCGCTTAGTACGTGTGACCGAAATTGTACTTGTAGTTAATTTAAGAAAATATGTACCCGGCCCAAAACCAATAGCCGAGATCTATGGGAACGCATAACGTAGTAGGATATTGAAAAGTTATGTTTTTGCATAGATCGTGTCTGCGTATGGTCCTAGTACTAAGTTCTACTCAACTCTGTTATGATCATAAAAGTACTCAAGAGGGCTAAAAATAATTTTTAGAATATCTACGGATTTTGTGACCTTTTGTCAAGGATTTCAAGTGGAAAAATTAGAATATATAGATCTCATTTAACTTGAAATGTACGTAGATGTAGTTCAGGGGTGTCCAAACTAGATGGGACCCAGGGCCAATAAATAAGACTAAATACATTGGTGGGCCGCAAAATATTTATTAAAATGACAAAATGGTAATAAGACCAATCCAACTACTTGGATTAGTACGGGCCAAGAGCAATCCCATTCTAAAAAAAAAAAAAGGTCAATAATGTATTTTAAAAAGGTTCAATGGAGTAATCTAAACCGCGGGCCGCAGTAATCAGTGGCAGTGGTTTGGACAGCCCTGATGTAGTTTATAATTTTGACTCAGTATGTTTTAAAAAAGTAGGGACACAGATAAATGCGTGAGCGATGCCGCAGGCTTGTGCAAATAATAGTAGTTTGTCAGTGTCATTTCTGAGTTTTTTCTTTTGCTTGCAAAGTATATTCAAGGTTACGAAAGTAGGTAATACATCCAAACCGCTTTCATTATCTAATAGCAGACTCAGGCCTGGAAATATCTTATGGTGGGCATACACGATCCTTCCTATCGTCCAATCAGCATGACGCTACTGATTGGATCAGTTAGAATGTACTGTGTGTGGGAGTGGATTGGCATGACACTTAGAACTGACGGCAGTATCAAATTTCGATTCTTTTCGCTTGATCACATCAATTGGATACTGCCGATTGGACTGTGTATGGCTGTTGGCGATTGGCAGTTCTCAATTCTTCTATTAAATTTGTATGAGTTAACTGTTTTCTTTTCATTAACCACTGTTTGCACCACTCTGCTTGATTTTTTTTTTGTTTCATTTTCACGAGTACAATGCCCAAAACGGCTATAACATCGTCGTCTGACATCAGTGACGCCATGGCTGCAACACGTCGTATCCGTTAAAAATGATGGTGTATGGTGTATATGGATGAACTGCAGTTTGGATCAAGCCTGCAGTGTCATACCGATAGGACGATAGGAAGGATCGTGTATGCCCACCATTACACACAGTTCCAACTGACTTTTTAAATTTCCATGTGTCATTATGTGTTAATCATTTTAATATTTGTTTGTGGTGAGTTCAATGTGTGCAACCAAGCCCTTATTTGGACATAGTTTTGCGAATTAGAACCAACCCACATGAAGTTACTTTTGAGATAATTGACTTTTTGTTTTAAATGTGTGTAGAAAAGTTTCTGGGGATGTTGGATGTAAATTGCCTATTTGATGTGACAGATAATATATCTGGGATTATAAAACCATGTCATGATTACGATTTTATTTTAGTTTTGTATTTATTTGGGATCAAAAACTCGATGGTTCCCGTTTGCAAAAATGCTTTTTTGTCTGTTTATTAGGGAACCAGGTCATTTTGGTCTGAATGAATGGTAAATAAAACGAAAAATTTGCAATATTTGTATCTTTTATTATGAAAATAAACAATAATACTCATTATAATCAATCTTTCTCATACATGTTCATAACAAAAGTGCGCGAAAACAAACATAAAAACCTTAATACCTAAGTTACTCTTCTTCTTCTTCTTCTATCTCAAAATCAATATTACCTGAAAACCCATCTACATCATCTACGACTGTGATATCTCCCCTTAAACTTTTGTAAAAATCCTGAGCATCTTCTGGAATAAGATTCAACATGCTTTTTATATCATTCAGCTTTGCTTCAGGGATGGCTTTCCCATTCGGCCAAAGTGGATCCATAAGCTCTTTTGATAGCTGTCCTGAACAGCCTCGTGTGTTTTTTTTGGAAATGTTTACTTCTACAAATTCTTCACCTAGGTCAGAACGCATAAAAATTGAAAACTCTTCCTCTTTTTTCAGCATTATCTCTTTTGTGTTAAGCCAAGACACTTTCGACCCATCAGTAGCTTTCTTTCTGTTAGTTATTCTTTTTTCCAGGTTAGTACTTGACAAAAAATCCTCCTTACTTATCCTATGAACTTGCATTGGGTTATTCTTTTTACATGACTGCATTATTCGCATATAGTCTTCTGGTGTGTACAGTCTTTGCTGTAGTTTCAGAGCGCATTCAATCCGACCAAAATCCGTGTCGTTAGGCAAGAAACTATGTCCAGATTCCAAAAACCGAAGTCTCACTGTTTGAAGAGTTGGATGGTCATTTAGTAATGCTTTGAGCATCAGTGTTAGTTTGATGTTTCGATTTTGACCACCACAAGAGTCACTCCATAGTATAAGGTTCTTCACTCCGTCGTCAAGCCTTTCCATCAAATGCTTATACAAACACGAGCCTACTTCTTGAGATCCTCTGCCTGCTTCACCTTCCACCCAAACGTTACAATGTGCCTGGTCTTTGCTTCCTGAGTGAATACCCAAATTATACACCCACAGTTGCCTTTTATAAAAAACTACATTAGTGGGTATTCGCGGAAGTGGTAAAGTTTTTTGTAAATCGAATGTTAACGTTTCGGTGGACGGATCACTTTGAGCTAATTTCATGTCACTTTTGAGCCTGTTCTGTAAATCTTTTGCTTTCTGTAAGTGCTGTCTATGAGCTTCTTCGAATGAGGCCTTGTCTTCATCTGTACCATGTTTTTTTTTTGCAGAATAATAGTCGCATTTGTTGCATGTGTCTTTTTTTAGTGGCTTTGTTCGAAGGTTAAACTTTGTAACAAACAACTGCTTAACTTTTGTTAGCGAGAGAAGTTTCTGTCCAGCTGATTTGGCTTCTTCACAGTATATGTCATATATTTTAGGAAGGGTCATATCAGGTCTCAAAAACTTGGCGTCATCGCAGTTTTCACGTCGGTAATGGGAGACATAAGTAGGTAATTTCTGTATCACTTTTATAACAGTTGCTTCTCTTTCTGGACTCACTTTATTAAACCCACCATTTGAACCACGCTTATCTTTTATAGAATTGTTCCGTTTCTTAAAAAGAGATGTATTCACTCTTTTAGAACTTGTTTGAAGAGTGTTTAGGAACATATTTTTGCATACAAGTACATCCTTTAGATAATAATCTCGGCTGAAATTCTTTTTCTTTGAAGCACCACGTTGAGTAGACACGTAAGCACGTTTTATTGGTTTTTCACGAACACAAGCTGCAATAAACATGTTCTGTGCTTCATAAGAGCCCAATTCATAAAACTTTTTGAATTCTATCAGTCTATCTTCACTTGAAATTTCTTTTTGGCATTCTTTTGGACATTTGCATTCAAAATCTATGAATTGCTTTGACTCAACATGTTGTTTTTTAGAGTTAACGAAAGGCATGTTATGATATTTCATTTTCTTTCTGTCTTGTCTTGTAAGCTCACCATATTTCCTTTTCCTCCCCTTCTTTGGCCTACCTTGCGATAGTCCGGTGGCATCAATGTTTAACTGCAAACTTTGATGGCTAGAAGATGATGGACCATCTACATCAGCGTGAGTTTCAATTATTGTATTAACTGCTGCCGTTATCAAAGATCTAGATCTGACGGAGTTGTTATCACTTTCTGTTTCACTTTCATAGCAAATAAAGTCTGGATCTTGTACTGAATCGTCACTGTAGCTCACTATTTCATCTTTTCTGGAAGATTCTGTTAAAACGGTTCGATTTCTATTGGCGTCTCTAGTAATTGGTCTGTCAGGCATTTCATGCACTTCGGCGAATGTCGTGATCAATGATTCTGATACTGGTGAACTGGTATCACTTCGGTTATTAACATAATTATTATTAACATGTATTGCGATGTTTGGTGATGAAGCCTGTGAGAAACATTCTCTTGCATGTAATATTTCATTATCTTCAATGTCATTTTCAAAGACTTCCGTTAGAACATCGTATATGTTCCTCGTTTCTGGCGACATGTCACGCAAAGGAGAAGGTAGTGGAGGGTCAATACTCTCGTCAGTAGCTCTTACCAGTCCAGGTGATAATGGACTTAAAGGTTGGGGCTCTAAAGTTTTTTCTACATAGTCTTCGTCAGATCTATTAGAAATAGAGTAATCAGAAATTTCCATACCGGAACCAAGCGACTCATCATTCCTCACATTTGGCAATTTTTTAAGCACTGGTCTAGGTGTTAGTGGAGAAAAGGGTGGAGGCTCTATACTTTTTTCTTCAGCATTTTCTTGAGAGTCAGATAATGCATCACCAAAGCATTCACCCGAAAAAAAGCGGTTGTCCATTCTTCTCAGCCGTTATATTAAGAGGCTTCTTGTCTTGCTTGAAGAGCTTAGAGTCATTGGCATCAGCAAGTGGCAAAACTGGAGAAGAAAGATATATTTGAACAAAAGGTCCAGTAAAGATTCAGATACTCGTAAAACAGAAAAGCATAGTAGCAGAAAAGAATAGTACATTGCATAAAATTTCACACAGACTTACCTATTTGCATACCTTTTGTGGGGCTGGGTTGTGGAGATACCTCAATATAATCATCTATAAAACAAAAAAGATTTAAGTTAAAAACTTAAATGTTAGGTAGAAATAAAGATAAAGTAGAAGGTATATAAAATAAAGTATAAATAAAAACCATTGCCTTAATAAATATATAATAGGAATCGTTGGAAAATCCAATTCTTCATTATGCCAACGTTTTTGAGGTTATAAAACTTAATAATAACTATCAGTAGAATTACTCACCATTGTCATTGTTGTTTTCATCATCTTCGGTTGGATTTGTAAGTATACAAGCATTAATGAGTGCTTTTGTTCGGGCACTTATCTTTTTATACATTTTTTAAACATTTAAATTAAATTAAGAACATGCGCTAGGGCAGTAGCTTCAGGGATACCAGCGTTTGTTTAGTGTTGCTATTTTTAAATTTTGTGAATGTAAACCGTAGAAATAATGGGATGGATGAAAATACTTGAAATTTATTTTTTGGTAATGTTATGGGGTAACATTTTTTATGATTCCTTTATTTTTTTAATGCATTAATTTATAATTAATAATAGTTATTATTAAATATGACATTGAATTGCTAGTGAATTAAATTACAAAAATATTTTAATTAATAACAATATCTAAATTTTTTACGTTCTTAGTTCACTGTAATCATTTAAATCATTATACTTTAAAAAAACGCAAAACCAAGCCATGCATCACAGTTCATCGACTTACTCATAATGTAACAAATTGTGTTTACCTATATAGAACTAAACAGCTTAGTTCCTTTAAAGTTACAAATAGTTATTTTGCAAACGAGATCAAACAGCATAGTTCTCATTTGCAAAAAGAAAAGGCAACGAAAACTTGTTTAATTTTTTTTAAAAGAGAACTGTGTGGCTTGGTTCTTGTTTGCGTTTTGAAAATTCTGAATAATGGTAGGAACCATGCGGCGAGGTTCTATTTGTTCGTTAAAGATCGACTGTTTCCTGAGTTAGTTCCCTCGGTGGCTTTTTTTTCTCCTTTATGGCTTAACAAATTTGACCAGGAGTCTTTTTAGGTAGGTAAAACACACATGTAGGAGGTCGTCTATGCATCTAACTCAATTCTACCCAAAGTGTGGGTTGGTTCTAGTTCGCAAAACTATGTCCATTTATAGGATATGAGAATATAGAAATATTTCTAATTTGTACCCAATGTAAGGCAAATATATCTCAATGTAATTGTTTCTAATTTGTACTGATGCTTGTCCTTATGGGTCCTTATTGCCATAAGAAATTATGGATAAAAACAATCATTCCAAAATCAAATTTGAAATAAACTATATTTACACAAAAAATGACAGCAGCGATACAATATTTTGGTAAGTAATAAACAATATCTGCACACACAGAGTTAGAGAACAAAATGTGTACAAGTATCAAAGAAAAGCCAATCTGAATAAATTTTGAAATACACTCTGAGATTTGTTTAGCAACCTAAAAACTGAACTAAAAGTTAAATAAGTTGTCCCTTGTATTATGAATTTAGTGTTCCTAAACAGACAGCATCAGGTGACAAGTATTAGGACAAGCTGGTTACCTGGACCAGCCCCCAAAAAAGATTAAATAATATTTACATAAACAATAATTTATTGATTCTTACAATTTAGTGAAGCTAAATACAAATTGAGACAATACGTTCAGAATTTAAAAGCCTTGTATAGTCCCTGTGTTGCGTGAATGTTGTCTCAGATCCACACGGTTGATGAGTGACCGCAGGGTGCCATGAGCACTCGCCTCGCCAAGGAGGAGCCAAGTAAGGAAGGAGGGCGGGAGTCGGACAAGGGGACCCTTGAAATCACAACGCAAGTGTCCTTACAACCACAATATATATTAGATAAAATCATAAAGAATGCCATATTGAAAAACCTAAAATAATTATAACTTATACAATACACAGATAATTTAATAACAGACCTATTTGGAGCGTCGCATACTATTACAAATTTGCAAATATTGTGGATGAAAGAAAAACTGATTAGTTTCGTAGAAGTTCAGTCTGGGTAGCACGCTACATTCACTAAAACTTAAAAAAACATATTTACTAATAAAAAAATTAAATATTGCTCGCCCGACTCCGTCAACGAGCATTTGTTGTATACCACTTATTATTAGTAGATTACTCAAAATGTTCATAACACTTGTTGAGCTGAAGGTACTCACAATCCAAACTGCTGCAATGAGCTGTAAGCAATGAACACGCTCCATTCCTAGACACAAGGCTATTGTATGTTCACATGAATTTAGAACTAGTAGTACAAATTTTTTAGGAATACATTAATTCAAACGATTCAAATTATCTAACCTTAACTTCATCTAATCGAGTGTATCAAGGACATCTACGGACACATCAATATACAAGACAAGTACAGTTCATATTCAGAGAAATGAATCCCTAAACTTAGATGTCTATGTTCTGCAAGTAGTAGTGTGGGTAATAGGGACTTATGATGAATTCATTATAAATTTGCTTGATGTGGATAGCTGGGGTATGGGGCGGTGGCCCAGGCGTGGCATGTGTTATGCTGCTCCCAGACAAACTCATCACATGGCATATTTCCTCGTCCACTCACGGGCTAGTTCATTGTACTTTTCTCTGTCCGTTTTATAGATCCTAGCAATTTCTGGCACCAAAGGATCATCTGGGTTTGGATCACATAGCAATGAACAGATTGAGAGCAACACTGAAACAAATTGAAATTCTTTGTAAGTATCAAACATTACAAAAAAGTTTCAATAAATTATTTTGCTATCTACAAAGGATCATAAGTCACTTTCTATTCATTGTGATCCATACTCCTTTACATACATAGTCATAAGTGCTTACTTCTAAAACAGGTGACAATGTGAGTAATCTGATAATAATATTTATTAATAGTATAAGGCTGTTCTAAACCGTTCATTTAAAACATAATATGACCGAGTCCCTTGACATTATTAACATTTAGTGTGGTCAGTATCTGGATAGTAACCATATCATATTTCACTCATCACACTGCAAACTAAGACGTGAACCATAATATCATCACACTCACTTTATTCTTCACACTTCACATTCACACAATATAATTTTAATAACAGAGATCACTATACTTGATATGAGTAAATAATGACCACTGGAGTTTCTAAATACCCCAAGGAGTTGACACAGTCATGATGCATGTGCAGCTGTGTTTAATTGGTTACAAATTAATTGTAAGTCTATAGAATTTGATGAATTTACTCAAACACACACATCATACAGATAAGACCATTTGTTATGCATAACAGAATATAAAACATTCATCATCAAACACAAGTAGGTTCTGTTAAACTTGTTCAATGCAAGACTAAAAGAAATAAAAAATCCTATACTAAAATCTGAAAGGAACCTATACAAACATCCTAAAAAACACAATGACTCCGAAATACTACTTTGGCCATAATTTACAACATAAACACATTATTTTATCACAGTGGATTTCATTATAATTAATTCTATTTGTAACTAAGATAATTGAATGACACTTTTGATATAAACCATTTCATTGCAAGTAAAACCAAAATACAAAGTACACAATATAAGAGAAACAGCTTCAGAGACATGAGACAAAGCATTTGTTTACATCGTGAACAATATTCATTTTTTATCTATGTTTGAGATAATCTCAGAAAAAGTATGTCTATATACAATGAATGAAATCCACTGTGCTAGAAGAAACAGTTAACCTATAATAAATACAATAATAAAGTAATTTCTTACCTTTGGATATAGTTAAAGCGGGTGACCACTGTGCACGCAAAATATCAAGGCAAATGGATCCATTGCTGTTTATGTTCGGATGGTATATGCGCGTTGTGAATGCAACTTTTGGTGGTTTAAATGGGTAGTCTGTAGGAAAATGTATAGTCAAGAAGAATACTCCACCCTGGTAAGGACTGTCAACCTGCAAAGGAAACAATAATTTTAATAACAGGATCTAATGAATAACAACAAAACTCTAAACAGTAAGCAGAACAGCTCTAACTTCATCGCTATTATCTTATAGGTAAATTTGTGAAATTGGGTACTTTAGAAATAATACTTATACTAGTCATTTAGAAAAAAATTTATGTACTAAGAACTCTAAATTGATTTTTATAATAAAAAGAAGTTGAACTGAATCTAGGTCTTACTTTTAAAATTAATGCAAAATGAAAAGAAGGTACTTGTTTTATTTAGGACACAGGTAGAAGTTAAAATAATAGTAGCATCTGTTCTCTCAGTTGGATAAATACATGTTGCAAACTTAAATTGTGTACTCAGAATAAAATCAATACTTACTGGACCCATTATTGTAGCTTGCCAATGAAATACTGAAAATGAAAAAAGGTTAGATTAATTATGACGCACCAAGTGACAATGCTTTTAGGTACATATAATCAATAAAATCATCAGATTTTTCACAGAATTATTTTATACATCTTTGTTTACAATAATATTTAAAAATACTTACGATCTTCGCCGTGTGGACCTGCTGAACATTGTGCTGGAGGATCTCTGCCCAGGTCTTGTAATTCCTGAAAGACAATGAATCATGTGGTCACTGGAAACACAACACCATCCGAGAATGACACAACAGAACACACATCATCAGACGCAATAAGATGTTTCAAGTACTAAGTTGTTTATATTGGGCAATACCATATTACTTTAACAATCCAATCTGTCAAGATCTTTTGTTTTATCCTTACTCAATTCTGGAAATACGAGAAATTGGCACAGCAATCCGACATTTTATGAAAGCCGTGTGCAGCAGTTGTCACATCATAAATCGATTTTTAGAAAACATAATTCAAAAATACACTACAATGAATAATCAAACAAATTTATAGCTCATTTTTTTGTGAATTGGATTAACACAATATATCACTCTCCAGAAGATTCCAATATGTATCACAATGACGAAACATTCACTCTCCATACCGAATCACAGCATGATCACTTTAGGACATTTAGACATAATCGTTAGAATATTTACGATAATTACTATCGTACATACCCTATTAATTCGTTTTAACGCCATTTGATTATAATTATAATGGAATAATTCGACTCCCAACTACACAACGAAACCGACAGCCCAGGGCCTTTGATTAGAGATTGCAAGATGGCTTCCGTCTGAATGCAAATATACTGTCTGGGTCGTTTTATGTAATAATTTATTTATCCTGAATAATCACAGAAAATATTATAAAAGCTTGATCAAAAATAATCAAAGTTAATAAATCCAGTGAAAAAAACTATACACAGGGCTTCAGCTGCGAAAATTTACACGAACTCAAAGAAAGACAAACGGCGACAGGAAAATCGACTATTTGTGAACAGCCAATAAGAACATTCGAAACGATATTATAGGTTTTCAATTATTACCAGCACAGAAAATTATTTACTTCTTTTTCATGAATATTTGGTTATGTAAATATGTAAGTGTAATTTTTTTATTCACTTAAAATACTTTATTCAACGTGAGTAATTTATTTAATTTCTAAAATAGTTACAACTGTATTCATTTCAAAACTTGTAATATTATATGGTATTATTTATAAGAGCTAAGAGGATGTGACGTCATTGCCACTTGACGGGACAAGGCGCTATTTTTGGATATTTTTACACAGCTTTCTGCAATATGAAACTTTTTTTAAATTACCTTAATGATATTTAAATTTCTCAATTTATTTATCATAGAAGCAAAGTTTATAACTGTATTTTAGTCTTATTAGTTGTTTATTGGTATTTAGTCTTACATAAATATATAGATTCATCAATATTACAGATTTTTTTTTGTCCTATCATAAAATTAGTAGTTATACCGTACATTACAGTAAATATTAGTTCAGCAAATGGTAGTTGTCAGCATCTCCTGAATTAGCATAGTATAAGAAATAGTAGTAGTAGTTAATTATGTTAAAATTATTTGCTCTTAACTATAAAACACAAACATCCAGTTAAATCTTCGTGACCTCCTACATTTTCTATAGTATTGTGGTCCCTGTTTGGTGTGTCTGATCACTTTGGACACTTTTCTTAAATTATATTATACCTGTTAGTTAATACTTTCTACGTAATGGGTGGATTAATAGTTATGAAGTATATTACATGTTTTTGAATAGATAATAATATTGATTATTAAAATAGATAAACAAAAAATACAAAAGCTGGTGGATATTTTTAAGTCTATGAAATAGTATAAAATTATAAAATGTATTTTGTACAAGTATTAATCAGCTTGTGTACTTAGCTTCATGTTGTGTTTCAGGTAAATTCATTCCTGCAAGCGTTGCAAATACAGTCCATTGTTCACGGAGAATGACTGACGACTCACAATGACTGACATAGATAGTTACAATGAACCGTAGAGTACCCGCCACATAAGGTGGCAGTAGCCAAACTTGGAACTAAATTTGACGTTTCCGCCATTGCGTGTTATTTTGTATGAAAGGTAAATTTAGTATTACCAGCGTTGTGTTTTTTGCCCACTCTTTGTAATTTTTATGTTTGTTAAGGGTGATTATAATAAATTGATTTCTGGAGTTTCTTGTTAGTTCTTCTCCAAGGGTCTCCGCTGAACTTCTTCTTCTCAATCGTTACGCTCTTATCAGAGCGGTCGTGGTCTTCATGACGTGGCATCTTGAGCAGCCGAAATGGTTGGTGAACTAACCTCGGTAAAAATATGTAAAGACAATGCTCAGTGCCATGTTTGAAATAGTTTTTTACATACATACATACACATCACGCCTGATTCCCTGTAGAGGGGTAGGCAGAGATCACGGATCCCCATTTGTCCCGATCCTGACAGACCACTTTCGCTTCATTGACATTCATACATTCTCTAATACACTCTCGGCGGTTATAGGTACTCCTAACGTCACCTTTTTTCAATATAGCGTCTATCTGACTGTTACATATATGTCTTATTAGGCCGGCCCCTACGTAACCGCCCTTCCACTTCACTCATATATATTCCTTTTGTCAATATATAGTTTTTTTAATTTGTACTTAGATCATAAAATAACTTTCAAAGAGAGCTTATGATAGGGCCTATTTTGAATAAAAATATTTTGACTTTTGACTTTGGTATATTAATTTGTTTTATTTGAGTTTATAGCTCTGCAACCAAAGATCGTTACAAATGAAACCTCAATATAATGTATCGAGCCGTATGGCACAGTGAGTGCTAGTTTTGGCGTGTTTACTGGCAACACTGGATTACGCGACTGTGGCGACGCCTCCAACTGCCACCTTATGTGGCGGGTACTCTATTTCCCACTCACAAGACTGACTGTTCGGAATATTGACATGAATTGTTGAAACTTTGCAATGGAAATGGAAAAGTTAGTTTGTTTCCTACGGTCTGTGAGTTTGGGCTGTTGCGCTACGGTGCGCCCATTTAATTTTCTTTTTACGGATTATTAATATAATTATATTAAATTTTTCTGTTAAGAGTGCAGTTTTGGATGTTATATCTGTGTTATTTTGTAAAATAATTTTCTGACACACATAATGAAGATAGTTGTATTACTTTAGAAACATTTTTTGATACTTATTTTATAAAGACAAAAATAATTTTACCATAATGACACTAACAATGACTGAAAAAGTAAATGAGTGCCAGGAGGAAACCGTGCAGTTCCTGCCATATAATAAGGTAAATCATTGGTAATAATTACTAACCTGACTATTAATAATTAATTAGCATTTATAAATTTGAACTATACATAACTTTTAGTAACAGTCAGAAAAGATGAGCAACTTAAGCTTCATTTTATGTAAGACATGTGTATTTTTGGGCTCATCAATGACATGTCATTGCTTTGGGTAGAGACCTATTTTAATAAATTATACCTTGTCACAGATAATATAATACTATACAGTAGACCTTGTTATAATTTAATGCAAACAGGGGTTAAGCTTTATTAATTTCCTTACAACAAATATGTTGAAATATTTAATTTGAGAGAAATGATACTTAATAATAATTATAAGGTGGCCTGACTTGAATGGTCTGATTGTGCTGTTTAATTGTGAAGTATAACTTTACTATTAAAAATAAATTTTATTATTGCAGCAAGTTGAAGTAGACAAAAATACAAAAGATTACAGTGTCAGAAAGAAAGTTAATTATAAAGGGAAACTGTTAGAGGATAACAATAACCTCTCAAAGGAAGATGTGAAGTATTTGAACTATAGGAAGCTTTTGAAATATGATGAGGCGCCAGAGTGGTTGCAGCACAACCCTTTTATTAGAGATGGATACCGCAAATTACTGCCAACAAAACTATGCTGGGAAAGGTAATATTTTAATGATAGTTTTTTAATCCCATACTAGTGTATATAGGAAGATAACTAAGGTGCAATTAGGATAGTAAAATTCTACTCTAACTACCATGAGAAATTCCTTGGGCAGTCACAAGTGGATGCAGATCACAAGCTCCAGATGCAATCCTGATGTTGACCATAAGCCTGATGTCGGATTACTGTAGAGAGAGAGTCATATGTATCGTTAAAGTTTGCCTGTAGGACATAACTGTATACTTCTAGAAAATAATGACTTTTTAAATTATGATTAAATAGTTGTGTTATCTTGTTGGGTAAAATATTGAATTACCATTTATTTTCAGCATTTTCTGGTGGACTAACGAGACTATGAACATTTGGACTCATCTTTTTGGATTTTTCCTCATGTTAGGACTGACTATAAATGACTTACTAATTATTAAGATCCATGCCACATTTGTTGACAAAGTAGTAGCTGCTATACTGCTGTCATGTTTTCTGGTAAGTTGAAAATATTATGTTATTTGAGAGTAATTAATATTAATTTTAATTGTGAGTGTGTATCCAACATTACTATAAAATTTGGTTGTTTGGAGATGCTTATTCTCAGAACTCTTTTTTTTTGCATATGTTGTTATGAATGCATTATTATTATAGTAGGTGTAACTATTAGGTAGGTAATGTACCATTTATACTCAACATTTTTATTAAAATTTCCTGAAATTGTATTTTAATGATATAAACAGTTTTTCTGCATACACTACATTAATGCATAATGTTTTTTTGCATACACATTATTTCCTTCACATTTCGTTAGCATTTCCCGTCATTCGTAATTATTATGAACACCTTCGTAAAGCGTGTTACTTCTCTAGAGGTGACGAGACAAAAAACATGAACCTTAACGTCATACTATTAAAGGTTGCGAATTGATGGTGCGTAAGTTAGGAAACTATTGACCAATGAGCGTGTTCAAGTTGAAAGTGACCTCCTTTTCTCAAACCTCTTCTTAAGATACGATTGGCGGTTGACGCCGCGAAGCCAGTGAAAGTCTGCTCCATGCTTGTGCTTATATTCTTTTTGTGTCAGATTAATGACTTGCTACTATCGATGCTAAAGAAAATCGTATATGAATTCGATGATTTGATACTAAGTTCATTTTGCACAAGTAACCTTTCGTTATGTCAGTGCGTGATTGTTCAGTATTTTTTAAATAGCAAAGCTCTCCACATAGTTCTAAATCATTTATAGTCATTAAATTCTCTTCTCTTTTTTAGGTAATATAATATTTTTTATTAATAAATACAATCTTTTCCTGAAAAGCAGTTCTGTTGACGTACAACCTCTTTATTGACACCATGTTAACAATCAATGATAAGTTGCGGGCTCGACCCTCATTCGACCAATCAAACTCATGCTGTCAGGGTTTGGATAATATTTTCCACGTGATGAAAATGAACTGATAATGTAAGAAAGTGTTAAACACTACAGCCATAATGATAGCTTTTGTTCTCGTAGCTTGCAGTAGCAAAGCTGTGTTTCTCGTAGGTTATATACGTAACACGCTGAGTGAATGACATGGTGGTGTCAACAAACTGAGATTGCGTACTAGAGTTACGTCCACCTTGCTTTCCATAGATCATTTTAGCAAGATTGACGCTTGAATGAAGTAGAGTCCACGATGCAAAGATTCATTTAAAAACATGGAAATGGATAAAAAGTATTTACATATCGCATGTAATTTAATATAATTATAAATAAACGTATTATTTTATTATACTATGACCATGCAATAGTAGATCTTATAAAGGCTGACGTTAGAAGTACTTACCGTCGTCAAGTACAGATTTATGAGGTGAAATAGGGATACGTGTTCCCTGATTGCTCTTCAGTGGGTTATTTGTGATGTTTGCAACCCAACATCCATATATTCATGTGTAATTTTAAGGAAACTTTAAAATACTAAATACCGTTAAACACTTAAAATACCGTTAGGGAGGTAACCGATTCATTCGACATGATGTATTATTAATATTACACGTATAATAGACGCATTTAGGAAGTTATGTTTCATTAGCGTACCTAGGTAACCTGTCTATAAATAGATATACGTTTGATATGAAATGCGCACAAATATTTGTTGTTTTAACATTTCCCCACTGGAGGCTTTGAATGTGCTTCTCGAGTGACTTTCACTATCTATCATTAAAACCTCTTAGATGACAAAAATGAAAGTTCACCGTATAAAAACATGGTAGATGGGTATTATTTATTTTTGAAAGTTGTACTTACAGAGCCGGTGTAAGAGCAAAATTGATAAAAAAGTGTATTCTTAAAATCTGGAACACCAATTGGTTAGGATAAGCAGGTCACGAGAAATAGTGGAATAGAAAATATTTCTACAATTACATATTTCAATGGGTAATATTGTAAAATGGTAGTAGCTTATTGCGAGTAATTAGTGTGTTCGAATATAGATTCATTTGCTATCATCCCTTTTACCGTTACCTCCGAGATCACATTCTGTCAGGATCGCGACGATATTGCTAGCATATTACCCATTAAATTCAATTGACCTCTTGTCCCATAGTCGCCTTTTACAACATGCCAGGTTTTTTAATATATCTTTTGCTCGAAAAATTACAGTAAGTAATTCGGAAATATACGAGTCTTTACAAACAATATTTATCTCTAAAATATCATGTCTTGATAGCAAAGCGCCTGAATATAAAATAGTATTTTAGAGCATAAGACTCATGGAAGACATTTGGTGTTAAATAGGGACTACATCAATACATATATTTCAACTCTACGTCCCTAACGGGATAGGCAGAGACTATTGATGGACTATTGCCACCTGGAACGATTCTGACAAATCTCTGATTCACACACACCCTTTAACCATAACTACTTGCTCTTCAGTTCTTCTAACTATAATTTATTAAATGAATTGGAACTACATACTTATTATAGGGAGACCCAAGTAGGTACTACAATTGTCCAGTAATTGTTTATTAATACTGAATGCACCTGAGGTTACGAATGTATTATTCAATAGATTGGAATCGAATACACTCTACTATTATTTATGAATGAGGATAGTCTGTTGGAAATAGAACAGGTGTACTTGATGTTTTAATTTGTGGAATAAGTGCATTGTACTCGTCAAGCAAACGAATGAATGAAAACGAAACGAACACATTTATTATTATGTCGGAGATTTATAAATTAATATCAATAGTATTTTATTAAATAACACCGTGCAACCTCAGACGTAAATAGACTGTAAATAATGGCTCTCATTCGTTTATATGAAAGAGAGACATGTATAAGATATTTCTTTAATAATTATAGGCGATTCGATAGTAATAACTACATCTACATAGTACATTTTTATGTATTGTATATAAATACCATCTAAATACGACATTTGGAACAAAATATTTAGTTTTTTTCATAGCTGTAGGATTACAATATCGTTAACTAATTATCTACAAGGTGTTCGTCAACTGTAACTATACCTTATAATTAAATCTAACAAATTGATCAACTCGTGCTAAAATGTCCAAATGGTGTCCATTGCCATTTGGCCTACAAACGCAACGCTAACTGAAGCGTGAACATTATAATACAAAACTACATTCTGACTTGTATCAATTGCTTTCTTGCACATCTTTCACGTTATTTTCATTCATTATAGTCTGGCTCTTTCCATGGCTTTATTTGTTACAATCTTGTTGATTCATGTTTGGTAGCAATAATATGGAATAATTTCATTTCAAAATGCACCGTTTTCCGATATATTTTAGTTAGTTCTAGTTCTTGAGTTATATCTTGAAACAAAAACATCATTATGTTAATAAATAACTAGCACTAACTATTTAGTAAAAATGTTATAAATAGTGCATAATATCTGAGAAACATAACCCTCAGATAATTTATGGGTAAATTATCATCCCAATAATTATTTAAAGTACATATTTTTTTTGTATATATGGCTAAGTGGATTGAATGGATGAAAGGAGGGTTACGGAAGGAATTTATTGCACAGTTTAACGGGGTAGGCCACGTAAAACATATACAGAATACAGAAATTGGTAACATTCTTCTCAAGCCGGATGTACGTAGAGTACATAAAGCAAGGGAGATTGGTCAGAATCGTTCCAGAAAGCGATCGATGGTCTCTACCTATTCCCTTAGGGACGTACAGGTGTGGATATATGTATGTATGTTATATATTGTGTTATTTATTATACTATGTTTTTTTTCAGGTATGTATGGCATCGTCGGCCATGTACCATACCTTCTCGTGTCGCTCCGAGCACGACTTCAATACGTTCCTAATGTATGACTTGTTCGGAATAGCCCTCTCTCTGCTGGCCATCTATACTTCAGGAGTGTACTACGCGTTCTGGTGTCATGCGGTGAGTTTTATAGTCATTATTTTAAGTGTTATTAAGTATAATAGTTCCGCCTTGCTAAGAACAAAAAGAAGTATGCGGAGCTGACTGCCAACCTCCACTAGTTGGAGAGGCACTCTAAGAAGAAGAAGAAGTATAATAGGTATGATTTTTAAACTTTACGAAGTAAGTTAGTTAGATTAAGAAGCGAGAATGGTTCTTATTATGTAAATTATCAATCCTCCAGCATATGCACAATAAGTCTGGTTCTCAGGCAGACAAAAACACTAGTTATACTGGGAATATTTAAGTATCTATATATTATACACACTGGTAAAACAAAGAGCACAGGCCATCTAATGGAACTACTACTATGGACATTAATTATCGTTGGGAACAGAATAAAAATGCACGTAACTTAAATGGCGAATACTATATTGTCGAAGTTATTCAACAGACTAACGAAGTAACCAATAGTCTACCGCATTACCATTGTAAATGATAAGTTAATAAAGGCTAAGCCTATAATTTATTTCCATTTAAACAATGAGGAGTAATTACACAAATTGCTAATATTGCATAAGAGTTGTCAAACAATGAACGTGACGAGCTGTATTTATGCAATAAGCTAGCTGTAAAGAGGAAATATATTTTCTTCCTAGAAAACGAGACTTATTAACGGTATTGTTAAATTATATTATCAGTTTTGTCTATTACAATTCATTAACTCATCTCATTTAGATTAGTAAATAAATTATTATGTCAAAGATTAACGAATAATTTATTGGGCTCATTGCTTGTATCCGGTCTTCTAAGCAAATACTTAAAATACACAAATCATTTTTCAACTGATTATCTGCAAATATTATGATGCTATAACCTTTTAGGCTACGTCTTTTGTTTAATATATAAGTTGTACGTTTCCTTATTGGACAAAAAACTACGACGTCATTTCAATATAACAAAAACATTGGTACCTTACACTGGCTAACATTATGATACGTTTCTTTCCACATACAAACATCGATCGATAAGTAAGAATGTATGTGAAAGAATACTTGTAATGCATATATTGTCGTAATCGGAATACGCGAACGCATAGCGTGTATGAAGCAACGAGCATTGTGGTGTTACACGATATTGACCTTGGCTTACTGGTTACTGGATCTAGAATATTCCTACGCGGTTTAATATTCAGGTTACATACTGCAGTTCTAATGATATTGCCCTTCCCTAGCACTTCCACGCAAGTGACAGTTCTCAGATTAACTTGATGCTCAAATATAAAGATACACATATATAAAAATAATTTTGTCAATTATTGATGAAGATGACTTAGCAACTTAATAACTACCAATGTTCCATTCGAAAAGATATCCTTCCATATGTATTCATGCTGATATATGACCAAGACTATTTTGATGTCTTCAAGGTTCTGTGCACTGTAAGGGATTAAAAGACGTGAATGTATGTGTTGTTGAAGACCCTCATCTAAATCTGATATAGATTACTCTTTATCTAATCAGAATAATTTAATTAATTTAAGTAATCTTCAAGTGATAACATGTCAAATAATTCTGTTTATTTATTAGTATTACAATAATATATACAGTCTACGTTAAAAGTGCAGTCCCAGTAACTTTTTATAAGGTTTAAGTTTATAAGAACAAACGACAATATATTACATTTTAAAACTGGCGCCACTATGCATTGTCATAGCCATTATACGTTCGCGAGCTTCGAAATGAAAATTATTATCTTTTGTTCCTATAAACGTAAACCTTATAAAAAGTTACTGGGACTGCACTTTTAGCGTTGACTGTACTTACAAGATCAGTATAAATAAATTCTGATACTCTAGCTTGATAGTAATTTTCTTTCTGCTTCAATAGAGGCGTGTAACACACTGGAATTAAGTAAGAAGAAAAACAGTGAATGATGCGTACAATAATTGAGAATCTCATTGGCCTACTCTTAAGGAAGCACATAAATGTGTAGCTAACTAACAAAATATGTTCTCACATTTTATACTTTCCGGTATCACTACATAGTATAAAACAAAGTCGCCTTTTTGGCCCTATGTCCCTTTGTATGCTTAAATCTTTGAAACTACGCAACGGATTTTGATGCGGTTTTTTAATAGATAGAGTGATTCAAGAGGAAGGTTTAAATGTATAATAACATCCATTAAATAGTGGAGTAGGCTATATATTTTATACCCGTGCGAAGCCGGAGCGGGTCACTAGTATCCTATAAACGATATATGTATTCTATAAACGATAGCATAAAAGTTGTGTGTAGACCTGAGTTTCTACATTTTTATCTGGGTTGCCTTTTATAATATCGATATAGAGTTATGGATTACGATAAAATTATTATAAAAGGACACGACTAAGGTTCTAGGGGTGAATCTTGGCAATAGGCTAGCAACCTGTCACAATGTCTCTGAATGACAGAACGTACGCCACTAAGGAGATATTATTGTTTTTCCTACGTACTTTCTGTTCGGTAGATAGTAGAAAGTATGGGACCCATAGAAATACACCTTGAATCAGCCTATACAAGTTGTGAGTTATGTAACTCACTCGTCACTCGCCATAAGTGGACTCAAGTACGTAATCGATGGCTCGACCCTTGCGCAAGATGAACGGAAATGGCTTAAGTTAACAATGTCACGCAAACTTCGTGTCTTCGTATTATGGCAGATTTTGTATGGCTGATGTTTACTTATATTGTGCTATCGTGTACTTAAATGTAAATAGTCAATATGTTTGAATAGTCTCGATTTAGGGATTTATTCTACTTATATTGGTAGCGAATATGAATCTGTATCACGAATTTTAAGTGCCAATACCTTGGTTGGCTTTTTGTTAATTTTCCGGTAAAAATAATTGTTTGCAAAATATTTTTTTAGTTTATTTCGCTTATGGTTAGTTCGTTTTATTTATGATGTTGTTAGTAATATTATAAACTGTTCATATCAATATTTATAGGGTTAGATACTACAATAAAAGCATAATTGAATAAAACATTATAAGTCTGTTTTAATAAAATCCTCCAGCAAAAAAAAGCTATCACATCCATTCACCCCTGTGAGGTAGTCATAGATTCGGGTGTTCATATCCGCAATGCTGGGCCTACGTATAAGATTGTCTCAGTCGTCAGTATTCTGTGACAAGTGATAAGCCGTGTCGCCATTTACATGACTATTACCTGTTCGGGGAAGGTATGTTTCCTCACGATGTTTTCCCTCACCTTAGTATTCGGTGCGTTTCGTAAATATATTTTTATTGCGAAAATTTACATTGTAAATGAAAAAAAATCTAATGGTACATGCTCCGGGGTTTTAACACTATATCCACAGATATAGAATCAAGCCCCAAACGACTGACCTACGCTGAATATATTAAAACAATTAGCTAATTAATCCTCTTTACTCAAAACCCTCCTTTCACCCATTCCAGGAACTAAAGATGTTCTACATGACGTCAGTGACGCTGATCTTCATAGGCGCGATGGTGGTGCAGATCCCGAGGCTCGGGGTTCCCTATCTGGTGAAGATGTGCATCTTCATCGGCTGGGCGGCATACGGAGTGCTGCCTACTCTGCACTGGAGCTATGTTATGGGAGGCTTTGAGAATCCTATGGTGCAGGTAATTAGCTTTATTGTACAATAATTGTATAATAATTGCATCTAGTGCATTTTTTCCTAGGTTCTAGGCTAGTCTGGAACGTAAAAAGAATGCTAACTAGTTGCCGTTTTTTCCGGCACGTCGTAGGAGGTGACTAACGGATTAAGGGTAAATAAAATCTACAAGGTGATGAGCTAGAAATCTGTAAATTAATGTTCTATCATGATATCGCTACCTCACTATAATTGATAAAAAGTGAAGGAGATACTATATCTCTAAGGTTCTGTCCAACCCGAAAGGGATTAAAGGACGTGAATGTATATGTATCATATTTTTATAGTAAGTATGGCAAGACCATTGAACGTGGTCGAAAAGTCGGGTAGCATTAGCATTACTTAGCAAATTAAAAACGTACTTAATAAATGTCACTCTTTTCTATATCGAATAATATTTATACAATATTTAAATATATTTGTAAGTTTTATGTGCTGCCTGGAAAGTGAATAAAGTATTATATACTGCCTTTCTAGGCAAGGCATTGTAATGTGAATTTTATCTTTAAAATGCTTTTTTGACAATTTCATAAAAATCTAAAGAAAGGATTCCTTGTTACTTAAGGTGTATGTACAATTAACTCAGCAATCTTCTTAAGTTTTTACAAAATCATGTTTTAATTCTATTTTCAGATGTTCTTCCCACGCGTCATTGGAATGTACGTGATTAGCGGCACAGCGTTCGCAATTTATGCCTTCAAAGTAAGTGTCTGTGATTATATAATAATTTTTTAATGAAGTTACAATCCTAGGTACAAAATGAGATGCGCCGTCAGAATTTGTCAAGATATGCATAAGATATGGTATAGCTACCAGAAATGATATCATATCTCCTATATCCATATAGTATTGTAGTATTATATTATCTGTGATATCTCTAAACCCAAAAGAATTAAATATACAGTAGGAGAATGGGATAACAATGTAGGTTTCCGTAGCTGACAAATTAAAGACATACTAAAAGAGGTTGACGTTAGAAGTACCTCTAACCGACGAGTGTGTATTCGAAGATGCATGTTTGTATTCAATTATGTGATGGTTTTCCAGGTAGTCTATGTACATATACATATATGTAAGTCCTTAATTCCTTTTGAAATGTACAGAACCACGAAAATATATCTCCTAAGTCACTTTTTAGAATAACTAATTGTTTTTTTATGTCATAATAGAACATAGGTGACAAGATGCTAGCCCATCACCCATAGTCCCTTTACCCCTATTTAGTTTACTATGTAATCCTAGTTTAATTTAACATTTCATTTATCCACATTCCAGATCCCAGAACGCTGGTTTCCCGGCAAGATGGACTACATAGGCCACTCGCACCAGTGGTGGCATATCCTAGTCTTGGGAGCACTCTACTACTGGCACAACTCTGGCATGATGTACGTGCAGTACAGGATGAACCATGGCTGTGCTAATACCATGCGAATATTCTAGATAGGAAAAATAAGTGTGGGAGTTTTCTGACTCGGTGGTAAGCGAAACGTATCATAGATGTCGCTATAATAGTTTGATCACAATAAGAGTTAACGAATATAGCTTCGAATTCTTAGTTGTGAGCTGGTTTAGTGCTTTTTTACACAATTTTCTTAGAGATTTAAGAAAATTGGTTTTCATTTTTGTTTTATGGAGATACCGTGAGGCAATTACTTGATAAAATGATAAAAAAAACAAATATTTACTAAGAGAAATCTCTATTTAATACAGCGTCATTTGGGGTATAACCTTTTATAGAAAAACTTTTTTGACATATACATATTAACGTGCTAATTTTATAATCTGACAACACTAAAACAGAATGTTGTCACCGAGTCAGAAAGTTATTTGCACTTTAGATAATATTGACATTAATGTGATTCTATGAATCTCTTTCTACCAAGCTTTAGCTTTTTCTACCGGGTTTCCGAAGAAGGGCAACGATATTTATTTTTTTACAAACTTAGTTGGTAGATATAAAAAATATGGTTAGATACTTAAGTAGTAAATACGTAAAAGTTTTTTTTCTAAGATGTACTTGATTGTTATTCAAAAATTGGTAATTGAATGAGACAAACACGTACTATTTTTATGTTGGTACTTAACGTAAAGTAGTTTAAGTTTTATACTATGAAAGTATTGCTTCAAATACGACTTCAGACTGGGCTCAAACTGCCTATTATTTTACATTCCCATATCTTTCATTCCATTTAGTTCTATAACATGACGCTTTTTATATAAATTTTCAGGATTTGTTTAACCGGTAAGGGTAAAACTTGCTTTATAATCATTAAATAAAGATTAATACGCATGATAATGAATACATTATTATTGACTTCGCATACAAACATGGAAGATTGATATCTTTGGTTATTAATAATACATCCAAAATAAACACTTGCTCAAAATAAGGTTACCGTGTACCTAAAACTATTAGATCCTTTTTTGGATCACATGTTTTCTTTTTTTTTTGCATATTTTTATTTACTGAATTAACTATTTTGTGATAAGCCTGCAAAATACTTTGTTTTGACATTAAAAATGATCAAAGTATACTGTTTAGCTTAGAATATTTTTGTATTTGATTCATTAGCGCTGTTTTGTATGGCATGTGATGTAATTGCTCAAATAAATTCATGAATGTTTTTACACTTTTTATACAAACACTGTTATTTCTTTTTGACATGAAATTTCATTTACTTATATTGTAAACTGTGATCAGAACTAATCGTTTTATAAAAACGTAAAAAGACTATATTTTCATCAGAATTCTCAATAACAAGTTCTTGAAATTTTTATACATTTTATATATTATTATTGTTCTGTTATTTAGATGTGCCTATTCATGGGGTTGGGATACTTAATTGTTTTGAATAAAATTATTTGATATAAAATTTTGTTTCATTGAAAAATGGGAAAAATGCGAAGTTATGATCTCTGCCTATTCCTCTGAAAGGAGACGAGCTTTTGTGCACGTATATTTTATTGCTAACAACATTAACATAATTAGGTTATTCCCAATCAGGATTGACGGAACCTCGAAGACTCAATTTTGCAGTATACAATATAATTGCAAAATGATTATACATAGATTGCAATTAAAAAAATAAGTTTTCAATGAATAGCTGAAGACATAATTATTTCGAGTAGCACAGTATCTTTGCAATTCCTAATAATTCTATAATATCAAACACCTGCCTAAGTACACATGTAGCTATGCGAACAATGTTGTTATTTGTATTCGTACCTTTACTGCCGATATAAAAAAAAAAGAAAGTAAGTCATTGTCGTGATGATCAACGTCGAATGTTACGATCTGGAGCTATCGTAGTGGCCTTGTCCACTTAGATAACACCATCATCATCTTGAAATAATACCCCAGTGTTTTCCTACATGTTATTATACTATTCGATTGAACAATATTTAAATTAATTTTATTGCCCTCTATACTTGAATAGCGTAACAATTTTATTATGCTATTCATAAATAGATGTCGCTACCGTATAATTTTCGTTGGAGTTATAGGACTATGAAAAAAGTTAGAAATTTAAATTTGTTCAAAACATAGACAGTATTTTGCTATTTATTTGCAATGTTAAATATTTCTAATGTTAAAATGATTGATATTACTTCAATATTATCTCAAATTTAAGACAAATCAATGAGGCATGTGCTGTGGTTACAATATTGATATTACCTACTGATTACCAGTAATATCGATGGTTATAATAATTTACATATGATAAATTATGTTCTGTAAAACAAATAAATTTTTTTTAATGAACGTGTCCTTTGAATGTGTGAACCGAAGTTGGTAAATCGATAAAACCCCCTTCCTATTTAACCCATAGAAAAGTCCTTCACAAACTCAAACTAAACTTTATCACTTGTCATATTAGTGTGCATCCATCTAATTCAATTTGCATGAGGCAATATGCTTCCATGCATACTGTGATCAACATGTAGCTTGTCGTCGGCAATCAACTGCCAATCTGTCAACCCCCACGCCCTCTAGGGAACCAGCACGCGACCTCCAATAACTGATAAAGTAATGCTCCAAACTTTGTACTAATTCTGAGTATGGAGAAAGAAATGTTATATTATTATAGTTATGTAGGTACGAAAGTATGAGTACTCTATCTGTCTAGTGACTTTTTAATGATAGTTTTATCTTACTGTATATTGTAGTCTAATTTCATCAGTAACAAATTCAATAGTCATGTAATCTTATGAAGTAAGTATAGGACAGCTATCTAAAAGAATTAACAGGGAATGATAAAACATAAGAATCTCTTCACAACTCGTGTAGGTATATACACTTTTTGTTGTGGCGGGGTAGTCAGAGACTTGAGTGCCCATCTCCGAAATTGCGTAAGTAGGTACGTTAGGTATGAACTACCCAAAGTTTGTCTACCTACATATTTCGAGGAATATGCAAGTTTTCTTAGAATGTTTTTCCTCTCTGTTAGCGACTGTAAATTATGTACGGCAAAAAACACGTTTTTAATGAAAAAAAAAATATATTTAATAATTTTACTCCATGTAAAAAACAACAATTAAAGCGCGTTGTAGCGATGCCGTAGT
Organism: Leucoptera coffeella; assembly: GCA_030578115.1. NCBI lineage: Eukaryota > Metazoa > Arthropoda > Insecta > Lepidoptera > Lyonetiidae > Leucoptera > Leucoptera coffeella. Next base: position 86,554 of record JAMBLF010000221.1, read on the forward strand.
TATCGTATCACACCAATAGCCCATGTTGACACTGCACCAGATAAACCCATCAGCCCTTTAAAATAAAACGAGGCGCCCTCTGCCGCATGAGCCCGCTTTTTTCCATGGCATTGAACAAACATCGCAGCCATTCATCGTGTTAAAAATATCGATATGTACATCGAGATTTATTGACGATATAAAAACCCGTTCTAAAAATAGGTAACGTGATACTTGATCGATATTTCGATAGTTAAACTTATTCTTAGAATAGTTGTAAATGGGCGTAAGTATTTTCTAAATTTCAAACTGCAGCTTACGAAAAGAGGTTAATTTTACTAGCAATTTTTTTATATTGGGACCTATCTCGTAAAGACCTTTTAGGTATCTTAAGTAACTTTATCAATCAGTTGCATAAATCAGTTGCGTAATTTGGACTTCGGTTGTTTTATTACAACGTGTAATAAACAATGTATGTTACCTCATAACAGTTTATCGATATCTTTGGCGTTGGGCATCCCTGTCATAGCGCCCTATGAAAATAGTGGACTCGTGTTTTTTATTCCGCCTTGTCAAACAGTTTCATTTTAACGCGGGACTGATTCTGGAAAAATATGAAGTATGAGAATGAAATATTGTAGCTGGTTACGCCATTATTCGTAGTAATAGCAATTAAATTAACATGTTGAAATGTAATCCTATTATCTGCATTTAAAAACATTGATGTAGTCTTGAAATATGCACTTTAGTATTATATAAGTATTATTTAAAAAAAAAACTAAATAAGTACATCGTTGTTTCAAAAAATTGTCGTAAGAATTAGAATCATCATTATGATATATCACATACCTACAGATATTTCTACAATTCTCCGTAATAACTATTTCATATTCGATCCTTTGACTAATGGAAATAAAACAATGAAATTAACAAATCAAGCAGATAATTTCATTGCCTATTTCTTGTATTGTTTATCATTGCTGCTTTGAGTTCAGTAGATATGTAAGTGACCTGGAAGTGATTATTAAGGTATTATTTTGAATATTTATTTAGTTAATTGATATTACTTTGAATATTTATATCAGAATAGGGCCTCGGTAGAAATGAGTGCGCGTGTGCATTGACAGGTCTATTTTACGCTCCTGTAAGCGAACGCTTGCACTCGGAGATATGTAAAGCGAAAGGCTTTTGCTATACAATAATAAACAGAAGTTCATAGGTACTCTTGTAGGTTTTTTATAATGTATAGCTGACCGACTAGGTATAGAATATACAAATGATTAACAGAAGGTTGTTATAGGTATCCGTGAAGGGGTTTCGTAGTGAAAGGCTAACTAGGTAAAGAAAATTTCTAAGAGAAACCATTTACGTACCTTCATGTCTTATTTTTTAGACAATTTCTAAAAAACGTGGATTTATAAATTACGTGCGTTGCTTTCTGCATTACCTAAAATCCACTACTTAAATTGCTTCACGAATTTAATATTCAACAAATAAATTAGGGATTCGTCGGACTAAAAAACATAAAATGTATACGAACGTATTAGCATTCTTTTGAGGGATGTATCGACTACAATTTACTTACACCCAAATAGGTAGGTATTAGAAAACGTACTTCCTTGCAAATTAAACTTTTATAGACTTACAAAACCCAACTCAACTAGTACACAACTAGCAGATAAAGCACGCTTAATGCGAGCGTATATTTGGCCTGGGGCAACAGCTAACAGGGACGATTAATTTTGTAAATGTGCTTTAATCGCGGCACGCGTTGCCGTGCGGTATTTGCATAAAATCCGCATGCATCGCTCGACCACGCCTCCCGCAGATGCTGTGCCGGTGCTCTGCAAGTGCTGGGCTTTGGGTATAGGGTACCACGGAGTTATGTTGGTTTTTGTATGTAGATCAGTGAGGAAGTATGTATGTTAGTAAATGAAATATCATCCCGGTTAATTGAAAAGTTTGGGGATCCCAGGGCTGGAGCATATTTCTCTCAAAGAATTAGCATAGCTATTCAGAGGGGGAATGCTATCAGTGTCTTGGGAACCCTACCACCCTCTGACAGCGATGATTATAAAGATATTTACTGTGTAATTTAATTTTTATTTCTACTTTAGGTTTATAGTTTTAATTCTTTGTATTGTGTATGTTTTTGTGGCTGTAAATAAATAAAATCAGAATATAATATGTACAGCATAAGTTCATAATGTTTTTTGGTAGTTTTGGCAAATTAAGCAAAAAGACAAACGTGTTGATGACCATTAACCCTTGCGGGGTAGTCAGAGATTTAGGTGTCCATCTCCGCAATTGCGAAGGTAGTAATTCTATGGCGACCTCGAGCCCACGTGTTGAGCAGATAGTCAGTACTTAATATAAATTGGAAATTATAATATAGTTAAAAAGAAAGATTTTTATTCACTGCATGTATTAGCACCCTACATGGGCAGTAGCAGGGAAGGACGCTGTATAATACTACGGTAGTTGCTTCTGCTTAGTATGTTGAACCTTTCGCACTCTTCTTTATTAACAAACATGACATCAAAGATTTAGTTTCTATTTGGACAGTATTCCTTATTCTAATAAATATATTTATTCTAATAAACCGTTTGTTAATCTCCACCCTCCTCCATCTTCCGTATACATAAATTGCATGTTAAAAATACAACCAATTAATTTAATTACAACAATTTTCTAAAAGTTTTTGTACATATTTAACTCTGATCAAAAAATAATTATATATCAAGTAACACCTACCTAGGTAACAATATTATAGCTAGAGGATAACTAAATGTGTCTAACCAAAATCTGCATCTATCTATACAACACCGTATTTGATAGCTGGGCTTTTTTTTACACGTTTTTGACAGTGATAGGGTGACAGCATTTTTTTTTATTACAAAAACTTACATGGGCATGCGTTTGCCTAGTTTTTGATTTATAGTTGGCAGCTTTATTAATAAAAAGTTACTACAATTCTACAAATGAATTAGCGTATTTAGTTTTTTATTATGATGCTAAAAAGTTGAGGTACTGACTGACATTTTTTATTTTCATAATGAGGTTGTGGGGTTGATACATTTTTTATGTGTATGCTAATTAATTATCAATGAATAGTTTCATTAACTGTTTATGACTGTAAGTAACATGTTAACTAACTGACTTTCTTCTCAGTCATATAAACCCAAAAAGGCAAATGTAAACGGAACACTGATGGACCAATATTCCATTTTTGAGACACTCACAATTTTTATTAATTTTCCAGGAAAATGGGACTCATCGCGTTTATTTTATAAACAAAGTATTACCTTTGTTTCCTGACGTTTTGGTCATGTTGTATTGGCCATGGCCACGGGTCAACTATAACAATAACATAATCAAACGTCGGGCAACAAAGTTAATATGTACTTTGTTTACAAAATATACGCGATAAATCCCGTTTTTTTGTAAAATCTATATTCCATTACCACAGATAACCTCCCACAGACTATATAACACTATACTACTATCATATGATTGTCCTTCGGTATAAGGAGAGTACCTAAACATTATTCCATTTCACAGAACGATGTATAAGCTTTCAACCTTAGGTGGACCAGCGATGATTAATCATAGCACATGAATATGCATGGAGGGGAGGCAGGTAGGTAGGAATCGCGGACCCTTCTCTTGCTTTTGAATATATTAAATTTACATCTTGGTTCTGACGTCTGTAATACCTATTAGGGTGTAAGTAGGCGTATTTGGGTACCTACATGGTAATGGAGTTTGCGTTTGCAAATGGAGATATAAGTTTTAACTTGCTATAAAAGAAAAGCGAGGTTGCTAGGTTGTAATACTTTTAGCTACTATTTAGGTAAAAAAACCTTTTCATTGAGTAACGGGTAAGTTTTTATTTTGTTATATTTTCTTCTAGATTCAGAAGTAGGTAACATGACAGTTAAATCTATTTATCTATATTTTTAAGATATTAATTTATCAAGCATCTCGATAGAAGTAACTATTTTTGTAGTTTAGTAACAAGGTTATGTAACCAACGATTTTCACTCTATTTTTCACTCTAATACCTGATTACTTATAAGTATTACCTTCAAATGTCAATTTAATTTTATTATTTTACCTACTGTCTTACGTAACATGACGTTTACTTTTGATCAAATACCTGACCAACCATAGACAAACAGACTTAGTACTTTTGGTCAAATACCTGACTACCCATAGACAAACATTGGTATCTCAAATCGTATCCGATCAAAACATTTACCCGCACGAGACCACGGCCACTCCCCGAGAGCCAAAACGAAATTACGAGTAACGTCTACCCATTATTATTTCGGTCGGCATTATCATCTAAATCGCATAGCGGCACCATTTACGCTGTTTAGGTATTTGCACACTATTGTTAGTGGCGTTGTGTATAAAATAAACATTTGTTATTCCGCGCCGGGGGTGGCTGGATGGACCCGACGGTGGACTGAATGGGACTGAGGGTTTTGTACCAGTTTTTGTAGTAAATATGAGAATAATGTACACGGTATTAAAGACAGGTATAAGTACTTCGGACGGTGAAGTAGAGCAATTGGGATATTATATGATTATAGTTTCTTGCTAGTGTAGGACGTAAAATACAACGAACTAGCTGCTGTTTTTTGATGCAGTAGACGACTAAGGGACTGGAAGGCAACATTTCCTCGGTCGTATTAATATGCTCATTAGCTATGAGTTTAATCTATACTGCGCTAGCAGCGAATTCTTCCTGGCAAACAACAGACTCATTTACGATTAGCTCTGGCACTAAGTTTACCAGCTTTTGGCAAATGATTTGTTCAATAATATCTTGTCACCTACAAATAGATCTTTTTTATTTAATTAACTTAATGTAAGGAAGCTCAACCTTAGATGTGTAGAGAACGATTTTGTTACATAGTTAAATATGACAGATTTATTGCAATATCTATGTATGTATTACGATGTATTACTAATTCCAAAGTCCCCGGCCCGTAGCGTCTGGCACCGTATCACAATATCGGGTGGCGTGGCGCGGGTCGTATATCCCACATTACCATTAGAATGGTGCCCGGCTGATGTATGGCTGGCTAGTATTACGACCTCCTTGCGACCAGCAGCTTTCATTAAAGCGAAATTATAACAAGTTTAACCGAATACTTAACTGAGATAAGGGTCGGTTACAGGTACCGAAGATTTATTGTGTCCGGGAATTGCAGGCGAGGAAATTCCAATTGGCTTGTTCCGTACTATGGTTGTGACTACGTTGAGTCTTGGTTTACTAGGTTATTGTTCTAAGGGGATTACAAAGTTTATTACTTTCGTTATGTTTTGTATGAAGATACTTAAATTTGTTTTAGAATAATTACATTATAACAAAACTATCGTAACATTGTGGCCTAATACGAAATGTTAGGATGTCGTGTTAGGATGAAAAATGTGTTAAAATCTTAAAAGTTTTGAATCTTACGAACATTTAGTACATACATATATTTTCAGCATAATACTTGATTATTTATACTTTTTATGCATATAGGCAGAGGCTATTTAATGATGTGTTAAATTATGATCTTGCCTGAAATGACACTTGTTAGTTTCAATTAAATTCGAAACAACGGATTGAAATATATTTAGATAATTCAATCCTTACCACTACCTATTCAACTATATTTACTAAACAAACACCCAACAAATCTGATTAAATAAATTTAAATGACAACAAAAGTGCACGCTCGGCTGTTTAGTAAGAAAACACTCTTGCCAATTAAACAAGCGGAACGCAATCGGTTTCTTTATTTGTTCTACTAACTGGTGGCCCCTAGACACTGGATGACACGAAGTTCAAATAAGGAGATAGATAGATAAATAGACGCGGAGGGTTTTTGTAATTTCCCAATGAGATGTCGCGTGTCAACACGTGACTGACGCGTGTGTCTCGAACTAGTTAAGGCCGAGCCCCCTATGAAGGGGCAGAATTGGTCATATAGGAAGCATTACACGCTAATTTCGTCATATTTAGGGACCGCTAGATTGATTTTGTTGGCGTACCCACGGATTATAGTGATTTATGGATTTTCGTACTGGATAGAACTGTTTACTTGTGGTCGCGTAGGTAAATGGCAATTTGTGATTTGTGTGGCTGTGGTTAAGAATTTGTTATAATTTGTTGTTAAATATGAATTAAAAATAAAATTGTTCAAATACACAAATGTACAAACTAAAACTATGATAACACTCAACACAAGTGAATGGTATAAATGGAAAATGTGTATTAAATTGAATTAGTAATTGTCTTATACCTAGATTTAAAAGTTAAATATTTGCTAATAAAATAAGAACGGCTTCTCGAATAATAGGTAGGTACCTATAAATAATATACTTAAGAATCATCTGCTTGTTTTCAATTTAAGCAAAGAATAGTGCGTAACTTACTCCTACTCACATTACATCAGTACTTATTCTAAAGTCCCTAATAAGCTTTATAGTGCTATTTCAAATATAAAACTACAAAGCAATAAACTTGAATTTGATTGCATCTCAGTGTAATTGGAACTAGACGTATCTGAGCAGAATTGCTTAGTTAAAGTTTATAAGGCGTGTGATTGCTCTTTAATGGTTCGTAAGCAGTAATTGAATCAGTTAGTTGCGGCGTACACTTACTTGGAATGAAAACGCAAACGCATATAAATATACATGTAAACCCTACCCTAGTTATAATTACTAATTTAATATAAAAATAAGTCAATAGGTTTTGTTATCTGCGAAATTTTAATTCCTTTTTTGAATTCCAGGTTTTAAAGAGTCTGTCTAAAGAGAAAGAAAGAAATAAGAGAAATATAAAGCGGACGACTACGGTAGAAATACGAATAATTGACTAAAAGTAATCAAATTTCAAATCAAGATTCTTTCATTATTACACCTTTATTTGTTTCCCTATCTATTTAGAGGTATCGCTAAGAATATTAGACAGACTATTATTAGATATAAAAATTACTTGAAATTCTTAAAATTTTCGTAAATGCTTTTAGCGCAACTATGGAGACTGTTGGGATGAGACAGAATGAATATGAAATATTGTATATAGGTTACCTCCTCCTCTCGCAAAAAGTAGATTGCATTCATCTCTAGTCCAAAAGTTGATTCCTGATATATGCTAGGAAGAAAGACGGCTAATAAGTATAAAATACAACAGAGCTAAAATCCAAGATTATCACGGGACAAATTAATTAAGATAGGAATTATTTGTGCTGGCAACTTCGAGGAAACTTGGTAAATCGTGATTTTATCTTTTAGTGTAGACTAAAGACCAACTCCTTCGCTTTATTAAATATGAATGTATTTAGAAAGAAGAACATTTATTCACTGCTTATATAATATGCATTTTAACATAACACTATTATATACATTTTCTTGTGTCTGTGACATTACAACAATTTTAAGGAGTACGTGCTATTATTAATATTTATGTTTATAGCAAACGTAATATACATTGTTTTAAAAAGTAATAGATCTATACTGTTCTGAGACTAGAATAAATGTTGATAGAGACGACATGATCTATAAAGTTTTTAGTTTTTTTGTGTGGTATGTCCAAACAATACTATAAAGTTTCATACAACTTTGATCCCAACAACAATCTAGATGTGGTACTTTGATCAACGGACGTAGGTGAGTTTGTATGTAGGTAGGTACTATCTATGACATAAGTATGTAGATCGATTTGTATATCAGCAAAGGTAAGTATATATTTTGCAATTATACATTGTAAAATTTATTAACTATTTGAAATAAAGTAAATTTGGATATTTGAGCGAAGCCCGAGGAAAGATATGTTTACGTAGTCGAATGACCTTTGGACTACTACTAAAAACAAGTGAGAGAGGAAACAAAACAATCTTCAGTCATCAACATTATAATAAATTCATCGTCGTGTTTGAATGCAGGCTTAGATGGAGCATTAATTATACCAATATTAATTCCTTTCTCTAATAGAGACAGAGAAATCCTCTGATTTTATTCATGACAAAGGTTCCGATATCACGATTATTTGTGCATAATCATTTAAATCACTCTATTGTTTTCCTAATGAATAATATGATTCTTCTATGAATAATGGCTAACTTCTATGAAGTATGATAGATGGTTCAAATTAGGACACTGATACTTAACGTATACTAAACTTAGCTTTGTTCTCGAGTTCTTTGTGTCAATTCAGTAAAGTGACTTTTTATTTTATTTCTTATAGTAATTTGTAGATTTAATTAAGTCACTACCTGCTATAAGGAATATACATGTTCTTGTTCTTTATTTCTTTCTATACTTTTTCCAATGTCACGGAATCATCCTTACAATAATAAATATTTAAGCACTTATTAGTAGGTATGTTACTGTTTCCATGTGAACTGTTTTCTATTATGCGAGTTTCAAAAGAGGAAATTATTCGGCTTTATTTAACTTTAGTCTCCAAGATTCTTTTGCATCATTAATGGACACACTCTAATAGACTTTCGGCTACATTGTTTCAGAAGCAAGTGATAAAGTAGGTTCATAAATAAACACAAAATTCAGGCAACTTTCTTCTCCGGGAGGGTTTTGAATATTCAAAGCGAATAAATTATGTGAGTACCTACATAAGTATCCCAATTTAGTTCAAAGGAGTGAAGACAAATTATGCTCCCTAGTACACTAAATCTCAGTCGTTCGTCAGAACGTAGATAAATAAGGCTTTTGTCTGAGTGTGACTTGTTAAGAATATTCTAGATTAATTTATTTTCATTATTCACAGACACGCACTTTTGTTTAATGCCTCCAAAATTTATGCCAAATAATTTATAAGAAGTGTTTGACGAATTTAAATTTATTTTAGATATTATTTACTTAATACATAAGTGAACGATGTTTTTTAATATATTTTACATGTTTCTTACATCACAAAGATAGATAGATAATTACACCGTAAATAGCTTGATTCAATGATTGAGTAACAATCAATTGTAATTTTAATCGGCTAATATTTTATAATCGTGCTATAAATGTTACAAGTACTTACCAAAGAAATAAATATGTACATATCTATTGATAAGGATTGAGGGTAATTTGAAAGATTTTCGATATTTCTATAGGCAAAACATCCTCGAACTAATCACGTAGGTACGGACACATTATCACGGCAACTTCTGTTTATTTAATTTTTCTCTTTATCTTTGAAATTTTGATCTTTTTATGGCTTGGTAAGTACTGATAAAGTTTTATGGCTGCGATAGTTTTGGTTGGAATGTTGAAGATATTCGTACTTGAACTAAATGTTCGATATTTGATACATGGGACACGTGAATGATATAACATTATGCATGAATTTCAACAGGATACCATTTGTGATTTTCGTATAAGAAGCATTATTATTAATTTGATTGTGGCTTAGTATCTTGGAGTGTATTGCCGTGTGAAGAGTTAGAAAAGAATTATCATCTATAGCGCAGCATGATAATGACAACTATTCATACTACATAGGTAGGTTCTTTCCTGAACGGTGTCAACTGTGGTTTACCCTGAAGGTCTATGGTTTGAATGAGGAGTTATGAAACAAAAATGATTTGTCAGTCTCGAGACAAAAGGAAATCCCTGATACTACTTCTGCTGTACAAAATGCCTACCCCTTTGTAGAGAAATTGGCGTAATGTGTATTAAGGTACGTGTATATACGGTAATCAGTAAATTATTAAATCGTTTCTATTAATATCTAGTACTGTGTAGGTACCACATGCCACACTACGAATCTTTCTTCATAGTTGCTTACTACGCGGATGTTACCCCCTCGTACGCTAATTGTTGTCTAGATAAGCAATGAAAACATTTTTAGACTTTGAACCTTGGTAATTATATCATAATTATTTTGACAATTGCATATTATTTTAATACGCTTAATTATGATGTATTAACGTCGGTAGATATCATAAAAAAGAATGCGTTCTTCTTTTTAAAATTGACATCATATACACTTTACGTTTGTTCTTTCGAGGTAGCCATAGGTTCAAATGATCATCTTTAAATTTACGAAGTACTTCGTTCATTTACACACACACACACACACACATTGTTTGTCACACAAAACGTATGTTTTACCAAATATCCCATTAAAGTTATTATTACTAATGGTCTTAGGTACAATGACTTAGGTACATGGTCGAGGTCCTTGCATCAAAAGCAAAATTTCAGTCTCTTATTGAACACCACACCATCCCTGTTTTAGGCGTGTGATATTTTATCTACTAGACAATACTAGTATAAGACAAAACAACAACAATATGTGGTTTAATATTGAACGTCGAAGACCCAACAAACTAAAATCTACCTCTGCTCTCTTAGTCACCTCATTACACATGTCACGAAGAAATGCAACTACTCATCATTCTTCTTAGCTCTTTAACCAATTACAAAATTAACCAACACTTAGAATAGATTAGACAAACATTTATTAACAGATATACACACAAATGGACAGCTTACCAAACGATTTTTTTTTGCCATAGAGTGTATCTGTCTATGGGCTCTAGATCAGTTATTACGTCCAATTACAATCTTAGTATCTCTATGTATAGGAGTGAACTCTGCCCATTTTTAAGCGTGAGATATCTATCAGGGCATTCCCTTTGGGGTGCTACCCTCCCCGCGTCGATCATTGCGCATTTCATCGACCCTAAACGCTGCAGGGAGACATCTGCGTCAGATTATGAATAAGAAACATATTTGTTTACCGAACTATTATTGTAGGGGTAAATTCGTTTTAAATTCGATTATCTGTGTCTAATGCAATGGTTATTGAATATTTTTTAATAGTAGGTACTCATTATCTGTGTAAAGTGTGATTTGAATAGTATGATACTAGCTGACTATCTCGCCGGTAAGTAATATAATGTTTTCTGAAAAAGTTACTTACGACTGGGTATCGCTTGGTAGATAGACAGTATCTATTAAATCTCATACTGGTCGCAGGTACGTTAGTCAATAGATTTAATTCACTTAGTCACTTTTTACAACCTCAGGAATAGAGGCAGTTTTTAATGATACTATTTATATCTCAGACCAGGACAGCCATTCTCTATTCACATTGTGAAATACTTACGTAGATCGAGGTGTGACAACAGGAGGGCAGTTTTCTCTGGATGAAACAAACCAAGGGCTTGAAATTTTCATGGTAATATGGCTAACCTTTAGTACTTATATTATTGTGCACGTAGTGAAGTGGGCTTGATATAGTCATAATATAATTACGTACTTTGCAATTTTGGAGATAGACGAGTAAATCTTTGACAATTCCATGATGGACATGTAGTACTTAACCCTGTAACACTTACCAACAATTTTAGGAATCAGTTAAATCAACTTTTCTTAAATTTTTACCGTCTGATTACCGTATGTACATATATAGGTATGTTAGTTCAAAGTGGTATCATGAAGTAAATAAACAACAAAATACCTACTTAAAAATATACCATAATAAGAAACATAAAATATAAAGGTATATCATATCATACCAATATAATACAAATGAGGTTTATTTATTTTTTGCTAAAGCTTTCATTTAATTTGTAATAGTATTTAGATTTTGGAAATCCCATCGAATTTCAATTAGTAACAAAGGGTTATAAATTATATATACGAAATATCCTTATCTAAAACAACTTCCATTTAGGTAAAATACATACCAATGTACCTACCTACTATATCCCAATTGCTACTATATTCTTATACTTATACCACAGATAATATAATCTTATACTATATGAAGATTCGTATGGGGTAAAGTAAGGTAAGTTTTTTTAAAAAAGAATTCCCTAAAATATAACAACTTGGATAATGTTATTATTGGTAGCAAACAGTTTAAACTATTTGCTGGTTGGAAAAAAAAGTCTTAGATTCAAAGAACGATATTGATAATGTAAACTAGGTTGCTTAGTCAGCTATACATAGTATGAAGGTGCTTACGCGAACAAACCTTATGTTATATCAGTCCATAACAGTACATACCTTTATTCTCGCATCAATTTTCCATTTAATGGACTAATAATAATGCTTTTTTATTTCACAACCATTAACTCTTGTTAAGTTATCATACATGCTCTTATTATTCACTCTCAGAATAATAATATTCTTATAAATAGGTATATTCTGTCATTTTGAAGCAACGACTGATTTACTTATTCTAATTTATTTTATTCTTATATTTCTACTTACTTAATAACACTTTACCTCAGGTTAGTAATTACCTAGTGGTACTTAGTAGTTGCTTGGTAAGTACAAATTAGTAGGCAATCAATTGAATATTTACTGGTATATACGTACTTACCTACAGCTACTTTCAAATCGAATAATTAAGAGAGGTAAGCATAGTACTTAAAGTTAAATTATAAAATTAATTTCACAATCAAGTGGGTACTTATAAGACTTTTAATATATATTTTTCTTCATATTATTAATTTAGATAAAAATAATCATTCAATATTAATAAACACTATATACAAATTAAAAAATAGTAATATTTACATTGTATAAAAAGTCTCTCTTTTATTTCATCGCTGTTGGAGTATGGTCCGCGGAAAATTAATTATGAAACATATTATGTATTATACAAATAATCAAAAGTATAAACTTGAGTAAACACCTACATAATATGTAGGTATAATTATTGTAAAATTTATATAATAAGAGAATGGAAATCACATAACCAAATATTAACACTTCACTGTACCTTATCTATTACAAATATAAAATAAATATCTACTTACATAATCTAAGCGAAATTAATTAATGAAAACCATGAAAACCTTAACACTGAATAATTCCGACGGAAAACCAATCCCGTCGGCATTCCCGCATCGTAGCGTTGATCGTAGCATTATTAGTGTACTACGAAGTTCTCCTATAGATAGTTTGAGATTCCCGTTTCGAGGTAGTTCCCATTGACTTTATATTAGTTAAAACTAAATTAATTAAGCACTGGAAGACGCTTCGTGAGTAGTCTCTTGTTGGCGCAAAAGGGAACAGAGTTCTGTGGACGCGAGGCCAGGGCGCCATATTGTTGTAGGCCGCGCCCACTTAGCGTTCATTGGTGGAGAGTCGGGTGGGAGGCGGGGCTTAGCTCGTCCAAATGTTGCCAGCTTTTTGAATAAATAATTTCTGTAATTTAAGTAATGAAGGCAATTATGGCGTTGTTTAGCTAAGTTTGCGCGGTGAGAGAACTTTATGCTTACACACCCTCGTTGTGTATACCTACTAAGGGCTATAGCGATTTAATGCGCTCGATCTGTTCGTTGCCGTTAATTAATTAGGAGCTAGAAACAAATAGCTCTATATAGATACTTACGGGTACTGAACTTGTTAGAAAATGATATCAATTAATTGAAGTCGTGTTATATTTTTAATTACCTATTTACATATAGTGCCAACAAATATAAAAAGTAAGCAAAGTTTGAAAGTCGTGTAGATTATATCTGCTGCATGGTTGTGTATTTAGGAGTGTGTTTCTTTATCTCATAGTTGATAAGAATTATTTTACGGTTTACTTATTGAGAAGGTTAAAAAATAAAATAAATCATCCAAAAAAAAACACAAACTCAATCATTGTACTAACCATTCTGAACTATGAACTCAGAACTTCATAAAACCCAAACTTCGAATGCAGTCAAGATTCTGCAAATAATGACGTCACAGCTCGTCATATCGCAACCTGATAAAAAGTCGATTTCCTCCGGAGTCATTGTAGCTCGCCACGGCTGAGAGAGAGACACTATTGCACGATCACTGTAGAGTGAGAGAGATGGGCATGCGTGTGTCGGCTCGGCTGATGGAGGGCGTCCGCCCCGTGATGTATGGAGCGGTGGAGTCGCGCTCAAATTGTGCCGGGAAGTGGCCGAGATTAGAGCGGCGGCGGGCACGCACCTAAGCCCACTTAAGACTGTTTTTAATACTAGTATTTTTACGCGATCCCAGTCGGATTTGGCGGATCAGCGCCGCCGTTGCTTTGATTTATCGCTTTCGAATTCAGATTCGGATCGTTTTTTAGTGTTGACGTTAGTTGTGGACGCGACTAATCCGGCGGCTTGAGGAAGATTACGATGGCCCAACTCGGATCTGGTGGACATTGAATTCTGCCGAGGACTGTGACCTTTCGACGAGTGATTGCTTGTGAAGTGCTTCGCTTGTTTACTGGTTGGCACCAAGTGAGTTTTCTATCATTTCCTAAGCCTTTTTAGGTTATGCATTTATGTTTGGTCATCACTATTTACCTGTGTCACCTAACGCGTGACTTCTATGTTATGTAGCTACTATAACATATAACTACTGTATAGGTGAATGAAGAATTACTGTTGAACCTGTAACTTTATTCTCACTATATAGAGGAACTATGATACAGATAATTCGCACCAATATTTTTATGATGACACCCGCCTTCTGAAATTGTGAAATACATAGTTACCTACTTTCTTGCCTACTAGCATTTGTCTATTAGATTTGGTTCAACATTTATTTACCTACGTTTGTGTCATTGAATAGGTTTAGGGAAATTTGGTGGTTCCTATTAGGTTATATTTGTGTTTATTTACCTATTATTATAACTGTTACTCCTCATTTAACATTCCCATATTAGTTATGTATCTACTTAACTAAATCCTATATTTCATTTTAGCTCAAGACTTTGTAGCGTACCTTCAAAAATCTAAAAATGTATGCCTAATTAACTAATCTATGCGGAAACATGAAATAACAAAAACACATTAATGAAAGTCTATACAATATTATATTGACAATTATTTATGTAGGCTGATACCAACTTCATACATCATATTATTAAAATGAGCAGCTGAATAACTGCTTTTATATCCGACATCTCTTTAGAGGTTATTAATGTCTTAAATGTATTCTTGGTGTATAAAATCATAGGGATTATGAGTGTCCTCAAATTTGGACATTTATTATAGTTGTTTTTAATATGTTGCCTATCTTTAGATAGTAATTATGAACGCTTTTTGGAATGTTTACTCTATAAAGGTCAATAGGACATGACTAAGTTATGTATGTTGTTCATAGACATCAGTTTAAGTGGTTTGTTACTCAATCAAAACAAATCTAGACAATCTAAAACAAGCTACATTATTTTTCTTAATATTTTCTAACAATACACCAGCTACAAATAATTTTCATTGTACATGAACCTTAACATGTAATACCTATTTTTTACCTCCTCAATTTGACAAATCCATCCACACGTCGGTCGATACTTATTTCAAAGGCTCACGTAATGTTTCATAACAAAGAGAATATTTAGAATATTAACACAGATTAATAACTAGAAAATCATTAAAAATTTAGGCCAAATAGTTTAAAAGAGTATGCCTCGTGTGATTTTGATATCTCAATATGGTGCTTAAAATACAAAATTGAATTCGAGCTTCTACGTCTCTCTCGAAAGAATATTAAATACCAACAAAATAAACATACAAATTAACATATTATTTATTTATAGGTACCCTAAATGACCTAAAAATATTAAGCTATAATCTACTAGTAATATAAGAGCGTAGTAGTAAGTTTACCTACATTATGTACATTCATGGTAAGCAAGGTATTTAGGTAGGTATATTGCCTATAACAAGTTAAATAATGATGTCCTATCTATGTTAGTAGTTTACTCGTGGTCACAGGTACTATCTTCGTCTATTTAGTAGTATTCGTACCTACTTGAATGTCTATACATATCTAGATAAATAAGTTTATTGCTGCGACAACATTGCGCAAACCGTTTGTTATGACTGATGTAATTACATAACATTTGTTTGTTGTACAACTGTTAAGGTTGTCATTGTAATGTGCTGCACATGTTTCATTATTTTACACGATTCTGCAATTGTCTGTAGGTGAGAGATGTCAAAATAATATTATATAGAGTTAGAATGTAATATTAGTTATAAACATTACAAGGTTATTTATAACTTAGTTAAAAAGTTCATTTTTCCATAAAATGCTGCTACTTACCTCTATAGCAAATAACACAGTCACCCGGTATTCCATCAAATAAAAGCGACTAAACGACGAATCAATGAATTTTCGAATTAAATTTTAATCTCAATCCAAACTTGAATTCACAAACTCATTAAAAATTATTTTAAAGTATTCATTCATGACACGCTCACTCATTACAAAACTCCGAAAAACTAAGCAAATAATTTTACTAATTTCATCAGTATACTCGTAAAGTTGCAAATCCTCGCTGGGAATATGAGCCAATCACGAGGACAATAAATCCGAAGCCGGCAATCGGACGAAAATGGATTCCGTATCCAATTCTGAAGGCGAATGCCGAATGAGATGGTATTTTAATAGAGCGCTCCACTTTCGCTAACTTAAATCTTTAGGCTTAAAAAAGGCTTTGCGTCGGTTTAAAGGGATAAGAGCAGCTCAACAGGCTCGATTGCTGCCACTGGCTTTGCCCAATTACTCAGTTGCGAGTAAAGATTGCTATCTTACTTTCATTCTTGGAAACGGAAGGAAGATTTCGCTTGAGATCAATTGAATTTGGATTTGTTTGCTATTTTTGGTTATTGATTTTGATTGCTGAATACATTACTTTGTAAAGCTACTTTACAATAATAACTTATTACGTTGTATTACCTTACTTATTGTTGAAACAATAAATATAGAAATGTATTTAGTAGAATTATTAAAACAGTTGAAAAGCAATAGGTATCCTTGATAAAAAAGAAAAAGATATACCTATTGGCAACTTCTGTTGTTAAATATAAAATATATATATAATAAAATGAGATGCAATAAGACCCTAAGCACTTGGAAGTAATAACAGGAGGAAAGTTAATCGATTTCTTTGAAAATTTCTCTATATAATCATTTACATATATACACACTCTCAACCTTAATGTTGATCTTCCACTCCAGACGTTATACAAGTATAATTCGGAATATAGGTAATATTTATTTCTTCCTTGTATTTAGGAATATTGGTGATATTAATATTCATATAAATCAGCTAAAGAAGACGTTTCTTTGGGATTGTTAGCTAATATTCAACATATTATCAGCGATATTGTAAAATTTACTTCAATTCATGGATGGATGCAATTTAAAAGATACTTAAGATAAGATTGTAAATGAATACAAAATTGAATTTTAATGATATGCCTCATCTCATCGATATGTAGTAAATTAAATAATAATTTAAGTTAATCATATTCTTGATATTTAACTGATCTCTACCTTTCCCTCGAAAATAGATTGTCTATGAATATGCTATGACGAAACTTTTAAAGTACTCTAAAAGAATTTTAGAGGTTTTATTGAAATATATCTGAAAAAACTGTTCCGTCATCTTTATAATTCATTAATTAATCAACAATTTATATTTCTATTACATTTATATAACCAATTTCTTCATACAGTATTATATTAAAGGTACAATTTCGATATACATTCACCTTTGCCGTGTTGCATAGACGTTATTCACGTGCAAATTCCAAAATAAAAGTGTTGGTCATGCGATGAAACATTTTAGGTCGCTTTTTTCATCGAATATTGAATATCTGGTTTCGCGGCGGCAGCTTTTACGAACGTTTAAACCTATAAATCACACTTACTTTTTGTTCTACACTTTTTACGAGTTTGTAGGCGCACTGCATGGCGTAATATCCAAACTCTATCAACGCTGTGAACGTATGATGTACAAAAGTGATGTATGAAAGCTTTAAAAGTGAGCTTTTTGTTGCGATAGAATTTTTGCGCAAACATTTTAGTATGTTTTTAAACTTTGTATAACTATTTAACCAACTGCACGATAAATTAAGTAGAATGAATAAGTTCAAGAGTAAAAACATTCGTATCTTGTTGTACAAGTATTTATTCCCTGATAGATGTTGAATTAAACATCACGAATGTTACTATATAAGAACCTCGACTAACAGAAAGAGCCAAACCCCTGATTAGAATATTTAATGTTTATCCAAAAACTACCATATTAATTCATACTCCTTTACCACAGGTGTCACTAGCTGTTCTCAAGCATCACCAAGAACCTTCTTCGTCCCCAAGCTCTAAAAAGGCTCCACCATTCATCTCCGGGTGTACAAGGAGGCGCTGGCGGCCGGCATGGAGCCGCTAAGCGAGAACGGGCTCGGCCTCTCCGAGCTCGACCTCCACGGAGGTTCCCACCTGCACGAGTCTGTGGCGGCATCTGTGGGGTCCGCCATATCCAGTCTCATGGCGCCATTGCATCATGAGCCACAACACACGCCGCTTCACGCTCACGCACCGCCGCTTCATCATGAGCCGCTCGAGAAGCTCAAGTGTGAGTATTTTGGTGTTCAGTATCGTGCTTGTTATACGTAATAGAGTGAAATCTATCGACCATTTTTACGCCATGTCGTAGGAGGCGACTAAGCGAATATATTGGGTTATGTGATATATACTTATCGAATTCAAACTACTCAGCCTTTTTTTGTTGTTTTAATTTTACGTTAAACGTTGTATTTTCAACTTATGGCTGCGTGCACTGTTGCCCTCTGAATAGTATAAGTTTTTTTTTGGTTGTGTGAGTTCTACCCGCAGTAATGGGAAGATAGATGAATCGTTAAAGGTCACCTTTATAATGAGCGAGATCGATGTTACCGCAGCCACAAATAGTACCCCTCTACAGGGAATTAGGCGCGATGTGTATGTATGTACTACTAGGCACTTAGTGCGTACGAGAATGGTTACGTGATGGCAAAATTATTCTAAGATCCCGAGACGATAAATAATTTTAACACAGAGAATACGAGTACCTCAAATATTAGCTTCAAGTTAAGTTGGTAATTTGTGTAAGCTTTAGTAATTAATGTTCTATCATTGTAAACAAACAAAAGTGGAATGACCTTTGTACTTACGTTTCTCTACAACAAAAACGGCAGAATCAATAAATAATAAAACGAAGCACTTGACACTATAGTCTGGCTAACGAAAGTAGATACTGAAAAAGCGCGGCAAATTTAAAATATATTAGCATTGCAACCCTAAAATAAAAAAGAAAGGCGGAACAACTCACTTTGATACTTTGACGTTTATTTTTATTTTACTAGTGGATGCTTCTAATTTTGTCCGCGTTATGACGTGATTAAAAGTAGCTTATATAACTAGTTATCTCTTTATTAACTCCATACCAAACATTATAGCGTATTAAAGGAACAAAAAGAACAAACAAAAAATAACTAATACGAATATGTACTTACTTAATTAAAATAAAAAAATATCAAGACTTTTTGACCGTACTAACCTAACCTAACTATACGCAAGTCAACCATAAAGAAACATCAACAACACGCCATCTTCGCCGTCAGAAATAGGAATACCATACACTGATTCTGATTTTACCAAATTTTTCGGAAAACAGATACAAATTAATTTTCTTTAAAATAAAATTGCCAAGTTTTTCTCTACCTAATTAGTTAAGATATAGTGTACCTAATTACTCAAGCTATTTATTAGACCAACGTAAGGCTTACTGTAGCTCTTGAAATGATCCAGCACGTACATACGAAATTTATTTTCGATTAACACAATTTTAGCAGACGTACGAATTTTTAAAACTCATTTTATAAAATGTTATAAATAAGTTTGTTTTAAAAATGCCTTTTTAGAATTAATTGTTCCTAAGTACTTTCTACTTAAAATACCCTAATTGTAGGGTAAATATCCGATGGTAGGAACACTTTAGTGTTGTCATATAAAAAGTTTGCAAAAATATCCAGTATCTACTTTCGTTAGCCAGACTATATAGCAAAAATAATGATAATAACTTTTCGTACATGCACGTGTGCCTGAATATCAGAATGTCTTTATCAATAAAAAAGTTACTATTGCAAAAACGACTTTAATACACTATCATTAAGTACCATCAATGTTTTCACAAATTGTATTTTAATGCGCGACGAATCAACGTGACATAATGTGGGCAACGCTTCTGCAAATCATCAATACGGTATTGTTGTAATATGAGGGAGTCATTTTGTAATCGTGTTGTTCCAGTGTCATTATCAAACAGCACAAAAGCTATCCCAATTTCATCATATTAATGTATTATAAAGAAAATGCTTCACTGCAATTTGGATTCTGTTTTTCTTTTGAGTTCAGTTCCATATAAGGTAGGTACTTCTCCCAGCTATTTCCAAGTCAATCTATACAAACTCTAATACAAAATCTTGTAGTGCAGGTAAAAGTTAATATAAGTTTTACACTCAAAACCAATTGATGTGCTTTATATGACAGTCAACTAAATTGCCCAAATGTACTTTCTTCGTTAAAAACGACCGCTGTTATTTTACACCCAGTCCTGTACAAACAAAATTAAACTATAGAAGAGTAATTTGGGTATTCTTGAGGGTGCCTAGATAATCGAATAAGGAATCGCTTACAAATGAGGCCGCCCCGAGGGAGGGCTAATCTGGGAGTTTTTACAAACATTGATACATTAGATTAGGGCCCCCTCATGTGTTTAGTTGTGCAATTAGTCGTGGTCCGAGGGTGCCGAAAGATACTATAATATTCGTTTTTTAAACTAACTCGTGCCGTTCACTACTCGTATATTAAACTTATTTTCGATCTTATATTTCGTAAAAGTTAAAATGGTTTATTTTAGTGTTCCTTAATATTTTAGCGATTGAAAACTCATTATGAAAATAGTTTTCTGAATGTGACTTGCATAATATGAATTTTCTTTGTATTTAAAATATGAATTTTCTTTGCATCTAATTATAATACCATAAATTTACTTATAATTGAGTAAAGTTCCCTTCGAGCTTGCGAAAGGTAAATTCAAGCTTGTCTGAAGATTACACTGTAAATAAAAACGCCAAAATCTTCCGCAGTCCATTCATTGCAATCTAACGTAAACAATGATTTGTAATCCATCACTCAACAAACAAAAGGGCAACTAAAGCAATCATTTAAAGTCAATTGTAATGAACTGATGACCCCGTCTCTTTCCTACTCATTGCCAAGATGGAGTTTTTACTGTTCGTCCCTTTCCCCCTTTAAAAAACAACCCTCGCCAGAATCAGCGAGGCATTATATTGCGATGATTAGCCCCGCACTTGCCACTTTTGTCATTGAATTTAAATGGGGGATTAAAACGGGTCTGTGCCTTTTATTTATTTGTCCTGCAGTGCATGCTCATTTGAGGGAAGACGTTTTACGATTACTCTATCTGAGCTTTTCATTATTCAGCTGAGTCAAATTTATTTGCCCTGTCTCCGGATTAAGCGCTACCTAGATCGTAGGCCATTCATTAGACTGTGTACTAAAATAGCTCGCCATTAGCTTATTCGTATCGTAGATTAGCAAAATAATAAGTTAAAAATTCAGTAGGTATACACAATACGTACAATTACTTAGAAGGTTCGAGTTTTTCATGTGTTCGTGTAAGATTTTGCATGCCTATTTAATTAAGCATATTTTCAATATGATATAAGTTAAATATATAGTAACGATGATAATACTTTGATCGGTTAAGTGTTGAATTTAAAAACATAATGTAAAATACAGTACAATAACACACATTTACTCAAAATAAAGGGGATCAGTTTAGATCGTATACTTTATCTTTAAATTTACTCAAAATAAAAAATAACATAATAAAGTATCTACTATAAACAATTATGATTGGATTTCCTCTTCAGATTGCCTACCTCGAAAACGTATGTGATAAAGGGATTCGCCAAGATCGTTCTTATAATATCGACATTTTTATAAAATACGTGGAAAACACGTTTCATGGCTTTAATTTTAAATTGAGAAGGTTTAGTGGAATCTTGCCAAAGCCTTCCCTCGTTGATTTTGTCTGTGGATTTTTTCATCGCCAGCTGAAAGTACGCGCGCTTTTTTCACACGAAAAAAGACGGGAGTTAATTATTTGGTATCTCCAATAGGCTCCTGTTTATTTATTTAAGCAACCAATTTTATATTTTGATGAAAAAATTGAGATTTCATTTTCGTATTCATTTACGAATTAAAAAGTGCTCACATGTTTTTTAACGCATTTTTTCTTAATTTTAACCAAAAAGTTTATAACCTTTTTTGTAAGTTGTTAAACCTCATTTCATATATGTCCATCTTTTTTTTTTTTAGTGTAGTTTAAATCAACATCAAAGACTTATGCGTGTCAATTTATAGCCGCAAAAACTATGGTGCCAAACTGTCTGCCATGAAAACTTTAGAACCTTTTGAAATACGATACTAGGCATGTTGAGACAAAAAACTGAAATTCTCTGAATATTTGAACCACCCACTGTGGTTCTTTCATCGGATAACTAATTTTTATTAAGTAATTAGATTGATAATATAATTTTAATTGGACGAGATTACCGTTTCACTTCATCATTACCGAGCTATCAATAGTTAATGAACGATTTATTTCTAAATCTAATTCACCTACACAACACAAATGCATATTATATTCACGCCTCTACTAAAATGAGTATAATTGGAATTAAGAATTTATTTAATTCGTTTTACTCATATAATTCTGGAGCACGCTGTCCTCTTCATTCAGTCAGCTTGATTCAAAACATTCCCAAATTAGGCAATCACATTTACACAGGTAATTATCCTCGGCCCACGGAAAATTTGTATAAATCACAATTTGAGACTTTAAAGTATCGGCAACCAAAGCAAATAGTGTGAATGGGCACAAAAACAAACATGGAGATTTTTTTAATGAAAACAAACGCCGCCGCCGCTTGTTAGCGCGGGGCGTGACAGCGATCGCTTGAGATGGATAATTTTTACAAACGACAGTACGTTTCCACCCGACAGATGTCACGGTATCCACCCTCGGTTGCGCGCCAAAAAACTGTCAAGGAGGCGTGGTTGCAATAAATTTTGTCAAAATACGTTCTTCCCATATCTCGCCCTATTAGAATAACAGAAGGAATCGCATACAATTTGTTAACATGCGTCCCGAATGGGCGACACATGCTAAGGTATCCGTGCCCTAAATTATTTAGTTATGCTCTCTCTAATTGACGGTGTCAAAATTTTATGGTTCGTGCACATGTTAATTTCATAAGCGCTTGCCTCCAAACAGAAGTCATTAGTCATTGCTATTAGCGCTCTAATCCATCGAGCAGGTAAAAACCAGTCGATAAAAAGCTTTCATTGCCAGTTAGGATTTATTAACTTATGCTCTCAGTAGATCAAACGAGAGGGATTCATAGTACATTTACACTGATTATCTAATAATGTTTTAATACTCTAACGCTCTACTAATTGTGACTAAAACAAACTGTTATTTGAATATCTCGTCGTTTGATGAATGTTACTGTATAGGTAATACCTTATGTTTTCATCCCTAATCATTGGTAAATTGTATATCTAAACAAAATCTCTATTCTAGTCTGTGAACACAAGGAACCTATTATAAATGATCGCTAACAATAAAGTCCGCAGGTTGATCGAATCGTTTATAACGCGCCAATAAGTGACAGATCGCAGCATGAAATCAATCGGGGCAAACAATGGTCGGCCGAAGACAAAATACACAAAATATTTACTATGAAAGTGATTGATAGTCACCAACAGATGTCAGTAGATGTGAGTTAACCCTTGCGCTGTTAGCCGGCGCATCTGTCATGGTGGCCAATGTCTATTTGTCTTCGAAATTTTCTGCACTTTCACCATCCGATGCTAACTGCGTGGCCGGAAGGGTAATTTATGTGCAAATAGGTTATTGATGGCCTTTTGTTAGCGAGGGGCCGCTTTAATGGAATCCTAATCTTTTCATTTGATTTTGGTAATAAGCTCCCGATATGAAGTTATTATATTTAAGTATTATTCTGATTAACAATGAAATCGTAGTTTTGATTCTTTTTAGACAAACTACGTGCTACTTTTAGTTTTGATTGTATCTATGGTCTAATCTTAATATACCCAGGGATTCATTTATAAATAACTTGACTAAAACTTAAGATATCTAAATGAGAAATTAATATGCACCAATAATAACGCGTAACCAAAATCAGAAAGTACAGCTAGACCGCGTACGCTTCTACAGCGGGATCAGCCGCCTCCTATTACAATATATGTAATAATACTTACCGCTTTTACTGCTTATAAAGCCATCGTAATGCTCTTCTATTTTGTGTAAAATTACGTCGCTTTATTCCCATTTTATTCGCCGCTATAAAAGGGAAGGGAATAACAGTCTCTGCTGGGTAACTGCTGAACATTTCGGTACACGCCGCCCGTCCCTGGCCCTAATAAATCTTTTTATTTTATGACAAATTGTTGTCTGTACGTCGCTTACTCACCCCTACACCACAAAGCAGCGAACACAAATACAGTTATAATAGACGATGGCCAAACACAAATAAAGGCCTGTTTGTAAACAGCACCTTCCTTTGCTACCCTTACAAAGGAGCTGTCGTTATAATGCCCTTATGAACAATAAGCCAATGTAATTTATAGATGCGTCGCTCAGTTTATGTTTACGATGATATTTGTTGTTCATCACAATGCTAGAATTTCTCTAAGTTACTATTTTGGTTAGATTGAAAAATTGGAACTACTGCTATACTAGTCGAATATCATATGAAGTAAATTGATATTGTTTACCCTTGAGAGTTTTCTGTCAAAGCGTTGTTACTATTTAGTTTAATTATGTGAATTGTCAAAAAATCTACATGGATTTTGGATGATAAAAAAATATAAATATGTATAAATTTTTCATTACCCATTAATTCCTTGTGACATTGGTCTTCGTTTGTTTTATAATAAAAGAACTAAAATATATTTTCTGATAAATTCTGGATTTATATATTATACTGTAACATATGCAAAATATAAAGTCATATTCATATGGTAATTTCGTTCAATGCATCAATACTGTCACAGTTAGTTAATGACAAAATTATGACTGTGCATTATTGTACAAAATTGCCATTCATTGGTCATTGTTAATAGTAGATTTTGTGTACATTGTAACTACTACAAGAAGTAACTTTAATAATATAGTAATAAAATCAGTAACATTCCTATTTATTTCAATATTTCAACATATTTATTTCACTATTTATTCATAAAGTTCCATGACCGTATCAAAGAATAAAAATATCGATTTCGAATCAAAATTCCTCATTACCAAAACTAAGGGAGCGCATTAACCATCTAACAAAGCAAGTCGCCCTGTTCTATACGAATTCGCGATCACCATAAAATCAGTATCAAGGCACTAATATATTTATGACATTACTGCTCCCACTAATATTTATGCAAATTGAAAACGCACCGAGTAAGGCCGTTTGCGCCCGCCCTAATCCCGCCTAAGCCCCACAAAAAGACCTGCCCTCCGCTACCCAGAATTAACTGGCGAAACTTTCAAAAACGTTTTGTTTTAAAGTCATCTCGAGATGCTTCCAGACTATATTGGGAGAAATTTATTGTTGATGTGAGTCACGTATTTGATTTGTTTTTCATAATGGTCTGTCTGAGTTTTTATATCGAGATTATACTGAGATGACGAGTAATATTCTGTTATATAGTATAACTATAAACTAACTAACTAGTATTACTATAAACCCTTTTGAGACAGTCAGAATTTTTTTCTTTTGATCAAATTCGTTTGTTATGGAATTAGGTACGTGGCCATGGCAACGGCACGTTTTACGAATTAGGTACTGTATATAATCATTAATAATCATATTTTAACAAATATTTTCTTATTAATTCGCTATCCACTATTTTATCCAACCCAATTTATTATTCTACAACAAACAGACTATAAAGAACGAAACCAGAGTCATAGTGACAAAACACATGTCTCTAATCGAAAGTAATATGTGCATATGTGTCCCTTGATTGTTGTTCGTGGCTTCCCACCCCTCCCTCTTTTTCTTTGATTGTTGGTTGAACTGATGACTATTAGATGGTCAACTGTCCCCTAACTCATAACTAGATGGATTCCTATAATGTGTTTGATTTATCTGCGAAGTAACATAGTTGCGAAAAAGGATATTTGTACGATTTGGAGCTTATTAATTTACAAATATCATCGAAGTTTGAAAAAATATGATTTATAATTATGTATTACTACATAATATTATCTACATATTATGAATTTTGATAATTATTCTATAAGAATATATACGAGTATGTAAGAATCGTCTTGTCACTATCACTTATCGATAAAATTTCCTTTATCTAACCAAACGCATACATACCAAAGTTTTCTTTCTCGATCCCTCTAACGAGACTGCACCGAACTAGACATCTTAAAGTTAGCTCAGCGGTTGAAGTAATAAAATAATGCAAAGGGAGGTTTGTAAGTCTCAGGTGGAGGGTAATTTGCTTGGTGTGGCCAGGAAGGGTTGTCTCTGATTTATCTTCGTGGTAATGCGGCCCTGGAGAGCAATCTGTGACCTGCTGTATAGCAGAATTAGTTGTGGATAACCGCACTACCAAAACAATTTTCGCCCTGATTTAATGATCTCATTTCTTTTATGACTGATGCAACAATAAATGTCGACATTAAACTGTATTTATGGATGATTGAGATATATTTTTTGCTTTTATGTTTATCTTACATTTATTTTGTGATAACTATTTTACAGCACGTTATATTTAAGAGGTTCTCTTAGAAAAAACAACATGTTTAAAAGATTGATTTCTAAAACATTCATATAAGACCAAATAGTTAACATAAACAAAATTAGTATTTTGCGTCCCAATTCATGTTTTAACTGAAACAATTAGTACATTTCCTGGAATAAAAGAAATTTGAATTGGCCAACCTTGGAATCTAGGAGCCCTAGGTATTCCCTGAGCGAGCGTGTCACCGATTCCGCTACATAACGAAACATGAAAAATTTCCAGACACTCGCATCAGACTGATAAATGGCTTCCGAAAATCCAAAAGGAAGTTACAGCTTACTTGGGATTTGGTCTAGAACCTCTCACGTCCCATAACTGCTGCACTCCGCTTTATTACAATTACCATAAGCCCCAAAGTCCCGCACTCGACGCGGCCTCGACGCGACTCTATCATTGTGAACCCACTCGTAAGGGCGTAAGAGTGATATTGCCTCTGTGAAATAGAAACCGCGTTGGGTGGAACTTCCGCGGACAAGTTTGGTGCTTATTCCAACTAGTTTAAGATCCAAGTCGGATTCCTTCGTGCAAAAGTTATGCTCCGTCCGTGCCTCTCGAGCGGTCCACTGCTCCCAACATTTATGTACATGTACGATATCTGGGCGACTATTCGGAATACTAATTGGAGGTGCTCGGACCGCTGTCGTTGAATAGCGCTTACTGTTGGAGACAAATAAGAATGACCCTAGATGCTCGTTTCTTTCATCCGATTGCCTTTCAAGGTTGCTGTTTAGGACAACATTGCTCCTTAGTATAAGTACAATTATTATTTTGCTGTTGTAGTTCAATAGCGGAGCTTTACGTTAGGGTTATTCGTATTTCTTAAATACAGACGTTTGAATATTCGCATTCAGTAGTTTATTGAAGTGAAATTAATTCATTTGTATTCATAGTTAAATTTTATTTAACATTTTTTGTTATACCATAACATAACTCAACAAATTCCTTGTAACAGTGACAAATACTAGTTAATTCATTAGCAATCATCAATTATCACGAATAGGTGTACATAAGTACGTGATCAGTCTTTATAAAGATAGGTATAGCCTATAAATTACGATGGGCCTCCCCTTCCGTACTCCACGACCTGAATGAAAAAGCAACCTACCGCGAAACGATGATGAATCGCGCCTCCAAAAAGGGTCTGAAGTAAGGGATGGTGATATACAAAGAGTAATCACTAGACAGGGATAGCGCATTGGAAAATTAACGGATGGTACCGTGAGTTGTGTAGGTTTCAATGAAGGTATTTTAGGCAAAATAAGAATAAAGCGTCTCGGCCCTAATCCGACAGTCATTTATAACTTTCACACCATTAATTTGAGTGATATTAAATTTATGTTGTATAGGGCGTAGGTACTTGTTTAGAACCTATAGGGTTATACGTACATACTCGTATAATATGTAATATACGGACGTACACGTGAACAGTTTAAGTTGGAAACTTTAAATACGGAGAATGTTACGTACAAGGTTTTTACCTTACAAATGACATTTTATCTTTGTATTATTTGCCTTATGCATAGAATTTCAACCTGCATCTCATTGTCATCAACTACTTATATCATCTTTTCACATTAATCTCACAACACTGCATTCAATTCGCTAACTTAGCACGAATCATACATATATTCAAAACGATAAAAGACACCAGAAGCATATCTAAGAAGGTCAATAGGTGTGACTTCACTCAAGAGAGATTTGTCAGTATCGTTCCACGTGGCGATCGATAGTCTCTGCATATGCCCTTAGGGACATAGATGCGTGAATATATGTATATATCCGAAATGGGCACCGTATAACTAAACCAGATTACTAAATTTAATTCGCACAACATAATTAGTCATTAAATCTGTTCCACGGCTTCAGTGACTCAATTTAAACAAGTGCAACTAAAACCCGCTGTCTTTATGTTTGTATTGTCCTTATAGTCCAGGAGGTGAGTAAACAGATTCTTACGCCGGAACATGAGACTCAAGTCTGTCAAAATGCATCCTCTTCAGCTATACACTATCTGGATTATGTTATTAAGCAGACCGAGCCGGTGGTCATTAGTGAATTAGTTCAAGGGTTTTGGAATTTGATACCCTTTTGACATTAGCTCGTGCGTTGCTGTATTGGCCCTTATTTGAAAATAGAAATAGGTTATTATTAGATAAAGGTATACAATTTAGAATTTTTCAAATGTACATTTCATATTGGTTTAGTATTTGTTGAGTAAGGTTAGAATTGAATTTAGAACATACCTAAATATACATTTTAAGATCCTAAGTTTTGTGCGGAAATATTCTGCGCTAATCTTAAATTACACTCAACCTAAAACGGTTACACTTACGATAAGAGTACGTGTGTGTGAATATACAACTTAGTGACTTTACCCAACGTTACAAAACTCCATTTAAAAAAAATCAACGCCAATCTTTTCCGATATAATTGTTAACGAATATTCATTACTTTCTATTCCTTTTCGATACAAAATATATTACTATTATACTACTTAGTGACTTAGCCACTGTTACAAAACTCTTCATTTAAAAAAAAACAACACCAATCTTTCCTGATCTTATTGTTAACGAACATTCATTACTTTCTATTCCTTTGATATGAAAAGACACTACTATACATATTTACTAATACCACCATATGTTTATGAAGCATCATCTTGACTCCTCCATATCGGTTGCCAGGTGCAATGTGACGTCTGTCATTCCTCGTTGGTGTGTGTAAGAGAAGGTTTGGGATCGTAAATCGTGGAGTTATCTTCGCTTAGGACATACGTGTTTGTGTTTCGGACTCCCTATCTCCTCTTTAGAGCAAATAGAGCATTCATTGTTTGCGTAAACATAACACCATTAAAGTTTAAGGGACGGCACGCTGACGACAATTTTACGGTTTATACGTTTCTTTGGTATTAACGTTTAAGTAGTATAATTTTTTAATTGGAATCAATTTTAATTAGATTATTAATCGGATAAAATATCGCACTGTCCTTCATATTTGATAAAAACATTATTTTATCTTTACACCAAATCAAAATACGGAAATGTAAGAGTGATGGAAAATATGTTGAATTCATAATTATGTAACTATGAAATACAATATTTATTTATGTAACTAATATATAATATAATACATATTGAATACAAGTACCATTAATTTTTTTTGTACTTTTTATAGGAAAATAAACCTCTACAGAGCATGATCGATTTAGTAGTACTATTACTAAACTAACTAAATGCTTTAGTTAACTAATTGCATAACAAGTAAACACCGAGATAAACTTACTAGTTACATTACTATAGTATTTATTTATGACACACTTCACAGTACGGGTAAAAAGTAGATAAAACCATATATTTCACTCATATCTACGTAGTCATAGTAGCTAGTAACTATTTTTAACACACGGTGACCCAATGCAGATGTAAAAACAATGCTAGGCAAGTAAGGACGCAGCCCACGTGGTTTACGATGCCTATAAAACAATGAACGTCTCTTATCGCTGTTATCAAAGCAGCAAACATTACATTTTATTTAAACGTGTGTTCGTACGGTTTGTTTTGTACGTTTGTGCGGCTCGTACGCAGATAAAGTTCCGTATATCCATCTAGGCTTGATACGATGGCATACAACGAATGTGGGCTCAATAAACACTAATGTGGACTTGCTGATTGATTACTTGGAATAGTTATGTAGAAACATAATGCGCTTTCTACAGTGAATCTTCTAAGAAGATAGAAGTAGAGACTTTGAATGTAATTTCAAATAGGCTATAGACATGAATGGTAAAAAAAAGAATATTATTCTTTTATTTTTTAAGAACAAGAATAAGGAAAACGTAATGTAATAATGATTACGTTTGTTTTATAAAACAAAAACTGATTTTGTTCGCAACTGAAAGATTTGTGAGTTCTAAACCGGCGCTTGTCATTTTATTTAGTTACAAAATAATGGAAGGAAATTGAGTTACAGCTTGATTACGAGTACTTTTAATCGAGACGTGGATTTTGAGATCTTTATTTTTGGTAACATTTCGATGAATTACAATGAATAGATTTAATTTGAGACGCGCCGCAGCTAAATTTACTTGAAAAATTTGTCCAAAAACTAAAAGGTTATCTTCGTTATCTTTATTGAGGAAAATTGTAGTACGTTTATTTAAAAAGATAAATACTCTGCAAAATGACAATCTGAATGAAGGAAGTACTTTTCACAGGAATATTTACTCTTTTGGGTATTTTAAGCAAACAGGCATGTCACGTTAGATGCTGTTTTGACATCAGTTATAGCCAAATTTTATCATTTATCATGCAATCTTATTAGAAGCAATCCAACATACAGATTCTCCATGTTCCTTGACCAAACCTCTGATGCATCCGTGAGAAAAAGAGTCTCCCCTTGGTGATTTCCCTCCTCTAAACAAACGCAACGACTAAGTTGTTTAATTCCTATGTTAAACTGAAATTTGGCCTTACAACAATACTTCCTTCCATAATTGGAGGTTCGATTTCGTTTTTCTTCGGTTGTAGCGGCTGGCGGCATTGGTGTAACCATGGCGATGGAATAACAAGAAGTTCAAACGCCGTGGCATCAGTGTTTGTACTTCAGCCGACATAACCTTAGTGGTGAATGGCTTAATAAAGAATAAAAAAAATACTTCCTTCCATGAATATTTGAGAAGTTTGAGATACAGAGAAGTAAATACATATCACCAAACCCCATAATCCTCGATGTTTGATTAATGTTATGTCATAATATAACCTGAAACACCTTGGTGACGTAACGCTCAGTAGCTGTTCTTGCAGTTAGCTAGTCTTAGTACTTAGCTGTTCGATACAACGCGCCAGGTACAGGATACTAAGTTGCTCAGTTTCCGTTCTGACACGGTTGTGTGGAGAGCGTTATCAGATTTATAATCCCAGTGTCTCCGAGACGTATCTTGTGTCTTGGTGGGCGACACAGCACGCGCCCAGATTCCTTCCTTTATTTACTTTGGGATAACCACGCCGTGATTGTCAGGACGCTCTAGTCTTATGAAATGACCAAATAAGTTCGTTTAGAGTTTTTTTCGTATGTGTTAAGGTTTGGATTGAAAGAAATAGTTTTAGTGTATTCTACAGTTGTATTTTAAGAGGGCTGTATGAATTTATTATTTTCTATGCCAATAATAATAAAGTATGTTGTAACCGGGTTGCGTAAATAAAACAATCTCCAAACACAGTTTGAGTTACTCTTATTTCTCTAGTTATTATGTAGAGAAGATAGATACAGTTCTTATTCAAGCACATAATTAATAATAAGACATAGAATTACGTGAAACACTGTTTACCCATGTAAAGCAAAGCAAAGAAAAATATTACATTTCCGCAATCTTATTATTCTTTTCATATTAGATCGTGACTTTTGTAAGAGGAAGAAGATTATTTCATTATTTTTTTCCATTGGATACGACTTACTATTTACCCATCAGAACAGAAATAAATTTGATTGAATCGTAAAGCACCAATAACAAAAAACATTAGTAGTACATTTGATAATGTCACTTTAATTAGGTACACACTTATTCTTAAGTCTTTTATTCTCGTTTTTTACGTTCTTTTGTTTTCGCTCATTTCATTAATTCGTTCTTTTATTCTAATAGATATTTAGAAAATCACTAGATGTTCTTCATCGTACAAAAATATGACTATTCAAATATTTATTTTTATTCTAGCGTAAACCATTTAGGTATTCTTGTAAGCTAGGCTAGATGTTCAAGTAAATTTGAGCACAAATTTCGGGTTACGTAAATATTAACGAAGGCTCTGCTAATTAGTTATCTCGCGGCTTTAAGAGAAATGATTAATGTGCTTCGCTAATGAAAGTAATTATCAATTAGTCTACTTACAAGTCTAGCATTAAAATTTAAAGAGAGTAAAATGAAAGCTTGTACTAATTTTTTTTAGGTATGATATATACCGAATTATTTTGTTAAATTCACAGGATGTACAAAATTATTCATATTTTTATACGCCGCAGCCTCTTTAACATGTGTATGTCTTACGCAGATAATACACTGTATCGAAATAGGGTATACCTTTAATTATGAAAATATAGAAACATTATAAATATAAGATAATATAATTAGTATCATCAACTAACAAGTAAGATACATACGTACACTCTAAATACAAACTTAGTGCTATGATCAGTATTTTGTATACTACAATTGCAAAGTATGTTCAGTTCATGCCACAAAATGGCTAACCTACGTGTATATCTCTAATAAGAAGTAATTATTGCGTAATAGTGTATCTAGTTTTGGCTCTAAATAAATACCTATACTATTATTATTTTGTTCCAGTGTGGGCTGAGACGGGAGAGTTCAGAGACAGTGGTCATTCATCTCTGACGTCTGCGAGCTCTGGAATCGAGCAATCTTCTTTATACGGGTCACCGAGGCAACGGCGTGACAGGAAACATACGGATGATAGTGAGTAGTCTATTGCTTGTAATGAAAGGATATGAATTGGTACATATGGCTAGGAATCGTATAAAGATGCCACTTATAATTTAAAAACAACGGGAATATTAGTGTAAAATGTATGTATTAACAACATATAACTTTAAATAGCATTTGCTTTGTGACCGCCATCATCGTCATGCAGTCTTAGAACGCTTTTTAGCTAATGTCAGTACTCGATATGAGAAATTGTGAATTCTTCGTCGAATCTAGATATTGAATATGGCCTATCCAGAGCAGTAGATAAGCTATAAGACGGAGATTCGGGAAACTTTCATGAAATTATGCACAAATGGTGCATATGTTGTTAACAAAAGGTACTGCTTCAACCTGCAATAATCAAACCTCGTCTACCAAGCAGGTACTTTTAAAAAAATTCAAAATTTTATGTTTTTAAAATATTAAACTACGAAACATTGATAGAAGATTTAAATTCATGATTGTATTACCATTATAGAGAAGTCGCAAAATATTTCCCTTGCCTGATATAAAAGATTACCTCTTCTATTAAGTCAGTGCTTAGGTGTGGCCAGTCAACATATCAGTTTTAATAAGCGTTTCCGTGGAACATGAGGCAATGTTTTGCTATTGCTCTAAAACCTAAGCCCTTTTGGAAGGAAGAATTAAGATGTCTATGTAGGTTTAATCTTTATCAGAGGTGTATGACTCACTAATATTGTCATATTTGCATCAATCGGGAAGTGGTACGATTAAATCTGACCGGGAATTACTAAAACATAAGCGATTGGGTTATGACATCGTTCTTTCCTTATTTTTATGAATCTTTTACGTTAAACTGAATCATTCAACGAATAAAATAAAGTTTCTTGTTGTTAATGAGTCGTAGAAACTTAGCTAATACTTTGTTTTTTCTTTAATTTGAAACTTATCCAAATCCAGTGTCCGAGTAAATACTCGTACTGAACTTGTAAGTTATCAAGTGATTTTACCTCTATAGACTGATTCATTTTGCGCAATTAACATGGTGGACCACACAGCAAGTTCTGTTTTAAACTGAAAGCAAACCAAGTAAGGCAGGAGGAAATCTCTATCAAATACAGTCGCCTGCCACAGTAATGCCTGCGCAAACAATCTGAGCGCTGCTTTTTCAGAACATTTGCCAAGCAGCGCTTAAATTATGGCCGAAAGTTATTCAGTCACATTCCGTGATTAATTATTTGTACAAGTATGCCTTTTGTCGCGTTAATAATTGCATTTGTATGTAATACGTAATGTTGCGTTGGTGTCAAGTATAATCCTTCTTTCTTTCACAAAATGGAATAATTTTTTCATACGATAATGCTCAATAATTTGGGGACAAGACTTAAAGTAATATTAGTATTCACGCAAAGTTAAGTTTTTTGATGAAATTACCAAACTTAAATTGTGGAATAAATGTTGCATAGAGTTATTTATATAATCTATCGCGTATATTTCAGTAATCTGATGAAAATAACCAACTTTTTTTTTTAATTAATTCAAAATAAAACTATTATGACAATGTAAATATAATTGATTTTATATTTATTTCAAAAACCTTCAATTATCCTAGATTAGTCTACACTACACATTAATTATTACATGATTACATCAACTAATTTAATATTCCAACACCGATTTAAACAACTCATTCTACGCGCTGCTACTACATGAAACGGCGCTTTATCTATCAAAGCAAACAGTGTAATAGATACTAGAGAATTGGGTATTGACAGTTTACATGTTATTCCATAAAACCCTTTCCCAGGGCACGCCGACATAGATTTGTTTACAGTTTAACAGTCACCGGGGTATGTTAACAAGAGTCCAACATGAAAGGGAAAACTTCCTTATCATGGAGTGTCTATCGTGAAGTGGCAGTGTTCTGATATCAGAAACACATGTTAACTGCGCTATTTACACGATTCTTTAGATTGTAAAGGAGATGCGGATAGTGATATGCCGACGAGTATTTTACCGAAATACAAGTTTTGAAGCAGGATGAAATAAGTGATATAAAACATTGGTAATCATCTTCGTTATAGAATCATAATAAAGTTGTAGATTAGTTTAGGTCTGATTATGTAACAATATACATAAAGAAAAACAAATGGTTTCGAGATACAATCTTTAAATCAAAACATCATCAATATCTTTTCCTAATCTAAAAAATCGTAGCAGCTAATGGACCTTATTAGATCATCTGGGACTTTAGAAAATTAAAAGTTTTTTAGACGATCGATTCGTTAAATCAAAAGTATGTATTCATTTTATTAATCAGATTGACTGTCCATATATTAGTGCCTATTTCTAAGTTATTATATCGGCTAGTACCCTACTCTACCTCCACAACAGTGTAGTCCAAGTGTCGAGTCGGGCTTGTTAAAGTGAGGCGCGCTTGATGGATGTATCGGCGGCGGGCTCACAAAGCATATCGCCGATAACACTTATCGTGCCTTTATCGACATGTAATCGAATCGACATCGATAATAATTCGAAAACGTGAGGCCGGGCCTGAAACAGAGGATGGAATTGCCGAAATTAAATTGGTAGGTTTTGAAGAAGACGGAAAATTATATAAAGCATAAAGGATTTACAAAACAAGTTGTATTTCGAGAAATGTTGATGAGAAAATTTATTATAATCTAGTAGTATTATTTAAGTTTATAAAATAGCTGGAGACGGAAAAACTATTTACTTAATACTATTATGTTGCCAATGTCGTTTACTTTACTCGCAAAATGAAATATTACGTTAATGAATAATAATATATTAATGATATATTACGTTTTCGTTCAATTTAGGTACAATATCGTTGGATATTGAAGTTAAAAAGTACTCACACATTTATGTATATGTATTTAAATGTTATACAAAATTGAAGATTTTTTATATACACTCTTTCTAAGTTTTTTTGGGTGCATATTCTGAGCATGAAATAGAATTCAGCGAAAACTAGTACTGCAAGTAATATATTCAATTAATCGTTATTATATTCAGTTAATAAACATTCATAGGGAAATCATTTTCGGTAAATACAAGTTATCTAAATTGCAACCGTATTCACGATTAGTACTTTATCATATTGCCTAACTATTCGAACAACAAAACAGCGCTCAATCAAGATAAAAATGAATGAAATATATAACTGAACAAGTAGGTAATCGTAATCAGTATTTATTGATGTTGATACGACTCTATTTAATTCCAAAACTTATAAAATAGTAGCATTATCTCCAAAACTCATGAGTAGAAGTAAGAAATCACGTAGGACTTGCTTACTTATAAATCTACCTACTAAAAGATTGACAGCATATATCACCAAGTATAAAATAATCAATATAAAAGAAAAATATTTCGTGTAATCTATAATAGGCTCACATAAAACCAAGGATACATATTTGCTATCATTTAGAGCTCAAAACTAGAACATTGGCATAATAGTCTGATAAAAAGCCAATAAATTTACCACAAAATTAGTAGATTGACATAATAGTCTCATAAGAAACCCATAGATTTTACCTATAGTCTAAACCTGGCAGATTGGCACCTCGGCGCATTGTATCCAAGTCCATTTGCTACTACTAGCCATTTTGTTTGTCAAAACAAACAACAATAATTACGGTTAGGCGGGCGAGGTTGCGTTGACACGGGGATTTCAGGTGGATCCAATATATACCGATTGCGATACCCCGGTTTATCAGCATTCATGTAATAACTGTCCCTATCGGCGACGCCAAACTTATTTGCACCAATGTAATTTCGTCAACCACTGCTATCGATAGATACCTACCTATCTATGGGAGGGATTCACCAGCTTTTATTGATTTTATTCGCATTATATACTTCATTTTTGATGTGTTAGTAATCCGGAGACTCGAGATAATGTACCGGGAATGATACATTACGGGTGATCTATTAATAATACTAGTGAATTACGAATATGAGCTTTTATTTGTCTAGGATATAGATAAATTACAGTAGTTAACATAATTTTAATACCAGTCTGAAATATAAATGCTATAGCATTTCTGAATGCAACAAGACAAGGCATTAAATAACTACAGTTTGTGTAACATTCACACATTTTCATATTACCAATAATAAATACTCATTATTGTCTATAATCATATAGACAGAAATATGAAGTTACAACTAATGTTATTTCATAATATACCTTCATAATTTCTAAACAGCAAGGAAAAAATACTTGCACATTGGGGGTGAAATCATTATAACATTACGTACACTGGAAAATAATCGTACACGTCATTCTTCTAACGTCAGCATGGACTGACTAAAGCCGATTCAATATTTGACCAAGTTGGACCGCTGACTCTCCCAAAGTCAACAGTTTTTATCGCATTCGTAAATAATTTACGGCAATCGCGTCGCTTACCATTGAGATCAACATATTTACAATCGTCGTAAAAGTATTAGGATCGCTCCAACCTTAATCCTGAGCAATATGCGCTACCGGCGGAGTTACGGTGTTTTATTGCGTTATTGATGCTTCATGTTATTACACCGATATTTTGTTTGGCTCTTGATTGAGCTGCTTTATCGTAAACGGTTTGGGAAACCACGATAATTTAGATTATTTTCTCTTATTGTGCTTAATTATGTTTGGCAACTAATAAAGTTATTTCAGTTCAAGTATTATTTCAGTATGTCGTAATGTTGATCTAAAGTGCCAAACGCTTTAAATCGATACTTATCTGCTTTTTTATATTACTAAAGACTAATACGTATAGAAAAGAATAAATTTACTTATTTTATACTAATTATACTAACTTGGACTTAATTTATTATTAACTATCCTTTTTTTCCTAGACTATTGTAGAAGACGACTAGGTGTGATCTTGGGAAAATCTTTTTTATGATAGGCTAGTCACATTTCACCAACATTCCATTATTAAACCACCTCAACACCTAATCAATATACTATATACATGTATTTCAGACTTATTATATACAACAACTAAATCATTCCCCTTTCACAGGTAACCGACAAATGAGTTCAGAGCCCACCATAAAGACCGAATCCACCACCCCAGGGATCGGATCCGACGAGCCCCAAGAAGATAAAGGCGACAAGAAGAACAAGAGGCAGCGGAGACAGAGGACCCACTTCACCAGCCAGCAGCTCCAAGAGTTGGAAGCCACCTTCGCCAGGAACCGGTACCCAGATATGTCCACGAGAGAGGAGATCGCCATGTGGACTAATTTGACGGAGGCTAGAGTTAGAGTGAGTAGTTTTTTTGTTATAAGTTGTGGTGTCTATGGTTGTTGATGAAATTAGCGTTGGTTAAATTATCGTTGAAATTAAGTTGATAGTTAAATTATCGGTCGAAAGTTAAAGAAGGTGTTGAGTTTATTTAGGTAGATAAACATATGACACTCATATAGAGTCCAAAAACATATCGTTATTTTCACTTACTTTTGTGATTTCTATATAGTAGTATTATGGATATTTTATTGGTATGCTTGTAAACAAATAAAAGAACGTCAACAGTAGACAGCCAATTTAGTTTAAAGGTTTATACAGTAAAGTAAAGCAAGGAACTAGAGTTCCTCTCAATATTATTAATATAATTATTCCTTATACTTTATAAGTCTTTGCTAATCACAATTCGTAATTTTTATGCAACATGCATCTCATAACATCCGCTAACATCCTCTTGCAAGCTGCAACACATACGCTAATCACGAACGTAATAAATATTTACGAGTACTGACCCAATTTTGGTTCCGCTCCTTACATGGAAGCTAAAAAGTGAAAAACTTGCCTCGAT
Organism: Leucoptera coffeella; assembly: GCA_030578115.1. Classification (NCBI taxonomy): domain Eukaryota; kingdom Metazoa; phylum Arthropoda; class Insecta; order Lepidoptera; family Lyonetiidae; genus Leucoptera; species Leucoptera coffeella. Next base: position 125,491 of record JAMBLF010000221.1, read on the forward strand.
ACACACCGATATCGTTTCCAGATTTGGCAGTTGTCGCCATTAACAAAGTGAACAATATACACCAACGAAGACGTCTGCTTAATCGCTGCATCCGCCTCCGATATTTTTGTGCAGGGAACACGGGACGTCTTAATCCCAGAGCATTTGAAGCATCTATTTCGGTCTCCTCTTAAGCCCCGGGCTTAAGGCTGATCGTATCCACACTCACTGTCAATAGTTTTGGACTTTCTCATTAGATGCTGCGGTTCCAACCACACTATGTTCTATTTACATTGATCCTGGAATTCTCCGAATAGTTTCTATCTGTACGGAATGCTCTTTTTTGTAACTTTTTTGGGATTATCCAGTATAGAGGTTTTTTTTACTTTGCACTTAAATAAATAAGATAAAAATAATTTTATTCTAAATAAAGTTAAATTAATCGTGTTATTCTTAGGTACTGAAGTCCTAATGTTTTGAATATATATTCCCTACCTGTACGTAATTTCGTGTTGCAGTTCTCTTGTTGAAAGTGTTGAAATATTATCGTGTGGAGTGAATTTAAAAATGAAAGAATTTAAGCGATAGCACATGAGGATAAATAATGACAAATATCAATTTGACAACCCTGACGGGGCGTGGGATTAGTCGAAATGCTCCAAGACGCAGTACAGTAATAAATCTGTGCACTCGCGCGCCGATAAATTGCTAAACAAATTATTTTTGTTACCAACTCATTAGGGTCATCGTCTCCGCTTGTCACGACTCAATTAGAACGTTGAGTTATGATGCTTATATGCACATGTTACAGTAATAACACACCCATTCGTTTACGATTTTAAACGACGTTCTTTTTCATTCTATGTTGCTTCTTCACAATCTATTTCATACACAAAAACAACATTAAATTATCTAAATGTTTCATGGAGATATTCACTAATTTGTAATAAAAACTCGTGCTTATAAATAACTATAACTCATTAGGTTCTCCTTTTAGGGCCTTAAACTAATATGAACACATAGAAATATTACCTATCCCAGAAAAAAACAGTAAACAATTTAACAACATATGAAAAATCAGCGATAACTGCTCGCACATTTTCTGCTGGACTCGCAGACACAGCGGCGTCGATTTGCAAAAAGTTTCACGCATCTCTTGGGCGGAGACGAAAGGGCGACATTAATCACCATTTTATAGACATCCTCAGATCGGCGGCCGATTTTTTGTCTCAGAATACGCAACGCACATCCTCGCCAATCGTCCGTGAAACAGCTCTTGACATATTTCATTTCACGAGACATGACGCCCTTGCCCGACGTTCTCATGAAATAGCAATGCAAGGATTATGCCGACAATCTAACGGATCGATCGATCCACAATCATATGGTCTAGTTTAGGAAAATCCCACGCAATTTTTTGCAAGAACGAAAGTGCAGATTTTTAGCTTAATTCGAAAAATAAGACGACAAAAACATAAGATATTAAACAAAATTTATTATTTAAAAGTGGAATGCATTTCGGTTTCTTCTGATGCTATCAAAATGCTCAAGATTGCGTTTATTTAAATTCTTTATGTCTGTATTAATAAATTTATACTTGTTACGATTCCATATATCTTGTGTTGATTTCTTCACACTAAATTCACTCTATACTTGCAAATACGAAAGCGCTGCAAATCTTCTATTATTTAAGTTCGTATTTTCTGCGTGGTTGGCTTTCCTCCAAGTTGTAATGTATTATTCAATTCATAGTAATTCTCTTGAGCAATATTATTTCAGCAAACATGTCTGGTATTTGCTAAACTTCAATCACATTTCCAGATACATGTATTCGCCAAATGATGTTGCCAAGTATGCTTGGTTATGCAAAATGAACCTTATTTCCACCACTTACGAGCTATTCTAATAAACAAGGTGTGGTCGTTGGTTTCGAGATTGGCCATTGATGAAGACTACTGGTCGTGTTTTGATAAGCCGCAACGCTAATGTTGTGATCGAAAGGATTTCATTGGTTTAGCAGCTCAATTTATATTCGAATGGTTTAAAAATATTCGTTGCTTATCTAATCTTACAAGACAATCTTGTAAATTACACGATTATTTAGATGAGCTTTGTTTCTGTAGAACATTTTCACTATTCAACACGAGTTTTTTGATCTCTAGCTCTGATAGTATTTTTAGATACGTTCAGTCTGCTAAGAATCTAATAACATACTGTCATGTCTCTACGCTAAACTTTTTTAATTCACTTTTCAATGGCTTTGTTTAGTGCTTTTATAGTTTTATAAATATGAAAAGAATAGTAACTGACACTAAAAGTACTAAAACTACATCAAAATAAAACGGCCCTAATCAAAACACCTTTACGCGTTTATAATGTATTTTTGAGGCGCATTTTAGTATAATTGTTATACCTTTGATTAATTTCCTAAGTATCTTATATATTTATTATAAATTTTATAAATATTACCTATCATATAAAAACTTTTATTCTCAGTTCACATGATTTTGGATCAGGGTCACTTTAATAAATAGGGGATTATAGCTATAGTGACATCGTGTCAAAGGGGAGAAAGTATATTAAACGTCCCGCTGCGTGTAACCAACTAAACGAATTCTTAGAAATTCGAATAACACTGCCAAAGAAAAATGATATCTGCAGCCAAAATATTTATAAATATAATATCATATAGGTAACTGTCATTATTCATTTCACAAAAGATTTTAATCTACGACGATAGTCTTTTAAAAATCTTTGGTACATATTGGTTAATTATATGATATGTTATTAATATGATATCGTTATGCCTTGTTACTTTGATTCTATATCCTGATCCGATACAAAACTAAAAAGTTCACATTGATAATATACAAAGAGCATAGAAACTATCTCAATAAAAATCGTAATTCTAAATGATTAAATTAGTAAGAAACTACTTCAAACAGACAGCTGTCCGACGACGGTCAAATCAAAGACTTTAGACTGCAGCTGGGATAATATCGTCTTCGAGGAATGGAATACATCCACATACACAGCATTTAGTATAATCATAATATATTGAACATAGCAGTAGCAATTTCTTCATTGTTTTGACTTTATTACGTAGTTACAAATGAATAACAGTGTAATGTACTCGCACGTATTGTAAATGATAGTAACTTTGTGTTTCGTTGGAGTACTTCTCAAATATATTTCCAAGTTTTTTTTACAATACAGATGAAATTTCATTCACTTACAGGCACGAAGAACTTGCGGAAAAGTCTAAATAATATACATCATAAATAATATATATAATAGTACTGCTATATTGTTTGAATCAGATGAGATTAATACTTTTTCCTAGAACAGGTAACATTAAAATATTTTCTATTCTACGAATACATGAGCTGTCACTGTAATTGTATTGAGCCAACGTTACTAGCAAAACTATTTCAGACTATATTACACGGCTATAAAGTACTATTTTATTTCAACACGTGTGCTATAATAACTTTTGTTTGACTAGCTCCGAGTCTGATTGATGACCCTAATAACCATGGTTAACACCAGCTCATTTGAATTCAATGGAAAGAATTTCATTAACATCAGGGGTTGTGTTAGATTTTCATTTAAAAAAAATATTATAAGCAATGCTGAATTGAATAAGATGTAATAAAATACAATGATTCTTAAATTAAAATTAATAATATGAATGTGGGCATGCATAAAAAAAAGAATTATTAAACTAAACTAAATTACAAAAAAACTACATATTAAGGTTTCTTTAAATGCTAATTTGTACAAGATTATCATAAGGTACAATGATAAAACTAAATAGAAAACTTTAAGAGCATTCTAGATAATAAAAAGGTAAAATCGCATTTTATGTAAATATGTACCGTCAGCTGAGGACAAAGCGAATGGACTATAAAAGTGTTAAAAATTGGCCGAACCCTCCTCAGGGCGACGGGCAGGTCGGTCCTCGCAGGGAGGGCGCATAATATATTTAAAGGATTATCTCGCGGCGCAATATCGCAACCCTCGCGGTTCCGGCCTCCTGCGGCCGCATTCGAATAATGCCTATTATTCACACATATGTGCGTCTAAATAAACATCGTCCCGTGTCATTACGGGGGCACCCTTCTGTCCCTAAGAAACTACAGCGTCTGAGCACTTTAAACGAGCTTGTATAAGTTTTGTGGCGCGAGGGATCCCACTGTTGCCTTTGCCGTCGTGTATTGTCGTCAGTGGAGCTTTATTTACTGTTTCGCCCCATGAGTGAGACAAATACGCAGAGGCCTAATATTTATGGGCTCGCCTCTTGGTTGGCGAAATTTATCGCGCGAGGTGTCGGCGGCGATCGATCGCTCGCCTGTCGGCGGTGCGCCCGTACATCAGCCGGCGCGTTATCTGCGCTCAGGGCAGTTATCGGCGGCCATCGATCGCGGGCCGCCGCTCGTTCATCTTCATTCCGCTGCCGCAATTAGCCCCCTGTTGTACGTGCTCGGATTCGCCGCGGCCTCACCCGACTTCGTAATGAGCAAAGTTTACAATCACGCCGCCCCTAAAATTTTCCTCTGTTGCGAAGTTTTACAATGTTTTACTTTTGTTGCAGGTTTGGTTCAAGAACCGACGAGCGAAATGGCGGAAAAGGGAACGAAACGCCATGAACGCGGCGGCGGCGGCCGCGGCCGATTTCAAGAACGGATTCGGGTCCCAATTCAACGGCCTCATGCAGCCGTTCCCCGACACGGAAGCGCTCTACTCGTCGTACCCGTACAACAACTGGGCGGCCAAGGTGCCGAGTCCGCTGGGCACCAAGAGCTTTCCGTGGCCCGTGAACCCCTTGGGCTCGGTGGTCCCTGCGTCGCACCATCAGGGCTCGGTGAACTGCTTTAGCCCGGCGACGTCCATGGGTGGAGGCGGCGGCGTGGCGGGCGGTGGCGGAGTGCCCGCGCCGTGCCCCTACTCGGCGCCGCCCAACCCGTACAGCGTGTACCACCGGGCGGAGCCGTGTGCCGCCATGTCGTCGAGCATCGCCTCCCTGCGCCTGAAGGCGAAGCAGCACAGTGGCTTCGGCAGCGGGTACGGCAACGTGTCGCCGGTGTCGCGCGCGCCCTCCGCGCCTCTGTCGGCGTGCCAGTACGCGGCGGCGGGCGAGCGCCTGCTCTGAGAGGCGGCGCGCGGGTGCAGGTCGCCGCTGGCCGCCGCGCGCGTCTCCTAGCCCGCGCCGCCGCAACGCAACGCGTATCTGTAAATATGTACCTAGCCTAACTTACGTATACCAAAGCGATGTGTGCAATTTCCTTAAACGTTATGTTGAAACTACGAGTATAATACTAGTTGAATAGATTAGCATTAATTATTGTAATATATTGTATATTTAATTCATTATTATTTAATTATTTACCAAATTCTTTAATCAAATGGTCAGAATGAATCATCAGAATTACTTAACTCTAATTCATCGGCCTTGTAATGTAATTAGGTACGGCAGGAAATCATTTCTAGTTTAGTTTAATTAAGTCATTCATTGAATTGGGAATATATTTTGCAACGTGAGTTGTTGAATGTGAGATTTTCATTTTTTTGGTGGGATTTGACTGTAGAATAATAATTCAGATTAATAGATTCACATTCTTCCTTGGAATGTTATAGAAGCGTCACAATATGAGATTACTTACTTAAAAATCAGATCTCAGAAATTTATTGATAATATTTATTAGAATGTTTAAATCATTCAGAAACTGTAAATATAATTTTAAATTAGAAGACTTATAATAGCATTTTACTCATTAATTGAATCGAAAGGATAGATACGTCACTGTGCCTATTCCGTGTACGAATATTGTAAATACGAGTATGTATGAAGTGTATAAACGGCTAGCGTAGGTGTAACTCGAGGTTTCATTTCGCCATACATATCACATATCACGCAATATCTGCAACTGTGCAACGACATCTGTTGTTTCTTATGTTAAAATAAGTATTTACAAAATGGCTAAATTCATTGTTTTGTATTCCAACAGAACCTCTAGTCAAAATTAAAAGTATCACGGAATATCAATTTGTTTCATTTCTTCCTTTTATTTCAATCCCCAATAACAATCGAGGTACAACTTTATCGACTCGAGGTAAAGTAAGTAAATTAGACAAAATTTGACTAGAAATTATGGTTTTATGATGCAATGTATCTAAATAAAATATTTTTATGTACTATCACTACTAAGACTCACACTCCATTTATAAGAAAACAGTGAAAGAAAACTTCATGCCCCAAAACATGGTTCAACTCTACGGATACTAGATGATGATGTTATATATATATTGTATAAAAATAAAAATCAATTTCTGATCTGAAAATAAAAAATATAATACCTACTTTTCTTTTTACTACCAAGACATAATATATACTATGATACTACGAATGAAAAGCTTTCGTAGTACCGTTGGTAAAATTTTAGATATTAATTACAAATTAATTTGTCATCATCTGTTCTAAAAGGTAGTCATATAACATGGGAATCGTTCTTATGAACAATAATTTATTATAGTTAAGTTATGAATCAATCAATCAGCTTATATCTGTCCACAGTTGGACATAGGCTTCCCCAAGAATACGCCACAAAACACGATCACTCGTGGCCTACGTCTAGCAACTACCAGTACGCATTTTTAAATCATCAGTTCACCTAACAAGTGGCTTTCTACACTATGTTTGCCGAAACCTGCACTGTAATCGAGAATCTCTTTAGTCAAAATCGTAACGAGTTAACGATGTGAGAATAATAATTCAAAACCTTCGGCTTCTTTATAATGGGTCAGAGGTAAAGATTCCATAGCTGCTTACATGGTACGACAAAATTTGAATGTAAATTCAAAAATAAACGTAAACACCAATAAATTGACATCCTCTAATTTCTTTAAAATTGGATAATAGAATAGTAAGCATACTAGGCTAATCACATATAGAAAGCACAAAGCCTAAGGTTAATTATTATAGGTTCGATATATTGATATAAACGGATGGATAAAAAGCTTTATTTAATGAAAACTACTCATGTGAAAAAAACTGTATCTAGTATTTTGACAACCTCCGTGGCGCGATTTATTAACCACTTGAACGCTAATCCAGAGGTCCCGGGTTCGATACGCTTTTCTCCTGCTTTCCAGTCTGTGATTATTTATTATATATGTATTTATCTGTGTATAATAAGCATATATTTCTTAAATAGCTAGTACCCTTAACACAAATCTTAAATGAACTTATTACGGGGCTAGTTCAATTGGTGTAATAGTGTACAAAAATATTATTATTATTTTTTCCACATCGAAAGTTCCAAACATAAATGCCAAACAAACTTTACATGAAAGTAAAACTCATATTTACTTGCACATGTTTGTTATTGCACCTACAAGCACAATGATCAAATAACAAGCGTTGGTTTGGAGTAATCTGGCGAATGATTACGAGCTACTTCCAGGTTCTTGGTGGCAGCGCTTTGAGGGTTTAACTAAGGATTTGCTTTCAATATGAACCCACCGACGGTATTCCACCCTAAAGGTTGAGGTACACTTGCGGAGAATGCGTGGTTTGAAATGTATGTGGATTGATGGTTTGTTTTTGCTGGTTTTACGAGTATGTAATGGGAATGATTATTTTAAATGTATATCAAAGATGATGAAATAACAAATAAATTAATTTAGGTAATTAAAAGCAAATTTCTGATATTCATAAAGTAATATCTGACGTAACTCATATCAAGAATCGTCTATAATAAACAGAAATAATTAGTAACAAATTAGTTTAACATATCGAGTCCTTATATGCAGATGCATAACTTAACTTTGGTAATATGAATTATTGGTTTATATTATTGTCATTAAATCTCATGCATATATTTTTAATGCCTATCTCTAGAAAGTACTATACATAAGATGAAATGAACAAAAAATATTCCACTATCCACTTTTACATGAATGTTTTTGGATAAAAACACGATGCAAATATGTTTTTAACTTCTCGGTATCTTTAAATTTGGCAGGCAATCAACTGTTCAGTATTTCATGAAATATATTTTCTCACTCTACAGCGTATTTCAAAACCTAACCATCCTACGTACCGTATGTTTATCTGTCTCCAGTTAATTGTGCCCCATCCTAACAGTATGGCGGCTTCTTTTTTATTATTTCGTCGCATCGTTTTGCCTCTAAACGTAGTCATTCCACGATCTGCATTTTTATTTTTCAATTGCCCCGCGATTAGTGGGATTATCTCGTATCGGGAAAATGTTCTTTCATCGTTTAACGGTGTCCGAGTTTTAATTACCGATACCCACGTGATTTCGTTCTAATAGATATTCCATTGGGAAATTATTAGCTCTCTTTTGTACCTATTAAGAAGGTATAACTAGAAAGTCAACACGGATTATTGATACCAAGTGGAGTAATCGAAACTTTTAGATGATCTACGATTAGATAATTCTAGAAATAAGTGTGTTGAAGATATTAGAAAAATTCGACATATGTAAACCTTCATTTTTAAGAAACATTGATGACATCACGACACTAAAAGTGAGTTATGTCTAAAGGATATAGGGAACCTATAGGAATTAATTGATGTATATGAGTATGTACTTTTTATTCTATACTATCCTAGTAGAGTGAGACTGCGCCTATAAATGTAATAAGCCTCATAACAATGAAATGGCAATTCATCAACCTATTTTCCAAGATGCGACTAATAGGAAAATAAATGTTTATTTAATATACGCAATATAATACCGTTATCTACTGACTATAAATTAACATTTACGAAATTTTCCTCAAATTCGTAAGTCGTAAATCGAGCACAGTACCATCTTCACAGATAGTCGCCTGCATGTTGATGATGACAAGAAAACAATTTACGTCAACCTCGACAACAATACACAACGTTATCAAATAAAACAAAGTTGTCGTATTTTTTACTATTTGTACAGTTAACAAAATATGTTGTATTTGCTTACTACGCGAGGACGGATTACATAATGTGACGTCAATGTATTGGGAACCTTTTCATTATTTGTGCACGTACACCAAAAGCCTAAAAATAGCCTTAAAAGATGCCATCTAGTTAACCACGTCTGTGTATATAAGCTGAGGACGCGGTACGTGGGAAGTGTATTGCTGTTACTTATTAACAAGCGTATACAATTCATATATGATAAGAAAGGACATACTCGTATGATAGTACTAGTGACCATAATAATAAAGTACCATAAGAGTCAATGTAATAAGACCATAAGACTACATCTATAAAAAATATTTACGGTTCGACACGACGAACAATCATTCAGTGTCTATTACAAACTTAGTGTTTTATATTTTTTAAATTGTAATACCCAAAACACTCATAATTACGTAAACAAACATTAATCAATACTCAACAACTTACAAATACAAAACAAAATTGGTTCCACAATTATTTATATAAAAATGGACGTTCCCTATAATAGTGTCTTGGAGTAATAACATAGGAAACGGGCAAAATAGAAAGTAGTTGGTAAAGAGCATCAAAAGGGCTATGTTTTGGGTGGAAAGGATCAGAGCGGGATTAGAGGACCGACAACCAATCAAGACTGACTGGACTGGTGTACCTACCTTAAATAAGCGAGGGCATAAAATGGCAACACTGCTTAGGGATTCTCAACCTTATGCCATGAGACTAAGGTGGCTTGCGGTTTATTGATGTTTCGTACCGTGGGGTGTGTTTGTAGGGGAGTAAGGGTGGAATGCAGCCTTCACAGACAATCTTACAAGTTAATTGTGTTCTGCTACGAACATCCCTTTGAGTGGCTCCCGTCGGGGCGCTTTATGTATTTCAGATATGTTGCCCTTTGTGTTTATGTACAAAGCATGTACATACATACATGCACGTATCTGTTGTGTACCCTTAGATGCTATAGATGTGTACCCTTATGAACTAAATATATAGGGACATGGAGAATTCGGGCTGATCAAAGACAAGGTAAATCAAGTACTGATTGTACCCAATATATTAATGTAGATAACGTAAATTATATAGCATTTTGTACTTCAGTTACATAGTGGTTAGAGACAAAACTTATTTAAGTATCGTCTACATAGTATTTCTACTAGAGAATAAGATAATGTATCCGTTTCGGTGCAGCTACAAAACATAATGTGCAAAGCGGGCTTTCTCAAAACGTTGAGGCAGCTTTTTAGAAGAAAAGCATTACGGTGCCAATTTTTCTTTAAAGAGGGTTGCAACCAGGATACAGGTGGTTACGAATTGAAACATTATCTTTAAGTTATGTATGAATTGAAAGATTATCTTTGATTATCATAATAATTTATGATTAAAATAATTATGTTTTAATATTAATTTTACAACTTTTGTCTTTGTATTAATTGGATAAGGTATAAATCCTTCCAGAGCCTTAAACTTACGGATGGTAAGTCAAAGAATAATGAGATTATGCCACCTATTCACCTGAATATACTGAAACCTAGAACCAAAATTATAAGTTACGTTTGAATTATACCGATCAATTCTACGTTACATAACGACATCCCTAACTTACTACATCTTATGTTAGCAAAAGCTACAATATTCCTATACAGTACATCTAAGTTTCGAGACAGTCTGTATAGAGCTCTCTCTTTGTTTTCTTAAGGGGGGTTCGCCAAATAGGGGAGGGGGGAGGGTGAATAAATAGAGTGGAACAAGGATTTATTGCACACGCCACTCTCTTCACGTGAACTTGAAACGATACACTTTAATGTGTTTAACTTAAACAAATAATTTTGTTTAGATTTAAATAGTAGTATAGTCCCATGCTAGCTGGGACGTAAAAAGAATGATTACTAGCTGCCGTTGTTACCGGCTGTCATATGAGGCAACTAAGGGATAAGGGGTAAATGGTATCTATTGGGGGATGGCAGTCATTCTGTTAATAATGTTCCATATGACATCAGAATCCAAATATTCATGCTAAAAATGACCTAGGAGGTATTATCATATCTACTGAGTTTCTATTAAACTCCACTGGGATTAAAAAGTGAATGTATGTCAGTAGATTAAAATAATTTGAGAGTTTCTTTATTCATTTGACGAATATGTAAATAGATAGAAGAAAGAAATATTAAAGAATAAACCAATATTAAAGAATATATTATAAACTATAAACTTAGACATGGCCAGGTACGAGTATCTATCAAATTGTAAAAACATATTGAAATCTTAATTTTATTAAGAACTTTACAACAACACTATTAGATATTTGAGCTCGTTTATAACAGTTTACTGTGTTGTAATTGATTCGAAAGTCACAACATGAATATAATCATGTATTCTATAATTTATCAGTGTTAATACATGTTACATTATTTCGAGAAGAAATATTTCTAATTCTTTATTTACGAAATTATAAGACTTTCTAATAAAGATAAACTCTGTATGTGTTAATATAATTATGCTACACTGAACTAACAATAAATATTTTTAACAGGTTATATACGAAATTATAAAACGCTCTAATTAATAGATACATAGAAGTACGCAATGTATTATAGGTACAAATTAAAATATACGATATCGGGATGAGATCTCAAGAGTTATGTTGGTTGAAGTGGAGTGACGTATGGATAAACACTGCAGCGCTACCATAGAACAGAAACTTGATCTAACTCAATCGAGTATAAGTTTGAAAAATACTTAGAATGGAAAGCTCTCATTTATAACTACGCTATAAGCAATAAATAGTGCATAAAATACTACAAAATAACTTAAATTACAGACTGGGGTTTACAAACTTTTTTTTAATATGTACGTTTTTACGGATGATATTTCTATTTTAATGCTAAAAAGTCACCTAAGCTAGGAAACATTATCGTCTCTGCAATGTTGTGTCCATCCCCAAAAGGACCAAAGAACGCCCATGTAGTATGTGCGATATCTATTTATATATTCTTCAGATACTATGGTATCGATTAGGTATAATTTTATCGTGTTCCTACCGTGCAGTAATTAAGTTATTAGTTTAACATTTTTGTAAATCATTTGCATTGATGGGACAAATATTTGCTACAATTTTGAGAAGTCTTCTTACACAGGGTAACAAATCATAATAATATTGATCTAAGTAGATTTTCAATACTCAAGGAAAACATTAATCGAGTATTGGTAGTAGGCCCGCAGTTTTGTTGGGATGAAGATTTATGGTGTGAGCATAACGAGCGTTAGATGAGCCGTAAAGAAGCGTTATTCGGGTTATTAATAGCAGACTTTATACTTCGCCTAAATATACTTCGTGTTTCTCGTGTAATAAGTATGGTTATGAAGTAAAAATTGTGCTACTAGGTTATGAGTTCCTAGTACCTACTGCTATTAAAAACTTAAAAATATAATAGACTGCATTTTGTAATATTTTTAACCTTACATACACATCACGCCCGTCTCCCTACAGAGGGGTGGGTAGACATCACGGATTCCCATTTTCTCGTTAACCTCATCAGCTATTAATTTTTTTTTCTCATTTTAATAAAACTACTGAAAAACGTATTATGTCTAACTAAAGGCGATATTCTAATTACTATTATACCTATAATTATTAGAATAGAAGAACTTAAGATGATTTTCAAATTATTCATATATAATACCCACCTGAGCATATATTACATCCCTTATTTTAGTTACATTACCGTGTAAAGCGGACACCCCGCTACGAAAGGGCTTCCCCGCGGCACGTAACTAATTTGTGGATTAAACACGTTTGCTAATGTAATTTGTATTCATTAAAACAGTTTACATAACGAACGTGCCAAGTGGAATACGCCTCATCTGAAATACGGAAAAGGTATAGGTTTGGAGACTACTGTTTTCGCTTATACAAGAAATAAGGTAGCTATGCATTCTTGTACTAAACAACATATAATATGACTATATCTAACTGCAACTATAACTACGATAACGTTGGATAAATGAGCATCGTTCGATTACAATAAAGTTACCAAATAACTTTACAGTAGCGCCGTCGGACACTGAAGCAAGCATGATTTCATGATGCATGTGTATACGGAAACAAATTCGTAATGTAGCCAATATCCTCTTTCTTGTTAAAATATCCGTGAATTTGGAAAAACATCATGAACTGTAAATATATAGCATAATACGAGTGTTACCAAATAAATTTTAATAGTCCTATTACAAAAATAATTCCCGATTACCCTTTCCGGTAAGGGTGGATTTTCATTCAAATCGAGAAAGTGATAGACTTCATAGTGAATAACAAACAAAAATGAACCTAAAAATTCGTAATTATCAGTACATATTCTAGACCAAACCAAGTCTTGGTGCGTAGTACAACCGTATCTATAGAGGCGAGGGAGCCAAAGTGGAGGAGCGCGGAGGCTGTCGCCTGAGCCCGCGGCGTCACTCCACAAACAAGTTTATTGTCCTGTCGTTCAGGAGCGACAGAACGTAATAGAATTAAATTAGGATCGACGCTGCTCCGTTATGTGGAAAATAATAAGAGCGCTGGAGGGTTTTCACGCGCCGGTGGCAGGGGCGCTTGTCTAATGGAAATCCGCCCAATGATAATCTGTTTTCTACACCATTAATCCTGAACTAAGTCTGGCGCAATCTGCGGAGACTCCGCTCGCTGACTCCCGAGTTTTATGCCCTCGTTAGGGGCAGCAATTTGTGGAGTCGCGCTCTCGGCCATCCGCCCAAAGCCACGGACTTTCTTAATCTTGCCCCGGGTATCTTAATCGCGGAGGTGGCCGATTGCTCCCGACTGGTGGCTAATTAATTTGCTTAATTGCTCCATTCATTGGAGGCTGATACTCTTTAAGTTGCGGAACTAATGTGTAGTTGTGCGCAGTTTGGGTGAAACGAGGAGATAGGTACTGAAATGTGTATGTTCTATGTCGCAATTGAAACTGTTATCTTTTGAACCTTATATAATAGCACAGCAAAAAGTCCTTTTTCAATATTCAATACGATATCTTATTCAATACAGCAGATTTTTAATACAATAAATTTATCAAATGTATAAGTCATACTAAATTCGTAATTATTTTAATAATAACATCACCAATTACAATATTTAATAAAAACATTAACATTTTCTTAGTAACAAAAAACGAAAAGCGCGAGTCTCTGACTGCACCACAAGGAAACCAATTTTCAAGTTTATGTATGTGAACCTACCCACTAACAAGTAACAACTTAATCAACACTAAACTAAGCATATTTGAAATATAAAAGCAATTGCGTCTTAGTTTAATCACTTCCAAAGTGAGCTTAGCATACCTCCTCCAAAATCAGGTTTAAGGGGCAAAGCAACAAATTAGGTCTAAGTTGGAAATGGCCCGGAATGTGTCTCCTAGAGTCGTAAAGGGCGGGTCGGCTGGCATTGCGTCGCTCGCGTGCCCGTCGACATCATCAAATCAACATTTGCAGATTCACGAAGCTTTCTTTCGCAGATTTAGAGGTGGAAGGAAAATAAAAAAGTCCCTACTGGAAGCCTACTTGATCCCTGTTGCCTTTATGGTAATGCCGGGATGCGTGTATTCGACTATTCAATTTATACATTCGCTCCCTTATTTCTTTTCGAAATTATCTAACCTTCGAATTCCCTTTCGCAGTATTGTGTCGGCGAATAAGGCTACAGTTTGCTCGAGAATATCACGGATAAACCGCGGGGGATTGGCTTTGTTCTCGTCTTCAAAGAAGTTTCTTCTTGGAGGAATTGATGTCGTACTCCGCCATTCTCAGACTAAAGTTGCGCACTGTGAAGTGAGGGATTTGAATCGAAATCAGGTGTAATTAACAACAATTATAAGTATTTATTCGGAGATATCTGCATATAAACGACTTAAATAGTTTTATACTTTCAAACTATATATTACGATAGTTTTGCGAATTCAGATTAGGCTTTTACCTTTTTAGTATTACTAAAAAAGAAACAGACTTGACACAGTGTGTACGTACGTTATTTACGTGTATAGTAAGTTTTGATACATACATCTTCTTGACATACTATTCATATAAATTATAAAACGAGAGCGTTGCGTTTCATTCTTAATAATTAACCGATTTAGATACTTTAGTCTTTTCTTTTCGTAGAAAATAAATAGTATAAAAACATTATGTTATGTTGTTAAGTTACATGAAACTTTATTTTGTCTAAGTTTTAAGGTTTATCTAACAACAACTTATATGAAATACACCACTCTCTGGACCAGTAGTATTTCCTGACCGTATTCTCAAACAGGAACTGGGAAACAAGCTTGAAAGCGCGAGCAGGTAGACATTTCCTTGGCCTCATGAATAAATCATACGAAGTAATCAGGGGCTCTGTACCGTCATAATTCTACATAATACATTAAAACGGTGTTATGCCTAAAGACACGAACCTGCAATTTTAATATGAACATAAAGGCTTTGGCATATTACTTGTATGTACGGTGCTAAGGTGTAACATGTTCATACATAATACAAATATGATACCAATTGGTGAAAAATTTATATAGGTACTATCTTATCACTATGAAAAGGGATAAATATTACGAGAGAAGTTAACTTTTTCCAATACTGTAATAATATAATAAACAGTTCTCTATTTTCAGTATATAAAATGAGTGCCGTAGACTCTCTTTTTATGTCTAGATAGTACCTACTTATTAAAAAAATGCGATGATGGAGTCACCTGCGTAGTTTTCCTTCTGTTGTTTTGATCGAGCTTAGATTTCTGTTATGAAATTGGCCTCTGAAGACTGAAGATTATCTTATATGATTAAAGGGATTAAAGTAATTCATAGATTCACCTTAAATTGGTCATATAAACTTACATATACAAGGCCCGGAAAATTTGGTGGAAATAATTCCTTTTTGTATAAAACCTTATCATGACAGCAAAGCCTACATGCTTTGAGATTTCGTTCATCATTGTGTTTTACAGTAGAAACAAACTGAATCATTTACAATAATTTTTTTAATTTTATAGTGGACATTGATAAAAGATTCTTTTTTATTTGCATAATTAATTAAAATGGTAAATAGGACGTAGGTGTAAAGGACCATTGACAATAAAAATAATGAATGAATATAGATTGTTTGTGTTTGTTTGAAAAAAAAGAAGGTCTGTTAGTAAATTCATTAATAAAAAAATTGCACACACAAAAACTGAGCATTACTCAAAGTATTTAACAATACTCCACAACGATTACGACATCAATAAATGCGTAACTACTTAGATAAATAACGACGAAGTTGTTTTATCTCCATTGCCAATTTCTCTTTGGTAGCATCCCCCTGTTGACTTATACATAGGTACTTTCTGTTACGGCTTTCGGGTAAACTACTTATATGATCAATCAGAGTGCTTTCGCTTTTAATACAATACAACATGATTAATGTTGTAGAATAATCGGAAATATAGCACAAATTATGAAAATATCTAAATTGACTCCAGCGTAGCGTTATAGAGCTAGATACAAGTACTTTATTTAAGTTATATTAAGTTCTTTCAGTGCATTGCGCTGTTTACGGCCGGGCGTGCCTTGGGGAGGCGAGGCAAGATGGCGCGCGTTGCCATGGCGACGGTGCACTCGCTTCCTTAATCGACCGCCGCAGCCTCCGCGGCCCCACCGCTTCTCATTTATTTATGTACCTACTTGTACGTTTAGATACTGGGTTATCTCGGGCGAGCGGGTGGATGCATCGTTGTTAAATTAGATGGCTGAGACAAATTATTGAATGCTATATCTACTCTTCAATTATATCTATATCTATGTACAAAAAGTTCTCTTTCTCAACTCAATAGTTGTGTTTTAAGTTTAGGTTTTGTATTGCTAAATATTGTTTTCGATTATGTAGAGCTTCAGTTCGTAGTATCATGCAACCATATAAACTAATAATTAGAACATAGTCATTCGCTCACTCAATTTTCTAATAGACAACAATGATCCTAACAAATCTAATCCAAAACCTCTGTATACCACTCGATATGTCTCCAAGTATCTATTCCACCCTATCACTCCATATTACTAGTAAGATCCCACGATAGAAGACAAGCACATAGAAAATCTGCAGAGAATCTTGTTAGAAACTCCTGTGTGAGCGTCTCAATAAAACAAAGACACCTGACTGCTGGTTTAAAACAAACGAGCGACACTGAGGTGTAGTCGCGAAGTTCTCGCGCCGTTAGGGAAGATTTGTCGCGTGCGCCCGCCGGGGCTAATGCCTAGACACTCTTGCTCTTGTAAGTAAAAATTATGATTATCGCCACGGAGCGCCCGAGCCCTTGATCCACGCCGATTCCGGCTACGCGATCGGATAATCGGAACGGAACCGGGGGTGTGCAATAGATTAATTCATAAAACATTATATTTGATAAACACCATAGTAAGTATAGCAACATTGTAATGTATAATTATATTGCCCAGTTAAGATTTTACCTGCTGAATATGCTGTCCTTTAATATTAAATTTATTTTATTTTGAGTAGTAATATTTTGCTAAAACGTCCTCATGAAGAAATAAAAACATAACAAATCAAAATGTGGTAGGTACACCTGCCATTTACAAAGTAAATTAGACAGTAATTTTGAGTCCGTCTATATAGTTTGCAACTTGACATGTTGTGGGCAAACCATCCGGTAAAACGTAGGTAACACATACCGTCGTATTGTTCTAGTAAAAAGTATGCTTCGAGTAGACTAACAGGAACTGATGGTGTCATTCAAAGATGTTAAAGACCCGATTCACATATAAAGTAACCGACAAATCGGTTCGTGTGAAACCCCTCTAAAACGTACGAGAAGGGAGTGGCAAGCACCGCCCGTACTTTCCTTTTCTTCTAACTCAACTATAACTCTTTTTTATGGCCCTCCAGCGCTTGCAGTGCCCGCTACTGGATTATTGGAGTGACCTAACGGATTGCGTGCCTTATACCCCGCATTAACTATCAGTAACTTCGGTTCACCAATTAAATCCTTGCAATTGTAAGTGGATTTTTGCTTTGCCTATATTATTTTTACCTAAGTCCCTACTAGGTGTAGTTTGTCATTAGATGAAAACATAAGATTAATCGTTTCCGGGTATTGGACGTATTGTATCATAAATAAGTTTTATTAATGAACATATGTACATTTCTATAATCAATACAAACATTATAAGTAAGAAATTTTAATATTTTTCATTTCATCGGTAATATTGGTTAAGTATATGGAAGCAAATGTGTATAATATATTTATTTCCCGATCTACGCAAGTTTTGTTGATACACTACTATGCCTCTACTTTTATATAGGTAATATGGAAATAGATCTGATGTGTGTCATAGCCACCAAATAACTAAAAAGAAATGACTAAAGCTTCTAACTAACAACCTTTTGTCATACGTTTTAATAAGTTTTCTCAGTATTAAACAAATACATTTCGCAATTACTTGTCAAAACTTCTTAAAAATGTAGTACAGCTAAATTTTACATACATATGCATAGAGCATATGCTCTGAGGGAATTGAACCAGAAACAAACTGTTCCCCGGAGCACAGCCATAGAACTACAACCGTTTTCAATAAGGGAGAGAAATATCTCTAAAACTACTAGCGCTATCTAGTTTTCAATTATTGCACTTGAGAGTAACAGCGCTCTCTTTTAACAAGTAGAAAGATTACTTTATGCTTATCGTAGGGGATCCTGTTTTTATTATAATCGCAGATAATTTTTAACAGAGTACTAGTAATGATTCCCCATCCCATATTTGTCAACCCAAAGGGTGGCTAAATATAAAGGGCCAGAGTACTTTCCGTTATATCTATCATGGCGTAAAAGGCGACTACGATTCATTGGAGTATTATGGTAGTGAAAAAATCATGAGCTGGTTTCTATTAAATTGATTGAAATTCGCTCTGTAAATGTATGGAAATGCACAAAGACGCTTACGCTTTGAAATCACCTAACCTAAATACAATATTTACCAACATTTTATATCAGTATAATAACCGCTCAATATGACTAAGAAGAATGAATGCTTATGATGTGACTGAGTAGAGATTTTACAGGATAGAAGTCCACCCCGTTGGGAATCAATCAATCAATCCTTGCTATGTGACGCAATGCAAACTATTCAAAGTTTACATTTATGAGTTAAATGTGAATAGAGAAAATGAACCGAATCAAACGTATAACCTTTACATTGCGTCAGTCTCCTTCTACATGTTGAAGAAATCACATTAAATCAAAGAAGCAATAAAGGTATTCAAATAAATACATATTTTAATTTAAAATATACTTTATTTTAAACGTTCAAACATAACTTTACAACCCTGTTCATTGTCACAAATTGTTCTTTACTTAAATATCACTTGTATGCAAATGCACTGAACTTATGTCGAGCACACTGTATATCAATAAAGAGCGCTTAAGGTAAAATCACCAAGCTACGGTGAAAATTAACAAAAGACGCGTTCACGGCCATTAACCCTTGCGGGGTAGTCAGAGGTTCAGGGGTCCATCTCCGCAATTGTGAAGGTAGTAATTCTATGGCCACCTCGAACCCACGCGCCAACCAGATAGTCAGTACTCAATGTGACAGGTGGTAAGCCATGTCGCCATTTACAGGCACTAACTATTACCTGTTCGAGAAACAGGTAGGTTTCCTCACGATGTTTTCCTTCACCGTAGTATATATACAATGTACCTCATAGCATATATACAATGTATTTATGTTATTACTCTATATTTACATTAAATCTAACAACAGTGTATTCTAACTATTCGACTAGCTAGATAGACTAGACTAATACATTTTAATAGAAATTATATATGTTTTTAAATAATGTAATTTTTTTTTGGGTCGAAACTAATATTTTAGTCATATTTAACAACTATACAAGATTACAATCTATTTAAATTGTGTGCCATATATTCTAATATACAATTTGATAGTATTTATATTCATATACATAAAACGGTGGTTAAATAATAACAAATGAAATTATAGTTTCTTTGTTCATATTAGCTATTCTTATTCTCTAAATTATTAGTACAACCTAAATTTATTTACAATTACACAACCATACATTTTCAAAATACATATTAGTATCAACAAAACAAGACTAAACGAGTGACTTAACTTAGAATAATGTATTTTATAGATATTTATTTATTTCATTTACATTTAAATATGTAAATATAATACTATGTTAGCATAAATTCATTGGTGTCAAACTTTCAATATCACAATAAGACAAGCATTTTTAGTTCTTACAGCACGACTATTCGATATTGCTTGAATCTTACCATCTATCTTATGTATTATAGCGTAGTAATGTTACTGCATATGTCACAATCGTATCAGTATAAATCGCATAACTATATGTCACATTTACCGTGGTATAGCGTATAAGAACAACACGATATATATCTATAACTTGTACACAGGCCTTTGAACACAGCTATCATCACAAATCAGCTTATAATGATTCCTAATAACCAATCTTAAAGCTAATAACTGTCATTACGTACATACATTCACGTTCTTTAATCCCTTTCGAGGTGGACATAACCTTCGAGATATAATATCTCTTTGGTGAATTCCTAACATTTATATTTGAGGATTGTGATGTCATATGGACCATTTAGCGACTGGTTGCTAGCCCATCGCCCAATATATCTCATTTACCCCTAGTCCTTTAGTCACCTACGACATACCGGGAAGACCGGCAGCTATTTAACATTATTTTTATGTCAGACTAGCATTGAACTGAACTATAAATGTCATTAAACTAAAGTCTTGTTATGGCGTTTATTTCTCGTACTTTAGCGTAAGGCGATAATTTATCTCTTGTGAGATCTTTCGCGAGTTTATAGCAAAAGTCTGGCAGTAGAGTGGCTATCACCACTAGAATGTTTGAGATGTAGAATGCAGGTGACGCTAGCAGTCTCGTGTACGTGCCTAGGACGTCGCCATCGATGTTGCTGTAAAAAAAGAAAAAAACTAAATCGTTTTCGCAAATAGAAAGGGTGTAATTGAGTGTTGTGTTTGTGGTTTTAGAGGCTGTATCTCAGGCAATGGTAGGGAAAAGGTTAAATTAATTAATTGGTGTATTTGTAGTTTCAAGGGCTGTATCTAAGTTAAAGGTCCGAAGAATTGTATCGTTTGAAAACATTAAATGCTATACTATAGTTTTATTACGACTATCAGGCTATAAAAATGGTTTTGAAAATACACTGTCGCAGTGAGTATACTCGGTATCATATTCTACCATTTGTCAATTGGAACATATTGACATTTAGAATAGGTAATAGTCAATTGATGAAGACATAAACGCCTGACACATTGGATTCTTAATATTAGGTAAAAGTAACTACCAAAGCTAAAGATCAAATTCATACCATAATATTATTGGTGAAGATTCGTCACACTTCGATAATTAGAATTAGTATAGTTATAGATTTTTGTATGTTTATACTTACAGGTGAATAATAGAGTACGCAGTATTAAAGAGAATGTACACTATGATGGAGATTAAGACAGAGGCAATGAAAACGGCCGTCTGATACCGCGCCTGCAGCCAAAGCTTCAAGTTTGTCACCACCACCATGTAGTGGAATACCACTGCGCCAAAGCACCTGAAAGAGAAAGATTTAGTATAAGTAAGAGAGATATGGATTCTGCGAGAAAATATTACGTGGAATCCTATCTAGTTTGATAAGTAATAAATAGTAAGTGTGCAATTATGGGGTTATTACCTGTTATTTTGGATCTCTATATTTGGTGACACGCGGACTACTTATAACTAGGTTTTTCAGGCACTGAGATATGTTAGGATTTTTCTACTAAGCTACTAGGTTAAACGTAACAAAAGTTTCTTTACAACCATTAGTTTAGGCTACTACTACAGTGATTATAGAATTAAGTATGAATATCTCAATTTATATACATATAACAGTGCACAATATTACCATAAATCGATGGTCTTCCCATCCATGTTAACCACGGAGTGCTGGTACGCCCATCTGGCGAAGCTATAGATGACTACGGAGTGGTAAATGCCTATGGTGCACCACGCCGTGAAATGTCTGGTAGACATCAATCGGTTTCGCCTTAATTTTCTATAGTAGGTTGGGTTCCTGGAAAGGAATAGATAGACTAATTGAGACATCAGTTAATATGAAATAATTTTGAACATAAATGGATGAAATTCATGATTGTAGATACCAGTGATTTAGGTAAAACACTCGTAAATTGACAGATCAGAGTGAAATGTATACTTGGATGTTGTATCGATGGACAAAATGCGAAATATAAACACCACGTGTTGTAAATAAACGTCGCGAGCTGAGTTATACTGCATACTTATACTACTACACAATGCTTAAACTTGGACAACCATTGGTATAGACAGTACAGTTAAATGTAGAGAAAAGCAATAAACCTTTTCTTTATATACACATATTTTTAACATAGAAAAGAAATACAAAAAAAATCAACAACACAATATTCGCTATTAAACAAAAACTTACTTAAGCAGAAATTCTTTGGGCCACTTCTGTTCAGTGACCGACAATATCAAACAAGGCACTGATGTGAATACGAGATTATACAGTGATAGATACATCGAGTCAAAAATGGATTGAGTCGAAAATCCATTATCGATTTGGTAAAAAAACTGAAAAGAAAACAAATAAAAATAAGATAAATAAAAGATATAATTTGAATATAAAAATACTATCATATTTATCAATCATGGAACATTGACTTGCAAAATGTAAGTTACGTTTTTCAACAATATAGTTAATGATATATTTAAATACAGTGTCAGGTCTGCTAATATTAATACCTAAATAATCGTCACTCTATTTACTTCGGAATAAGACTAGAAATGCTTGAATAGAAATCATCGATTTTGCGTAGGTCTTTAGCCATTCATAGCGATCATTTCTAGATTATGTTTTTATGCTAAAAGTAATAATAATAATGTGCTTGCCTCTAAAGGATTTGATAATACTAAGAAAAGTTTTTTCGTAATAATAAAGCTATTGACTCACCATAATGTTCCCGAGAATAAGATTCTTGTAGAAGAAATAGTGGATCAGCGTGGCCAATCTCTGGTAGTACCAATGCCCCAGGACTAACAGCATTTTCTTCACTTTGCAGAACTTCGTAAACGCAAAGTCAGCGCACCTGAAGAAAAATGGCTTTCATTGTAATAAATGAATCACTAATTAGCTGTTGTTCTCCAGACTGATTACATTTCGCATTGTATTGCATGCCTTGAGATTAAATTGCGTGTCCTTCTCCTCAATTGCAAAGTTTGTGCCTTCAAACCCACGTGATAAACAGATAGTTTGAACATAATGTGACAGGTGATAAACTGTGTCTTTATTTTTAAGCTCTGATTATTATCTGTACTGTTACCTGCTTAAAGCCATAGGTACGGACGCACGAACGTACATAGGTATGTGAATCTCATACTTACATAGGTTTCTTTTATGGAAAATGCTCTCTAATATATATATATATATATATATATATATATATGTGTGTGTGTGTATATATGTATATGAAACAAATTCAAAGTCTCTTACCTAGCGGCCTGATGTCCCTCCTTCCCGAAGATGCCGAAGCCGACGTGCGCCTCCTGTATCATGGAGATGTCGTTGGCGCCGTCGCCTATGGCCGCCGTGATAGGCCCCTCTGGACTCTGCTTTATGAGACTCACTATCTGTAAAAGAAATAAGGGGATTAGAATATCTAGATATGGAAAGATTGATTTTAGAGTAATCTTAATAACAAAGACAAGAAAAAAAGCAACAAACGTGTTCATGATTAATTCATGATCTCTTGCGGGGTAGTCAGAGGATTAGGATTCCATCCCCGCAATTGCGAAGGTAGTAATTCTATGGCCACCTCGAACCCACGTTTTGGTCAGATAGTCAGTACTCAATGTGAGATCACTCAATGTGAGTGTCGCCATTAATAACAATCATTGTATAAGACCCATATTCTGGAAAACGAAATGTCTAATCGGATGGGCTATGTGATAACTACTCAGTGACTTTGTATTTTTTGCTTAGTATATTAAAAATTAGCAATTTATGAAACTGTATGCTGGAAATATATAATAAGCAAGGTTAGGTATAATAAGAAATTTATGTTCCTCTAACTTCTAAATACCAAATTCTCACCTATTATTATTATATTATTCCAAATATTATTATTAAACTTATTGAATAAAAAAATCCTAACACATAGTGCAAGTACTAAATATATAAAAACCTCACCCTAGCTTTCTGCAACGGCGACAGTCGACAGCACAGCACCGCATTACATTTCAGTGATAAACTAACAAAGTCCGTAGCCGCTGGCCTGTCTATAATCTGCGCCATGCTCAGGCCATCCACTATAAGGGTTAAGTCCCTGTGAGTCGGTTCTTGGACTATTCTTTTGCATTCTTCTAACTGCCGTGTTAAGGTAGTATCGTCATTGATGCCTATTAAGTACATGCGCTTGTCTGATTCTGATATGTGAGCGCATGATTGAGCTACGTTGATTGCTGTTTCTATCTGAAAATAGTTTTTACAATATAGTTTAATATATATAGTATAGTTTAGGTGTCAATACAGAATGCAAAGGTATGAATTGCTGGGTTAGAGAAAGGATAACAAGGAACTATGGGACAGTGATAGGGTATCTGAAAACACTAGTAATACAGTAGAGTATTATTTTCTCAAAATAAATATCTTGTTTAAGTAGGTTATGTTAAAGCACCAAAGGGAATTGAAAATGTATTTATAAATGTTTTAATGATACGTTTTGGCAAAGTAATCCAAAATACATTAGCATAGGATAACATTGCAAGGGAATCTGCCTTTTTATGTAAATAATCGTTCAAGTCAACTGTCAAAAAAAGAGATTTTTGTTTGGCTAAAGACTACTCATCTTTGTTTAAGACAACAGTCAAATATAAGTGAATTTTGGTTGGCTAAAGATTCATCATCATTTGACTGCCCCGGAAGGATATTATGGACATGATGCAATATATGTCAACGTATCTATATCAAACGCGTCCGCATTAATTAAATCTAATGAATAATGAATCAATAAATTCAGTTCATTGATAAGCTTGTCGATGATAAGGGTCGTACGATGTCGTTGTGTGAACGATAAATTACTTAAGATAAATAGGAAATTAAATTTAATACAATACACGATTTTGCGCTCTCAAGGTAGGCTTTATACGACATTTTAATTTCAAACGCTATTATAGGAGCAGCCGCTTTGACTCCCCTTTTACCTTTGAGCAAAATTAATTACTTTCTGAGACACTATTTAGTTCAAAGAAAAGATATACCATTCACATACCATTTTTCCCATGCTGGCAAACGACACCTTGATTGACAGCCATACAACTTATACACGCTCAGCGAATATAAAAACTAGATAGACAATTTGCACAGCTTTGCATTTTACAGATTTATTAGCATCGAATAAATGCTGATTACACAGGGAACTCCCAAATTATTATGAACGAAAACAATTATTACTATTTCTTATGTGAGAATTCTAAGTATTATTTCTTCTACTTGTCACTTACCTTATCTCCGGTTAAAACCCATATTTTGATCCCTGCCCGTCGTAGAGACGCTAAGGTATCCGCAACGTCGTCTTGGAGGCAGTCTTCAACCGCTGTGGCCCCGATAAGGGTTAGATCCCTTTCTAAAACTCGATACTGTTGCGTAAGTTGCTGGAGAAACGCTGCGTTATGATTGGTGTTTATGTTTTTAAGGCCTGAAAAGAGGACATAAGGACTTCAACTATCTAATTTAAATCACAAAAATATGAAACAGGATATAATCAAATGTATTTATAACAGGATTTTGCAGGGCGACTAATGTAGCGTTAGGAATAAGAGTAAGGTATCTTATGCGATAAGCAAGCCACGATCAGTAATATTTCTTTAATTTCTGATGTACGCTTATTAGTCCTCTATTACACACAAAATATTAGTATAGGATTTTAGATATACTAGAAAATGGGTGTTTGTATGTAAACATCATTGATTCTCATTCATCATGCACATTATTGAAATCTTTACTCCAATCACTACACTCAATTTAACCTTTGCTAAAGTACCAGGCGCCTGAACTATATTAAAAAAACTTTCGCTACATTTTCGAAGTATATCAGTAGATGAATAGTTGAAGTGGGCTTGAGTAATACCAATAGGTACATGACAGATAACGTAGTTTGTACCTTCAGTGACCTTGTCGTATTCCTGCTGCGGTATTTCCCGATACGCAACCGCGAGGGTACGAAGGCCTTTGTTAGCAAAATTGTTGATGTCTTTGTTCGTTTCTTCCACCATTAACGCGTTCTTGCAAAGAGGTAGCACTGAACTTTCTGCGCCTTTGCAGAATAGCCAAGTCTAGGGAATAGAAACATTATAATCTTATAATTGAGTACAAATAATTTTAGAAATGGTTTATCAAAATCGGAACATGGGATCTATGATCTGCCTACCTCTACAGGGAGACGAGCGTGATGTGTATGTATGTAATGATCTTTATAAAGAGGTATATATTTCATACAAGCATATATTAACGTATCTACTATCCAATAGGATTGCAGGATTTATCTATCACCATAATGAATAAAAACAATTGAATACTAATCGAATATATATACACATGAATGAAGAATGGACAGTGAATAAACATACTTCTAACTTTAGGTACTATCTGGTGAAAAGTGGTCTGCGATTAGTAACAATCCTGTGTACCAACAATGGTAGTTACTTAAACTTCTAATAACTACATAAAGATGCGTTAATAAATGCTATAGATAAAAAATCCCTACAAACAACTCCAACCATAGATAAAATGTTTACACCGCGTTAATAGTAGCAGTATGCTGATATCTTTGCTATTTTATCTATAGCTTTAGGGTTCAATATTACTAAATGTTAATAAACATATTTTTAAATTGGTTGCTAAAGTTGAAGGTTACTCTCGTAGATATTTTAATCGATATGAATACCACACTAACACGTATCAGATTATCACAATATATTAATAATAATTATTATAAAGCGTTTATTTACAGCCACAAAATATACATAATACAAAAGGTTAACAAATTGTTAGTAGAAAAAATATTCATCAATTTAGACATAAAGAACATACCACTATACATAACGCTGACATCAACTTACAAAAAATAAGCATAATAGTCATGGCGGCTATGTATAGAACATAGAGAATACTAGCTTCGAGGTGGTCATAGAATTATTATCACCGAGATTGCGGATATGGAAACCTAAACCTCTGACTACCCCGCAAGGGTTAACAGTGAACGCGTTTATTTGTCTTTTGTTATATATCAAATTCACATAC
The DNA here is from genome assembly GCA_030578115.1 of Leucoptera coffeella. Classification (NCBI taxonomy): domain Eukaryota; kingdom Metazoa; phylum Arthropoda; class Insecta; order Lepidoptera; family Lyonetiidae; genus Leucoptera; species Leucoptera coffeella. The sequence continues at coordinate 152,861 of JAMBLF010000221.1, forward strand.
TATACTAACCTTGCCATCTTTATCTCTAACCACGACCGACATCCGTTTCCTTTCAGATGTAAATTCAATAACTTGTAATCTTTCAAACAGTTCCGTGTCATTGCCTATCTTAATGATAAGATTGTTGCCGTCTTCGCCAATAAACGTTACACCAACTCTACACGCCGCCTCGACTAAGGCTTTTTCATCCGGGCTATTCGCCTGATAGTCTATTGGGTTCCTTAAATCCTCTATGTTTATAATGTTCCCGTTTCCTGTATCTCGGTCTTTTAAAGGACTGGCCTTTTTCCTTTTGAAGAATTTCATGAGTTGGTTGTCGCCTATAGAGAGACGAGCACTCAACCGTTTCATATCTTCACTTGATATTTGAACTGAGTGGCACAAAGCAAGGATAGTGAAGAAAAATTTAACGTCTGTCTGGAATAGAAAACGTTTAGTAAACAATAATCATTATTCGTTATGTTTTGGCTTTGTCAATGTGTCACAATTATAAATAAAAGAAAAAACAAATCAACTCAGAATCAGTTTGAAATGAACTGAAATTTAGCTTTGAAAATTATAATAATTCTATTGCATAACATACGCTTTTTAATCCCTTTTGAAGTGAGCAGAACCTAGTACACATCGTAGCACGAATAAAGTCATTTGAACATTGGTGAAGGATTGCTAGCGTATAGATTCAATGTACCCCTAGTCCCTTTGTCGCCTCCTACGACATTCCGGTAAGCTAGCTAGTTAGAAATGATTCCAAGTCCCAACTAGCATGAGACGCTCTAATAAAGAAATAAACATTTAATGTACTATAAGTATTTGAAATATGACTATCATAAATACATTTTAGAGATCAAATTATTATCCGTATAACAACGTAACAAGAACCCACCGTAAACACGTCAGTAGTCTCTTGAAACGCCGTAGTCTCATACAGCCGATCCTCCCGCTCTTCATACACCTTCCCATTTATAGAACAAGCTTTGAAGACCATTAGGTTCTTAGTCAGGGTTCCTGTCTTGTCCGAGAACAACACTTCCACTTGACCTAACTCTTCGTTAAGGTCAGAAGTATTGGCTACGGCTAAACGACCTGTCTCTTCACATTTCAAGTCTTGGTCCCAACCTATGAATAGTGCTCCTGTAACAATGGAAACCATGTCAATAAAGTATTCAGTAAATTATTCCTCGTGATATTTTTTGTATTGTCCTTGGATCAATATGGCAGTACCAATCTAATTTTTGTTCCAATTGAAGTGAAAATGTTATTTTTAAATAAGCTATCACTACTCATGTGTTATGTACGTTATTCTGTAACCATTCTTATTAAAGTAAATGTATTTGCGATATTCATCGTGAGTCAAGTCAATACCAGAGTGACGGAAACCTAACTGTTCACCGAACAGGTAATAGTACTTGTAAATGGCGACACGGCATACCACCTGTTACATACTGACTATCTGGTCAACACTTGAATTCGAGGTAGCCTTAGAATTACTACCTTCGCAATTGCGGATATGAACACCTGAACCTCTGACAAGCTCACAAGGGTTTATGGTCGTGAACGAGTTAATCTTTGTAAATTCGTAATATATAAAATACAAAATAATATTTATACACATATTTCACATAACAAAGTAATTTTCACTCACCTATAAACTTATACAGCTCGATAGTGACATACAAAGACATCGGAATAATGTAGTAGTACAACAGTAGAAACGAGAACATATCCTGTAGAATACTCGAGATTGTCGGCGGCCACGAATTACTAGGACCCAAATAAGCGTCATGAGCTGAATTGGTCTTGTCAAAGCGTATTTTGAGACCATAAGATAGGAATATCTCCAATATCAACAACATGATGAAAACTATTAAGAAACCATTGACTGCCAATTCACAGGAGGAGAATTTGTTGGCTGTATACTTGGAGTTCAAGGCTAGTTTGGTCTCTTCGCCTGTGAAAAGAAATATACTTATTTTAATAATAATAATATTTAGTACACTTACATCAATTGCAATAACCGTCGGTAAGTTCGTTTAAGACATGTGTTAAGGGTACTAGTCAATGTATATTTAAGAAATATATAGACAAACACATATATAGTATACATAATCAACAACCAGACTGGAAAACAGAAGATAAGCGTAGTTCTTAACTCTGTCTCCACCGGGAATCGACCCCGGGACCTCATGATTAGTGTTCAGTTGGTTAACAAAAATCAATATAAATAAAAACTAACTTACATCAAAAACTACATATAAACAATACCATGAATAAGTCATTAATATTACAAAAATGATTGAGTTAGTGAGCTTTATGATATTCAGTTTACTATTTTGTAAATCAAGCAGTTTCAATTCGTTATCAAAGTAATGTTTTCTGCGATAAGGAATAGACAGACTGTTGATTGATATAACAACATAACCGTTACAAAATATAATGTTATGCAATAGTTCTCACTTAAAATACTAAAATGGCTAACTTAAGTAAAAGGCCATAAATGTTTTTGGTTAACTAACACTAACTTGTTAAACTTATATCTAAACTCTAATTTATATCCGAAAAGTGTCATTATACATACATTATACGTTATACTATATGTTAGTCTATGACCACGTTCCTTACCAGTATACACAGCACACCCAATAGCCCATTCAGTGTTCTTCACCCTGGAGCCTCTTAGCATGAGATTATCTGTAGTCAGCGGCAGTGTATCTTGCCCAGGCATGTGAAGGCGGCCGTAGAAAGTGTAAAGGTCGGCCATTGGAGACGGAACCTCGATCTTCATTCCTCGAGGTAGAATGTCTAGAAGAAATAAGTTATTCTAACATAACGTACACTGTATTACTCTTATCCTTAGTCAGAGGTTCACGTGTCCATCTCTGCAATGTTGAGTTAGAGGTTCTATAGTCATTCCGAAGCCTAACCTTACCTAGGATAGACTACCTTTTTGCAAATTTACCTTCTTCTATCTACGAAAATGTAGTCAGCGCTAAAAGTGCAGTCCCAGTAACGTTTTGTAAGGTTATTGTATATATAAAGAGAACAAAAGACGATATTTTACATTTTAAAACGGGCGCCACTATTCATTGTCACGGCCACTATACGTTCGCGTGCTTCGAAATGAAAAATATTGTCTTTTGTTCTTATAAACGTAAACCTTATAAAAAGTTACTGGAACTGCTCTTTAACCGTGGACTGTACATGAACAATCTGAAATCTATTTCCATTGTCACATGCTTTCTGGGCTTTGAACGCTGTACCCAGTCACACGACTAAGCTACACCGAATTGATAAGGAACATTGTAAGTAATCAATAATGGTGTAGCTTGGACGTAACATGTATGAAAGGAAACGTCTGTAGGTGTATATGGTATCATGAGAACTTGTCTAGATTTTACAGATTTATTTCGGTATGTCTTATGAAGTGACAAAGGGTTTCGGGGTGTATGGTGTTAATCGATTAAGCAGTTTAAAACTTATTTAAAGACAAACTGTTTATATGCATTGATGTTCAACACACCTCACTAGGGATTAAAGACTAAATATGTAAGTACGCATTATATAGCACTATAAATGGATGAAAAAACTATTGTATGATATTTCAGTGCTTTTTATGTTTGATGTCAAGTTAATAATTTCTTTATCATGTCACAACAGATTTCTATTATAAAAATATAGTAAATATATGACAAAGAAGTTGACTATACTTCTTATAAGTTGTATAACTGTATGAACTGTATAGCTTTTGATAAGAAGCACCGAAGAAACGTTACTAGTATTGAATATGGGAAACATTGCAGCCTATAGCATTAAAGCAAATTACAAGGAACTTAATGAACACTGACGCGCATCATTTTATAAATGAGGAGGTAGTAAAATTACTCTATATTATAACTAAACATGTTTTTAGTTTAACGGTCAAAATAAATTTAGGTCGCGATAACAATCTCTGCCCTTTAAGAAGTAGAGGCCTTATTTGTACGTATAAATTATGATTATGAAATAATAATATGCATTCACGTCCTTTATTCCCTTTTGGGGTGGACAGAACCTCGGAGATATAATATCTGCTAGCACAACGCTGTTACACTGTTACAGAACTGTTTAGCATGCGATGTTAAAGTTAACTTTTTATGTACCCCTAATCCGGCAGCTAGTTAACATTCTTTTTACGTCCCAGCTAGCAAAGGACTAATAATAAATTAATCAGCGACTATCACGTTTCATATATTCGTCAAATATAAAATAATTAACCCCATATTAATTTGTTTGATTTCACGACATGCCGGGAATAAATACACCTGATTCAATCGTCTAATACCCGAAGAAACAATTATAAATAATTAATTAGTACTAGAAGATAGCATGACACGATTTAATTGAACCAAATAGATTTGTTGTAATGAATATTTCTTGTTCATTAAGAAGGTTTGATTAAAAATTTACTTACTCCTTTCTCTACACATACATACATTTACTTTCATTCAATCCACTTGAGAGTGAACAGAACCTTTTTATATACTATTGGGAGCATGGACATCCTTTGCAAGTATGGGATTTAACGAGAATGTTAACTAGTTGCCTTTCATACCGGTAAGTCGAAGAAAACGACTGAAGTACTAGGTTCAATGGAATCTATTCGACGATTAACAAGCAACTTGTCACCAATATTCTATAATATCGATGTCTACACAATCCCTACAGTTTTGTAATAATTGAAGTTTTGTGTGTTTCGATCAAGCGGTCTAAATCATAAAATGGGTAAATAAGGGCAATAGAGCAAATTCTGTTAATGGTTCGTGTGGCGGGTTTAATAGGGTTACTATACACAATTGATGCTACAAGAAGGCTGATAATATAGTAAGAGTAGTAATACAACTCTAATACAATTCTGTAATAATACAACCTAACTCACTTTACTAATTAATACTATCGACGTAGCTCAGATGTTTGGGGCTTAACTATGTATCAGTGGGTACAGGGTTCAAATCCCGCTTGAGCATACCAATGGAAATGATGTTTCATGAATTTCTATGTACATTTTCGTAATAAAAATACATTTACGAAATGCGTCGAATACTACGGTGAGGGAAGACATCATAAGGAAACCTGCTCCCCAAAAAGGTAATAGTTAGTACTTGTAAATGACGACATGGCTTACCACCTGTCCCATTGAGTACTGACTATCAACGACTGTCAACACTTAGGTTCGAGGTGCCCATAGAATTACTACCTTCGCGATTGCGGAGATGGCCACCTAAACGTATGACTACCCCGCAAGGGTTAATGGCCGTGAACATGTTTGTCGTTTAATACAACCTTTTGTATATAATAAATGAAACTTACCAGGCGTATAGCCAACCAAAGGAGGTGGTACACGAAGAGACTTGAGGTTCGTCTCTCCGTCCAGATTGGCGGTCGTCACGTAGCATTTCCCCTTGTCCCCGGCTGAACACAACAACACCAAGTCCGCTGGCACCGGTTTACCGCGACGTACCCTTACTAGGGTTCCAGGAGATATACTGGAGTTTCTAACCTCCTTTATCGTACCTTTATGGACTATTTCAACTGAAAACGTTCATTAATTATTTCTCAGATATATACATCACTACAGACTTTATCCCTACAAAAGGCGAGATTTACTTATTATTTCTTAAATGTACGTCACCCTAACAGGGAAACTTTCGGTGACGTACCAATTTATACTTACAATGAAATTCATTTAAAATATTAATTATAATATGTCATTAACAAAATAATATTATAAAAGAGATGGCAAAAGGTTCTCCATTTTGCTTAAGCTGATATATTATATAAATAAAATAATATACAAACAATATTCGCAAAGACATAACTTTAATAATATTTAAGGTTCTGAAGCAACAACCACGTGAAGATTCTGTCACGTTCAATTCATGGAAAATAGTAAACATTAGACAGCCAGTGTCTGAATAGCTAATACGGTAATACACGTGCCTGATTCCGATGTGGAAAAACATCGTGAGGAAACCTACCTGCTATTTGTATTGGTAATAGTATGTTTTTGTGAACGGGGAGATTAAACACATGTCACTAGATATTTTAAATTACGTTTATTTATTAGTATAATAGTGTTAAAAAATGATCTAAATTAATCTTATACTAAGTTTTAATTAAGACAATTAATTCGTATAGTTTTAAGGTATATATTAAGGGAATCAGTAAAGGTTTATCAGAATTGCAATAACAGCAGTAAATGTACTTGTTTTTAATGTACCTAATAGTAAATTTCAATCAAATTGAAATTGGTATTTTTATCCTATAATACATTAAATGAATCGCCTTTACTTGGAACAGGAAACACAGATAACATTTACCTGAATGAATAAATGTAGATAAAGATTTGACATGTAAGCTGATACCTGATAATTTTTGATACGTTTCTTTAAATATGTGACATTGTAACATAGTTACATATATTGTTGGTCTTCTATTGCATAACTATAGAGGTTAAAATGGCGTTTATATGGAATAACGGTGAGCAATATATAACCTATTAACATTAGTTGTCACATACAACATGCTAGGATTGTGATTTCTCACTGTTTTCGTTCTATTTATTAACTAGCTCGCGTGTAACATTGTATAAAGTTCTTAATTCTGAAATTATAGACTTTGAAAATATATTCAATTAATGTGTTTTGTGCATTGAAATAATAAAAATATAACTTAACACGACTCAAGTTCATGTGGATATAAGTGAGACGAGAGATATGTATATATCAGAAACGTTCAAGATGGCGAACTAAAGTCTACCACGGTATGGACACAGGGGTGACTGTATGTATATATATAACACAATAACTTTATTGATGACGATATTAGTAACTGCTCACAAAAAATATTCATGAAAACATTCGTCTTTCGAAAGGGTTAGACTGTAACTTACCGATTTGCTTATTAACAGCGTTGTCCGCGTTATGTCGTAGCCAATCCTCATATCCTTGTTTCACGGCCGTTATTAATACCATGAAGCTCAACGGAGCTATACTGGTCATAGGTGACACGGGACTATCTGAGGAGCATAAAGAAAAATTTACACCGAAATCTAATACATACTCACATTTTGCCACGAAACATTTAATAGACAGAATTTAAATTATTTGTAATATTATATAATTATATGGTTAATCATAGGCAAAATATTTGATTGATAATTGCCCCCTTTTTGTAGGTTAAGGCTTTTGAGGTAGTCAAAGATTTATACTAATAATAACACACGAAAAAAAACGAATGTGTGTGGCAAACTTATCACTTAATCTTCTGACTATTCCGAACATATTTTGTCTAGTTTCTCAGTACTTTATGTAACATCAGTAATCTTTAAGATATCATGTGAAAACCTATGAGTAATACCATTATCGCATAAGTATATTCAACGATTTCCTATTACACAGCTAAGCAAATATTATATTCTATTTGTTACGGATAAGCCAAAATATGCATTTGACGTCATTTACTTATAGCTTATATTAGTCAGTGATATCCTTTAAAACACATAATTATCATAAAAAATTTGGTTTTCAAAAGGAAGGTTAGTATGTCATAACTTAAAAAAATTTAAAGAAGACTATCTGAATTTTATTGACTATATGATGCATAGATTAGAACCTAGGATTATACATCTATTACCTAATTTATATAAGTAAAACACAAGTATACAACTATAGTGTTGGGTTAAAATAATTTCAAAATATTCATATGAACTCTTAATATATATCATGCGGATAAAGTATGTAGAAGTTTACGCATTAAGGCTTATTAGACGACGACACACCACGTAACGCTGTAGCCGATAAGAATCAATAAATATTATATTGATCGTACATTCAAAATATTAACTGATTATGAAAGGAAATAATGCTTAGATAAAAGAATATTATTAGAAGTTCACGATAAAATCATAATCATTATTTATTGTTATTGTTTTTTCAGCATCAAGTAACGTGATATAATCGTACATGTTGAAACATGTAATAAATGCTAATATTTAGTCTTAAGAACAAAAATTTACATATATCGTACATACATAAATACGTCACCCACATTTCCCTACAGGGGTTAAAGATCACGGATTTCATACTGGCAAAGCATTTTAAAAAGAAATTTTAACTAATTTACTTACCAATAACAATAGCAATGACGGTAACGGTCAAGAAGTAAAAATTCGCAATACGCCGAAACTGTTCCGACAAATTCTTTGGTAGGAACGTGAAGACCGTATATTTAGATGTTTTTATTTTATTCGGTTTCTTGTTTTTATTTAACTCTACTGTGCCTACTTCTATGGTCCGTGTTTCTGCTGGAGCCGCGACCTTGTTTGACTGCAAAAGAAAAATAAAATTAGCCACATACCTAACATTTATATAATATTGAACACTATAACACCAATTGAACTAGGCCGGTTAAGGGTACTAGTCAACGGATATAATTATAAGAAATATACACTTATTATTAATATATACCATGTATAATCAATGACCAAACTGAAAAGCAGAAGAAGAGTTTAACTCTGTCTCCAACGGGAATCAAATTCGGGATCTCTATATCAGCGTTCACGCTACGAGTTCTTCAAAATAATGTTAAAAAAACAAACACTCAAACATTTTCAGTACCAATAAGTGATACGGGGTAGTCAAAGCTCGCGTATGCATCTTCTCAATTAATTATGTGGCTACTTCAACCCCACTTGTTAACCAGATACACGAGTGAGTACCTAGGTTAACGGGTGGTTAGCCGTGTCGCCATTTACAAGCACTGACTATTACTCGTTTCGAGGAGTAGGTAGGGTACCTCATTATGTTTTCCATCACTGTAGTAGGCGCATATCACTAATACATATATTTCATGTTAAAAAGAAATCAATAAAGAACATATAGAATATAGAAGACATACGTGAAGAACAACTCTCAGCATTAAAATTTTGGTAAAAGGCTATTATTCTCAAAATATAACGTCATTTTGCAATGTAAGATTTGAGTGACTTTCTGAATTCAATGGTAGACCGTAAAAAGAGTTACAAATTATTTAAAATTTGCTCCTCAATATTAAAGAGTAAAACGCCTTTAAGAAAACGTTTTGTTTAAACACAGATAATATAATACTACGTTTAAATATGTTTAATAATGTTTAATTCGGACAGTATTTATAGTAAAAAATATTTGTTTTATATCCATGCTATTTTTTCATAATCCTCTAAGGTTTTATGACAAATGTATCAAAGAACAATAACTTTTACTTTACAATAGATTTTCTATAAGTCGCTAATCTAGCTGGAACTATCCGATAAAGACTCAAGATCAAGACACAAAGATCAAATCTGTATCAATATTACAATGCAGAAGTACTCAGCGTATTTCCCAATGATGTTGATCTTAGATTAAGCTTTCAAGGCCCGATAACTGAAAGATAATCAGCAGAACCATATCTATCTGGTTTACATGGCGTTTTCAGTATGATGTATCACGGAAATGTTAAGTTAATGGTGAAGGAAACAAACGTTTCTGATGTTCATCTGTTTTCTATTACTATTACTGAACTAACTTGTTATCATATACTTAAAAACTTGTCTTATATATTGATTTGGTATTATTTTAAAAGAATAACACGATAATGATCAAAAATAAAGAATAGTAAAGCATTAAAGAGATTCCAAAGACGATTAACAAAAATGGGAGGAAAGTCATTTTTTAAGATTGAAATCGGTCTTCAACATATGTTTTAATACTTTATAAATAGTCGTTCTAGCGCGCAAGCGAACCTTTAGGGAACTAGCAAGGTTTTCCAATATATTTGAATAATATCCATAATACTATAACAAAGGTAGGTACAACGATGACGTCTTAATACATGCAATTGTGTGAAGGTGAACTCCAATTATCCTATCCGTGGAGCAAGCGTTTAGAGTACCCGCCACATAAGGTGGCAGTAGCCAAACTTGGAACTAAATTTGACGTTACCGCCATTGCGTGTTATTTTGTATGAAAGGTAAATTTAGTATTACCAGCTTTGTGGTTTTTGCCCACTCTTTGTAATTTTTATGTTTGTTAAGGGTGATTATAATAAATTGATTTCCGGAGTTTCTTGTTAGTTCTTCTCCAAGCTAGGGTCTCCGCTGATCTAACCTCGGTAAAATATATGTAAAGACAATGCTCAGTGCCATGTTTGAAATAATAGTTTTAAGAGATTCGCGATTTATACTCATGAGTATAGTATTATATTATCTGTGCTCATGATATAAGATATAAGGGTGTGTATAAGATTGATTGCAGCTGTGGGAAATCCTACGTCGAACACACTAAACGGTCTATTGCGGACAGAGTGAAGGAACACATAATATATGTAATATATAATAAGAAGGATAAGTCCCGTTAATTATTAATCATGTTTGAAATAGTTTAATAAACATATTTTGACTTTGATATATTAATTTGTTTTATTTGAGTTTATAGCTCTGCAACCAAAGACCGTTACAAATGAAACCTATAATGTATCGAGCCGTATGGCACAGTGAGTGCTAGTTTTGGCGTGTTTACTGGTAACACTGAATTACGCGACTGTGGCGACGCCTCCAACTGCCACCTTATGTGGCGGGATCTCTACCATCCCTTGTTAATAATGCATAATTTCACCTTACTCGTGGGTAGTTTAAACATTAGAATATCATGGCCAATGCCGAAGGGGTAATGATAATTTATTTTTTAATCAATCGTTAATATCTGATGGCGAGAGATTAGTCGGGATCGTTCAAGGTGAAGATCAAGTTTGATTATCCCTTTGTGAAGTAGGGGCGTGAACATGTATGTATGTACAATTGTAAATGTATTTATAGTAATTACAACTAAAGCAAAACAATGCATACACCGATAATGTTCATCAACCCTTTAGTAGAGTAGATCAGAAAATATTGTTGTGCAAAATTTCGCAATATAGAGTAATAGTAGAGTAAGTGACAAACACAAAATAATGTTACTAACCCTATGCACTTATCTCTTTGTTACTGAATCCTTATTAGTTCGAGAACTATCGAGTCTTTTGTGACAATCAGTTAAGTAACGTATAAGTATTTGAGTTACAGACTTATATTATTTGACTGAAAGTCTGTCTTAGCCTCAATTGTGGGTTTGGTGCAATGACACATCGTGATATTAAGATTAAAAATACCGCCTCAAAATTTTTTTTTTATACAATAATAGTTTTAAACAATATGAAAAGGAGTTACATTAGCAATCTTCAGATATTCTGAAACGATTTGTATTCTACCATACCTTTAGTTTTTTTTATTAAAATAAATATTCATGAATAATTTAGGACCAAGCTACGTACCCTCATCTGCCTGTGAATGTCTCTATTCCGTCAAAAAAATACCTTTTAAAAAGCGGTCTCTTTGCGAGCATATTCACTGTCACCCTTTGTGGAGGTTAAATTAGAGAATGAGGCGACCTTGCCCCTCCAGTATGTGGTGAGAAGCTCACATATGGCACATAACGATAAAGATATAGAGGACGCTAATTTACCAAGTCCTTTGTGATTCTATAGCAACTGTAAGGCAATGCGAAGTCGATATGCAAATACACATACTGAACTACTGATGTATTATCGAAGCATGCACTTTATCTACATATATACTAGTTTAAGAAGGGCAATTATAACTGAAACTTCAAAACTTAAGTGTGCTAATTATGTTTAATTAGTTGTTATACGATTTTGCACTGCTAAATTGAGTTTTTAATATAGTGAACAATCGACGCAATGTTATACCAACATTTGAAATTCGTGTTTATTATTAGTTATAATAATCACGTGACAATATTAATAAGTAATATATCGTGCAGATTAACTGCTACGTATAGATAAGTAGGTTTATATGTATATGGTAAATGGTCAAATAAAATAGTTTGAGTAATTAGTAACTGTATAATTATGTAGAAGCAAATATTGCACTCACACAACAATGAACAGATAGAATATTGCTATTACAATCGAAGGTTTTAATCTATAGGCGTTGCCTCGAATGCATCGTTAGTAATGTCTTAGTAAGCATTTCAAATAACAGAAGAAATTCCGTCTTAGAAATATGTCAATCGGGCATTGATATGATAGAAAAACTGGGCAACTTGACTTCTATTCCAGGAAGTATTGTACTGTGGAAATATGTTGTTGTTGAAGTAATGACTTGGGACCTACTACATAAAAAATCATTGTACGTATATTATATTGCCCACTCTAATTCAATAAGATCTTCAAAATTTCTTCAGCCTTTAATTGTTTTTATGATGATGTTTGTTAATTAAAGATTACCTAGGTACAATGATAAATGAGATCATTCGACATCAAAGTCAAATTGAGAGCAGATAAACAAACAACAATGAATTGTGAATTTTTACTCGCTCGCCTAGTTTTCTTTGGCAAATATTTTAGCTAGACAAAAACAATAGTTACTAATAAGGATTACAATTTTTTGACGATACTCATCACGTCTTTCTACCTACAAAGGTAGACATAGGTCATAAATGTCCTCGAACATGGCACGCTACTTTTGCAATATTGACTTACATATAATATGTTATAATATAATAAATAGTTTTGGCATTAGAAGGAATTCTGTAATAGTAGTTTGTTGGTTTTCGATTAATAATAAATAAGAAATTATTGACGAATTTTTATGGATATACTTACACACATTTACTCACAACACCGATAAAAATTGAAAACAAATAATATAAAATACAGCAAAGATAAAACTTGTAATAACTGGCATCAGCTTAATTAATATTAAACAAACACCTAACAATATCTATAGATCTTTATGTAGATAATTTTTATTAATTTACATATGTGCCTAAGTTTTCAAAGACTTCAGTGTACAAAGGAAAGTAGTTTTTTCTTCAGATTGCTACTTTGCACATGTCATAACTTTTATTACATCATTGTTTTCAGTGTTATATGTATTTTATTTATTATGTTCTTCTAGTAATCTTATCCGTAGTGTATTGTGATGTTATCGAACTTTCTAATGTTATATTTCACAAAGCAACAACTTCGTAACACTTTACTTTATATATTATACGTACATAGTTACTTTGTAGAACTAAATTTAACTAATTCATCAGCTGCCGTTTGATCTGATTTTGATTTTAAGAAGTGAATGAAATTAGTCTGAAGAAAACTAACAAAGACTGTTTTCAATAAAAACAATTCATTAATCTCTAGTTTTAATCCAATATACTAAATATAAAAATTCAATCGAGCACTTGACGTTTTATTTATTCACAACAGGATAACATACTTTACAGTAACATACATACTTGTTAATCTATTTATATTTTCTAAAGCATAAGACATACTCACCGCGAGAAAACAACAACAGAGACAGGACACCGCAGCGCTTATAGAATAGCATAATTTCTGTGTACAATTGTAAACGCACCTCGCCGCACTATCTAACATTTTGCACGCATCGTAACATAACAAAGTAATTGCTAACACTCCGCCACACCGAGCACTAACTCGAATATGTCCGCGAAACAACGTTTAATCTTATCTCCAACCGATTGACGAGATATCAATAAAAAATACATACTATATGCACGCCATTGTATCCCTTTCATGGCTCTGGTGACATTACTCGGGCACATTTTGGAAAACCAGTGATTAGATAAGAGATTATTTGAATTACTATCGTCTCTGATACATGCGAAACGTTTTGTTGTGAATAGGAGCCGACAGAAATCGGATTTGATATTGTTTGGTAGCAATAGTTCGAATATAAAACAAATATTTAAGATACTAAAATTAGTCGTAACAGTTAATCTTCGCATGGTTAGGGAATGGTTATTAATTTTCATTCTAGTTAAATTGAAGCTTAATGTATTTAAGATAATAACTTCAACTACGATATAAAAATGTATACCCTATACATTCATTTATACACTATTACATTGCCTTTAAGCGTGGATATAATCACGTGAATGAAACACCTAAAGCGTAAATTTAAGAGTTCTATTAATACAGGAACTGTATACTACGTAGTATATATTTGGCCCTTGCATCACATAAAGACAAGCTAGTAGCCTAATTAACATGTGTGAGAATATATTATAACACATACATAGGGGGCGCTCTAACCAAACGTAAAAAGAAAACAAACATGCGATACTCATAGTTATACTGATAACGGATAAATGATTTGGTAGTATCGTATATCTAGCTGCGCCTAAAAAAACAATGAATCAACTACCACAATCTCCAGAAGGGATGGACAGAACGTACAGTACAACTAGTTATAGTTATCTTAAGTATAACTAGAAATGTAATTACTACATGTAACCATACTAGCATACTGTAGAGCCTGTATATCTTAGTTAACCCTTGGAATAAATTTGTGATATGTAAGTAGAACTTGTGACAGGTTGCTAATCCATCATGGAAAGGCTTGAATCTATTCCCTTAGTTGACTCTTAGGACAAACTAGAAATATTGCAGCTAGTAAACTAAAACTGTAAATAAATATTTTTATAACCCTTATAATGTCTTTAACACTATTGACTGACTATGAAGAATAAACATTTTATAGACTTCTTTAGAGATAACTTACAAAAAACAATGTACTAACCACATAACTCCAATGAATTTTCTAGTTACTATTAATTCTCTAAAGTATACTGCATAGGTAAATTTAATTTTACCAACGGAGCCACAATAGAGATAAATGTAATGAGAATATTCTTGCTTATACTTTTGACTTTGGCTATCATTTGTCCTGTGTGACACGGATGGAACATGTAAAACGGTCTGAATAACACTGGATGCTCTTGTTGAGTTATTATGGAGTAGAAATCCTCTTGTGGTATACTGTGAAAGAAAGAAGACATAGAAATGAATACTAAACACATATTATTTTATAAAATACTAAAAGAAAGAAAGTTAGAAATCTGTTTGATCCCTGACATATCTTATCTATCCATTGTTTATCTGGATAGACATACCCAATGTGATAGGTGATGAGTCAATTGAAATTCGCATTCTATTATTACATATTAGAAACATCATCATAAAGGTGATGATTATTATATAACTTAAGGGGTATATAGTTCTGTTAAGAAAGATAATTGCAGTAAAAAGTTATGGAAAGAGTATCAAGATTCTAGCATTTTTTGAATCCATACGCTTGAACATTACGATGAATGGTTACTTACCCAGGTAAGGATATGTCTTTAATTTCTTCAAGGCTCAATAACTCGCCAGAAGCCTTCCAATAATTGAATGCAAAGATAGGTACATTGTAGCTCATACTATAACTTATCACATACTCTGCTTTGACCAAAATCTCATTTATCTCTACAAAACTTTCCTTCTTTAATAAAGTATTAAGCTCGGACTGGTCAGTTTCAAACAATTTCCATTCATCATGAATTTTATCAGATATCTTGACAAATTCTTTAGCCTTCTGAACAAACTCTTCGTATGTTGTGCACTCGTTATCCATCTTAACATAAAGTTAATCGTAATAGTAATATTAAATTGCGGTAAAGTTAGGAAGATAACAATTCGGAAACGAAGTATTACGATAACATTCTGATGAAAAAGACTATGTAGATCCAGTTCACTTTTATAATGATTAAAGACGAATAATATTAAAAAATTATGGCCTTACTTGCAGATTCTTACAGGTTCTTCTTTTTTTCTTCTTTTTAAAAAGTATTCTTGCAGGTTATATTATTGTTATTATTTATTCAGTTCAACATTTGTTAGCAGCATTATTATATTGTCACGATAAATTTACCTACGCCAAGAAATTACATACATTACATACGCTTCACGACTTGTGTATACACACTCCCTTTTTTATTATGGCGGGGTAGTCAGAGGCTTGAATGCCCATCTCCGAAATTTCGAAGGCATGTTAGGTATGGGTCATTCGAAGCCCGCGTATCACTAGATAGACAGCACCCAACGTGGTAGGTAGTGAGCCGTATCGCCGTACATAGGTACTGACTATTACCTATCCTGAGGGATAGGCAGTAAAATTAAGAAATTACCTTAAAAATATATAATTACTGCAAAATAAAAGACTACAGAAAAGACCTAAATGATGTTATGCGATGTTTTATTTTGGTGTGATTGCAGCTTCGTAGTGCATGTTCTCATTGGGACATCCTTAAGTTATTGCTTATTCGTTTGATTGCTGAAGCTGCAGTCACATTCTGATGGATTATTATTTAATTTTGTCTTGACCGTTGTCTGCAAAGTTTTATAGTAGAATTATTTTTAAGATTATTATACTTATTTTAATGTAAATTTTTCATTCTAAAATGTTTTTTTTCTTTCAATAACTTATTTTTATCATCTTTATGTTAAATATAAAGCATTTCATCAATTAATTGTTAACAATTAACTTTCGTTTGATTACAGTTTGCACTAAATTACAGTTTAAGTGTGGCAGCAAACGCTTAAAAATAGAGAATTATAAAAATGACCTTCCTTTGAATGGAGTATTTGTAATTAATTTAATAAGAAATTATAAAATTTAATGTAGTAATCAGGGGTAAATAAATTAAAAGCAAGAAAAAAATCTGTATTAATAAGATTGCTTTATTAAAATAGTAGGCCATAATGCACATAAACATATGATATGATTATTTATAGTTCAATTCAATTCAAATTCTTCGGCCCATATTCTCTGGAACTCATATAGAGTAACCGCCACATACGGTGGCAGTAGCCAAACTTGGAACTAAATTTGACGTTTCCGCCATTGCGTGTTATTTTGTATGAAAGGTAAATTTAGTATTACCAGCGTTGTGTTTTTTGCCCACTCTTTGTAATTTTTATGTTTGTTAAGGGTGATTATAATAAATTGATTTCTGGAGTTTCTTCTTAGTTCTTCTCCAAGGGTCTCCGCTGAACTTCTTCTTCTCAATCGTTACGCTCTTATCAGAGCGGTCGTGGTCTTCATGACGTGGCATCTTGAGCAGCCGAAATGGTTGGTGAACTAACCTCGGTAAAAATATGTAAAGACAATGCTCAGTGCCATGTTTGAAATAGTTTTTTTACGTACATACATACACATCACGCCTGATTCCCTGTAGAGGGGTAGGCAGAGATCACGGATCCCCATTTGTCCCGATCCTGACAGACCACTTTCGCTTCATTGACATTCATACATTCTCTAATACACTCTCGGCGGTTATAGGTACTCCTAACGTCACCTTTTTTCAATATAGCGTCTATCTGACTGTTACATATATGTCTTATTAGGCCGGCCCCTACGTAACCGCCCTTCCACTTCACTCATATATATTCTTTTTGTCAATATATAGTTTTTTTAATTTGTACTTAGATCATAAAATAACTTTCAAAGAGAGCTTATGATAGGGCCTATTTTGAATAAAAATATTTTGACTTTTGACTTTGGTATATTAATTTGTTTTATTTGAGTTTATAGCTCTGCAACCAAAGATCGTTACAAATGAAACCTCAATATAATGTATCGAGCCGTATGGCACAGTGAGTGCTAGTTTTGGCGTGTTTACTGGCAACACTGGATTACGCGACTGTGGCGACGCCTCCAACTGCCACCGTATGTGGCGGGTACTCTAGAATGTATACTGTCCTTCCCATAAATTAATGGAACACCAGCTTGAGATTGACAACTACAGAATCCGTAGAACAGCAAAACTTTGATTTTATTGAGCATTGGGGCGCAATCTCTACACAATTTCTTGAAATAAATCCTTTTATCAATTATAAACTTTCATCTTGCAAAAATTACATACATACTGTATACTAATATATTCTTAACCTATAATTTGGTATACAAACTCCTTTATCAGACATTCATCTTCTTAGTAAAACTTCACCCACAATCCTCATCTTGAGAATCTGTCAATCTATTCTCAAACATTATTTCCCTTTCTTTTTCTCTTTTAACTTTCCTTTTGTGCTGACTTATATTTTCCACAACACTCAGGGTGGAAAAGACTGAACCAACTTTGATTTTCTTAATTATCTTCTTGTCATGAAAGGGATGATTATGGGGCGCTATTCTGAAAATAAGAAAGAAGTAATGTGAAAGAATTTAATAATTTGTTAATAATATTAAAAAATTTATACAATATGAATTGAATTAAAGAAGTATACTGTAATGTTGGACATGTTTGTAATTGAAAATTTAGGTCACCTATTTAGGAGCCACCAAAGTAAATCATAGCCTTTAAACATACAAATTAGTATATGTATGTTGTAAATTATTTATTTACATTCTATCTGCCATACAATCTTATAGATTATGTTGGCTATATTATGTTGTAAATTATTTATGATAAATTATGATGATAATGCAAATGTTGCATTCCTTAAGAAAAGGTATTATTGGACACCAGGTACAGTAGTCACAATAACAATTTTATGAAGATCAGTATTATACCTATTTATAAATAAAGGCGACAGTCAAACAAGCAATTTCATAAAGGATGAAAAATTACCTTTTAACAACCCTATCATTTAAAGTTTGGACATGCGCTGGACATTTGGTTCTGGTCAAATAATCTGTGCACCGCCATTGTCTTACATTGGCCTTATTAGTATGTTTTAAATAGTACAGAAATCTATTTAAAATCATCTGTATTGATCCTTGATTTGAAACTGTATACTGCATTTTGTTAACACCTGTAATAATAAATTTTATATTTTAGTTGGTACATACTTATTCATCAGAAACATGTTATAACTGTATTTACAGAAGGTCGTTAATCTATAAGTATTCTGTAGTTATGTACTACTATGTGTATTTGATACTGAAAAAAGATTTTTATATTGATGAAGTAGATTACAAAAACATTATATTATAGGAATTGTTACATATCACATTGCAGACATATCTACCTATCATAATCAATAGAGAAACTTGTGACACATAATATGTATTAATGTTCAATTAATTATAACTAAGAAAGGTGGTTTCATATAATAAAACATAAGCTAAATACACAAGCTCTTACCATGATCAGGTCCCAAAACCACAGAGATGTTTGATAATTTGTTCTCATCAATTTCATCTTTGTTATCATTTTGATCACCAATATCTTTTTCATCATTATCATTAAATTCCACATTGTTTTTATTGCTGATCAGAATACTATCATTACTTTCATGGAGGTCTGACAATTCTGAAGTATCAATACTGTAAAAGATAAAAATTGTGTAATTAGGTCTCTGAAATTATAAACCTTGGTATTAGACTGGGTTCATGCCTTTTATCTATGAACTAAGAACTTTTATTATGTAGCTCAAGGAAACATCCTATCTTGTTCTTTTTGCCAACCACAAGCACAACTTAGAGATATGATATTGTCTTCAAAGCTACCAGTATTGTCTTCAAAACTACAGTAATGGCTAAATGACTTTATGACATTTTGCTTCAAGATTTTAATGTCGTTAAAGCAAAGAAAGTGTATATGATTATGTAACTATAACTTACTATTCTGTTGTACTTTCACGAATTTGAGAAATATCTTCAGTGTCTTCATCAACTGCATTTTGTTTTGAACTCAATTCCTATAACAAGAATAAACATAAATATAACACCCAAACCTTTATGCATTCTTTTGCAAATTGACAATGAATTTTATACTCACAAAAGATTCCATTCCAAAGATCCGTAACTGTTTTCCAGCCGTTATGAAATCGGGAAGATTTTCTGATAAAACCAAAACTTCACCAGTATAAACATATTCAAGCAATGAGCATAAAGTTGAATGAGATATATTCTGAAAAAATTAAGGGACTAAATATACTAGATACATTAATAATATAGGTAGTTAGTTTAGTTAATAAATTAAAGTTTGCAGGGATAGAATATTTTCCATACAATGTCACAAACACAGAGCTACCATCATGCTTTATAATCTTTTGTGTTCATACTTATGGTAAAGGGTATACAGTTGTGAGATTAGTGGTTATTATTATGGATAAGTGGTGTTATTATTATGGCATATGAACATAATCTTCATTGATTGATCTGTGTAACAAATTTATATTAGTTAACTTCTTACTTACATTGAGAAATATGATTGGATGTGGACAACTGGCAGAGGCTAACAGTTGCTTAATATAGGGGCTGGCAAGAGCAAGGACTAGCTGGTGCACTTTGACAAAATGACCATCAGCTGCCAGAGTCATGTCTACAAACTCTCCTTTCTAAAAAGCAAACAACATTTATTAGGAATGGATTTTAACTTGGATCAAGGTATTTTTATTCAAGTGATAGTACAGACCTGTTGTAAAGATACAATTCCTGTGCCCATATTCCGGATAGAATCCCATTTTAGTGAATACTGAGACATTTTGCATGAAATCCAAACTTAGATACAATGATTATTGCTAATTAAATTATTATTGTATTAACTTTAAATCAATAAAGGTGTTGATGTATGGCCTTTTTCAAGTTAGCTCCTCCTATATAAAACTCGCATATTTGTTTGAAAATATTTGCTAAATTACTATTTTGTTTGGTTCGTTCGCGCGGCTCACAGTTGTATTCCATTTATGCATTCAATTCAATTTCATTTCATAAATCTTGCATCACTGCAATAATTGTACCAATAATACGTTATTGGTTTTAATTTTAATAGGCAATACATTTACAAATGTATAACCACCTTTCACGTTGGGTTCTATATAGTGAAAGATAAGCCTGATGATGTCGTTGAATAATTTTAAAATTTACCAGGTAGTGAAAATATACATATATTTGTTCGGATAAAATAAAGAAAACATGTGATTAATAACTAGCGGGACTTATCGCGTATGTTTTTATATAATGAGTCTGCCCGTGACCATGGCTGCTGCAACGTAGCCGAAACGTCGGGTTAATATAGGTAACTTTATTATATAAAAACATACGCGATAAGTCCCGCTAGTTATTAATCATGAGTATAAATCGCGATTCTCTTAAAACTATAAAGAAAACATGAATACGTTTTTAATCTTCTTTAATCTATACTTAACATTAACTTAAAACTACTGTTTAGTTGTGAGCGTATTATCTCCATAAGTCTCCAATATATCAGCCATGTGCTCATTGTCTCTTGGTTTCTTAACCTGTCTTCGCTTTTGAGACACTTTCTTCCGCTTTGGAACCATGGGTTTCCTTGGCCCGTGGTCTTGCATTGATTTGTACCCGTGTTTCTCCAAATATTCCTCAATCTTTGCATCATCCATCGCATCTACTGCAGTCGCCCTCCATAGTTTAACAAATTCTTCATCAACCTAGAGAATAACACATAAATATTATTCTCAGGCATATTATTATTTATGAATATTTTTGGTGAAAAAGAAGGGCTGTCTGTTTACATACATAGCACGCATGTTTCGCCTTAAGAGTGACAGGCAAAGGTTTTCATATCCTTTTTAGTCATCCATTCTTGTCTTAATAGTATTCCAATAAATATAAATTAATAATATTAAGTTCACAGAATACTCACATCTAAAGTAGCAGTCTTGTCATTGTAAAACAGGATTTTCTTCTTATCTGTCGATCTGACTATATACAATATTTCTTGGGCAAGACTTTTCAAAGCTCTTTCGCAGTGTGGTAAGGACTCTTGTACGTCTTCTAACAAGATACCACCCAGCCCTTTCAAATCATGTTGTTTTAATAATCTGAAAGAAAACATCCCATGTCAATTGTTATAATTGAAATTTATGCTCATAAGTTACAAAGAGGTTGAGAGAAAATATGATAGCAGTCATATAAGTACACCTCAATACTGTCCCCTACAGCGAGGTAAGCACAGACACAATAGTCCTATTTGGTTTATGAAATTAGTTCTTTTTACTTTCTTCGGCGCAACAACCCTTTGTGGGTCTTGGCCTCTTCCACGATGACTTGCCACTGAGTTCTTTTGTTTAACAATAAAAAAAGAAAACATTTAACAGCATGAAAAGAAAGAAAGAGTTTGCCGGTGAAAAAATACATGTCTATTATTTTCTTCTTACAATATGGCAATTTTACTGGAAGTTAATCATTCAAAATGCTTGCTAAGAGTCATGATACAAAGGTTCAGTCTACCTCCAAAGGAATAA
The DNA here is from genome assembly GCA_030578115.1 of Leucoptera coffeella. Lineage (NCBI taxonomy): Eukaryota > Metazoa > Arthropoda > Insecta > Lepidoptera > Lyonetiidae > Leucoptera > Leucoptera coffeella. The sequence continues at coordinate 174,983 of JAMBLF010000221.1, forward strand.
AAGGATGAAAGTATATGTAGGATTGTTGTGCCAATATGTAACATACCTTAATAGAGCTTTCTTGTCTTTGATCTTGTAAACCGGTTTAAAATTATACTTCCCATCAGGTAAACATTCAATCTTTGGATTATTTTGTAAAGCTTCTGTTTGTAGCCACTGGAAAATATTAATGATAATAAAGTAGACCTTAAACATAATAAATTCATACACTTACAATGTACTATGTATAATGTACAATGGTACTAATCAGAACTTGCATTCACATCCCTAACAGGGTGGGCAGTACCACATAAATATGATGTGTCAAATGGTATCTAATTAGAATTGTATGTTCAAACTAGCATGTGACGTATTTATCATTATACAAAAGTATGTACAGTCAACGCTAAAAGTGCAGTCTCAGTAACTTTATAAGGTTTAGGTTTATAAGAACAAAAACAATATGTGTATAAACAATGCATAGTGGTGCCATTTTTAAAATGTAAAATATTGTCTTTTGTTCTTATAAACAAAACCCTTAAAAATTTTGTTGGGATTGCACTTTTAGCGCTGACTGTACACTAGTGTACACCTTAATAAATTTAGTGCAACCAAGCTTACCTGTTTAACTTTGTTCCCTACATCTAATTGATTGGTTTCATCCAATATTTCCTCTAAACTCAACGGATGGTCATCACCGTCTTGATGCCTCGCTTTCATGTGCCTCACTATTCTGGCCAATACTCCAAATCTATATGACGAACTGCCTGTCATAGTTTTGTAACTAGAATTCGAGAAAGAAAAAAAGAAATATTAAGGTATAAGAATTGTGTACAAATAATGTTTAAAAGTATGATTATTTAAAGCTATGTTGATGCAAATAATTGTAAAGAAACCTATTCATTCCATGAAAATGCAACTATTCATTCTTCCAAAAGCATTAACCTAACTTGACCAAAAGAGAGTGATGTTTCAAGTTCCTATATCCGCCAACTGTGCAGCAGGAGCAGGAGTTGTATGAATGTTAACACAGTAAAAGTCAGTCAGGATGAAAACTATAGAGATCCTGGCCTAAATCTCTGTAGGGAAACAGGTGTGCTGCATAAATGTTAAGTTGAAGTGGCCATAGAATCAATATTTTTACAATCAATATGTTTTCAATCAAGAAGAGAATTGAATCTCTGACTACCTCGCAAGGATTAATCATCACATCCTCTTTATAACTTCTGCATACCACCTTTTGTTCATGACACCCACTGCGGAGGCTTGATCACCCAGGTCCTAAAATTTCAAAGCTAAGTTATGTATGAGACAAATGTTTGATATAAATATGAAATTAATTACTTACTTTGAGGCATCCAGTTTAGGTCCAGAACTAACTGAGCTTGATGGCTTGGATTTCTTTTTTGATTCATCTTTCTCAACTTGTGAATCATCTCGCTTCTTTTTCTCAATGCTGAAACAGTAAAGTTGTTGCTACAGTTTTTATACATAAATTAAGGCATCCAAAATGGGGTATAGAATAATGGGCTGAAAAAACAACTTAAATAAATTGAAAAACATTGATTTACATTATTGATAGATTAATAGGGAGACTTTAGAAGTACCTTCACTGCCAACTTTCTATGAGGGTGTATATGAGTGTCAATGAAGCAAGTGTTTTGTCAGTATCCAGACAGATCCATGATCTGTGCCTTCTGCAGACTAATGGGTGTGACGTGTATGTATGTATGATACATAAATTAGCTATGCCAGTCCCAATCATGGGTATAATGTTAAGTTACTACTGTTCGTGCTATGTAAAGGAAGTTACAAAGGGGTTTGACTAAGAGCAACCTTATGGTTGATTAGCTAGCCGTAACTGTAGTGCCAATGTTCCATATTAATGTCTTGACCATCTCAATACTAATGCTAAAAAGGAGATACTTTGGTTTTTATTGATAGTGCATGTCAAAGCTACTGATATAAGATGAAGTTGTGTAATCTGTCTATATTGCTATACAAAATTAGGTATATTATTAAATCCATATATGTATTATTTGCTAAAAGGTTAAAACACCATCATCATCCATATTACAAGGATATGCATGTTATAAAATTTTGTTTTGTAACAAAATTTTATTACACACAATGTCCACATTTAAAGCTAGTATTGTTTTCCACACTTAAAGAAGTGTATATATATGTAAGCTTTCTAATTGTATTGCTGTATTGACAGTGTTCTAATCAAAAATGTAGAACAACTGGACTGGAAGAGAAAGTACACACGCAGATATATTCAATGGTTGTTCCTCAGTATCCTAACGTGTAGGGGATAGAAGACATTGTGCTGCTTACCTAGGAGTAGCAAGAGCTTTTTTCTTAAAAGCTTCCCGTTCCCGTAATAAAGCTGGATCCATTTTACAGGTATTTCTTTGACTAATTCGTCCAAAATACTGAAGTGTTTAGTGTGTGTAAAATTTGTTTTCCATTCGATGCTCTCCTAAACAGTCTCCGGAACTGTGAAATCAAATCTAAGATAATCAATTATACTATATTTCTATAAACTCTGATTTAATTTTATTACGAACACTGCACACATTTCTGCATTTGTATGCAATGCAACAAATTATCCTCTGATAACAATACAAACTCGAATGAATAATGAATTCAATACATGGAAAATAGAAAATCCACTGACATGACATTTTGCCCATATCAGGCACAGATAGTTCAATGAAGAAATCATACACAGTAGCAGATAATATAAGGGTCGATATCCTAAGCTCTTACTTTGTACATATATACTTAAAAATAGACTAACTGTTAATTAGGGCCACATATTGAAAAAGGATGACGTTAGAAGTACCTATAACGGCCGAGTGTGTACGAGAAGGTGTATGAGTGTCAATAAAGCGTAAGTGGTCGGTCAGGATCGGGACAAATGGGGATCCGTGATTTCTACTTAACCCTCTACAGGGAATCAGGCGTGGTGTGTATGTATGTATGTTAAATTAGGAATTCCATAATTGTAGTATTGAGATTATCTCTCCGTATCCAATACCTATGCCTTTCAGTTACCTATCTTCGAATATCTTATACAAACTAATATTACATTTTGAGATTAGATCTAGTGCAAGTATTTAAGTATCTTCGTAATGTGTTATCACACTACATTATATACAAGCCTCTACTTCCCTAACAGGATATGCAGAAACAATTGATGGAAACGCTGAACGATTTTTGCTTGACATACCTATTAGCCTACTCATGCATCTTATTCCGTTTATTACGGCACGTAGACTGATACTACATTTTATACTACGTACATATAATCCTATAGCTACTAGAATAACAAATACATTCCTAAAGCCTAACCCCAATGTAACCATAGTAGTGTATTCGTAAATAATAGAAAAATGCATTTCACTGTTTGATTTAGATTTAATTATTCCGTCCAGTTAATTACTTTCCTAAAATACCCGTCGTGTTATATTCCTTGTCCTGTTTAAAAAGTGATCTAAGAGATATTAACATGTCTTCGCTATTCTGTCCACCCGAAAGCGATCAAAGGACATGAATGTACCCATTGAATCGTAAAGCTCAGTCAGAATAGATCCTATAATACACAAGACATCAACCGCGACCATTCAAAACAAAGAAAATATTCGCAGTGCGCGCAAATCATGACACGAGGGGTTCCGTCCTTACTAAAAAGGATATTTTTATTAATCTTTTTTATTAAACTTAGGAAAGTTCATACAAATAAATTGTTTTTCTAGGTTTTTAGGTATGTGTCTTGAATCTAATGCAATGAATTGACTAAATAGGGGTTAAGCAGGTTATAGTATCTAAGTTATTTCTTACAAAGTTTCCCTATTATTTATATATTTTTTAATCTATTATCAAAAGAAAATTATTTCAGTTAAAAATATGGGCCATAAATCTTTCTTTATCACTTATTATGTATGTATTTAATTACGAGTATTTCAATTATTCAAAAACTTTATTATTTTACGAGTATAAATTTCTAAGTAACCCTAAAAAGCAAGTTCTCAATGCCGAGTGTTGCTGCTCTGTAGTCGAGTCAGTCGTGTTTCGATTGGATTGGCAATATCACCACGGCCACTCGAGGTAACCAATATCGATATTTATTATTATACTTACTATTTTATTTTTAAATCGATAACCTAGAAACGTCTTAATTTTAAGTCTTTAATTCATTTTATAAGTCTTTAATATTAAGAATTTTATATTAAGAATAATAGAATAATTTTTATGTTAATGACATATTTTTATGAAAAATGTTTTTTTTTTTTTTTTTGACGTTCAATAAGTGATATCAATATCCTTATGTTGAATAAAAGATTTTCATTTCATTTCATTTTCATTTCATTTCATTCATTTCATTTCATTTCATTTCATTTCATTTCATTTATTTTGTTATTAATCGTTAAATATTTTACTATTAAGAATCGATTAGGGTTAAGGGAAAAACAGTTTAAGGAAATAAGAAATTTTATTGTCATTAAACGTAAATGTATAGTAGCGAGTTCCTATAAAATAGCAGGCAATGTTAAAAATACGAAAATAATAATTATTATAAGTTCTACTTTAGCATAGCATATTAGCGTGTTGGTACTACAATGTAAGCAGATATGTATGTTTAATGTTAATAAATAAATACTTTAGGAACCTGCCACATTAATCTATTAATTGAAATGATTAAAATAAACAAATATAAACGCAAAATAAGAGACAAATGTAAAAATAAATACTTGACGGCTTTTTATCTTGTTTGTCGCGATACCTATCATTCAAGCCTAAATTCTTAGAAAGGACATTGATCTAGGTGGTGTACATACATACAATCTAATCAGATACATGTACCTATGTCAGATAGCTAAATTCAAGTTTTTCGGTAATAATATATATTTTCCTTCATTTACATACGTACATATACATCACACTGTTTCCCTATATAGGGGTTGGGACGGATCCCCATTTGTATAGATCATGACTAACTACTTTCACTTCATACACATTCGGTGATTAAATTATTATTTTTTCTATTTACGAGTAGTAGTATCGATTTATTTTAGTGGTGTTATAAAATAAAATGTGTAATGGGAGGCAGTTATGAGTAATTGATTTATGTACACATACCTGCAATAAAAAAATGTTTATTATAATCATAAATATTACGGCATGTAGGTAAATTTTGTTTTTATTTAAACATACCGTTATTGTTTAGTTCAATACAAGCATTTTATTATCATACCAAAAGATTATTTCAATTCAAAACCTTAATAATTATTAATTCTTTTGTTTTTTTTATTTGTTTAATCATTATCCAAACTATAGCCTTTATATCGTTTAAACTTAGATGATGTGTAAAAAACCTACGTGGCCAATCGAATTAAACATTATTCATTGCTAATATATTTATTTACACCTCATTGTCTTTCCTATATCTAAATAATTGTATACACTCACGTCTTTACTTCCCCTACTGAATCAAACGCCATCCTGAAGGATCCTGACATATCTCTCTTGCTTCATTCACACCCATACCTTTTAAGACATGCACTATTCCTAATAAATGATTAGAAAAAATGGAGTCTCTTGTTAATAAAAGAAGTATGATGATTGCTAACCTGCAGCTGTTCTTCCTGGCATGTCATAAGAGGCGACTAAGATACTACAGCTCAATGAATCTATTAGGCGATAGGTTAGCAATCAATTATTCATATGAAAGTCGTCACAAACTCAGTATGATTGCTAAAATTGAAAAGGAGATTTATGTCTCCGAGGTCCTGTTTACCCAAAAGGGGTTAAAGGACGAGAATGGATAAGTATTTATGTATGTAGATTAAACAGTTTTCGTTGGCTTTCTTATAACCATTTCTAATTCTAATTGTTTGGTCACTATTTCATAAGTTATAATTCGAATTTAGCTCAAATATGGCAGCTCTTCAGCAAGCATATTAAAACGTATATTATAAAACGAATGTATGAGAGACAGTCTCTTTATAAAGCCAAGGTGGATGGTCATGTTGGAAGAGGATGGATCATAGAATAGATTCAAATCGAATTAGAAACATTTTTCTCAAGGCCGGTGTACATAGCGTGAAGAACAGAAGAGCATGTATGAGAAGATGTGTGTGTGTGAATAAGGCAAGAAAGATTTATAAGGATTATTCAAGTTGACTTTCGATAGAGTCTGCCAACTCCAGTGGGTAGTAGAGGCGTGTATCTATCTACTCGTAAACATATATAAATTATTTATACTATTACGATTTAGCAGGTATATTGCTTACGAATTAAGGTAAATAATGAGCCTTTTCCTGTTATATACCAAAACTAATTTCGTATGTAAAGCCGCAGTGATTTGGAAAACTTTTGCTAAAATTAGGTAGGTATTTGGATGGATAATGTTATGTAGATGAGCAGTATATTCAAAATTGTTCTATGAAAAATAGCAACGAGTTGTATCTTAAGACAGCGAAGTTTTGAAAGAATCCAAAATAAAACACTCATAAGATATCTTGTTCATCTTATAGATAAGTAGTTAGATCTGTTGTTAAGAATATATTTAGTATGGTAAGAATTCCACCAAGAATGGGCGAATAAATAGCAACTATTTATGCAATGATAAATATGACGATTGTTACATTTTTCTACAATTTTGTTATGTTACAATTATTTATAATATGCGATATTTACATCCTTTAACTCTGAGATTTAAGTATTTACAATTTAATAAATTATTCAATATTAAATGTTACGTAGGGGCCGGCCCAATAAGACATATGACAGCTATATTGACGCTATATTGAAAAAGGGTGACGTTAAAAGTACCTATAACCGCCGAGTGTGTATGAGTGTCAATGAATCGAAAGTAATCTGTCAGGATCGGGACAAAAATAAGGAACCGCGATGTCTGCCTACCTATGTCATAAGGATGCATTGCGTTAGTTACTGGGGAACGGTATCTAGTTAATCTATTTATGTCCTATCTCTTATATAAACTTTCACGACCGTTCATTCTTGCAAGGTTGTAAGAGGTTCATGTGTCCATCTCTGCAATCGCGGAGATACTCACGAATCCACGGCTTGATAGTCAGTACTCACTGTGACAGGTGGTTTTCTAATGATGTTTTCCCTCATCGTAGCATTCGGAGCATTACTCAAATGTATTTTATGTGTGCAATTGTACATAGACAATAGAAAACTTCTTTTCCATTGGTACATGCTCCGGAGCTTGAACTCTGCACCAACTGATTAAGCTTCCAACGACTGTGAAATGCTGAATTATCTATGTCTTTAGATGAATATTCTCTGAAAGTTTATATGTCCTACGATGCTTTGATGTTTGCAAACTGAGCATAATGTAATAACTCCAGCCTATATTTTACAGATTTGATCGACCATGAAATTATACGCGTTCATTTTACTGATATGGCAAGCTACGATTTGGAATTTGTCGTCATGGTAAGTAGCTAACAGTTATAGTTGAATTTTTACTTGTTCTTCACAACGACAAAAATAATTCACACATAAGTACATACATTCACGTACTTCAGGAGTGGCCAGAAACTAGGAAACATTAAATGTCCTTGGTCTCCTTTAGATATATTGGTGATTAGGGGCAAATGGAATAGGGGCTTTGAATGAGGGTATTAGCCTATCACACAGTAGATTCCATTTACAATTAGTCCGTAATGGTCTCCTACAACAAGCATGGAAGATTTGCAGTTTCATTATTTTTACTCCACATACACAAAGACGCAAGGTACTTTGAGAGCATTGTACCAAATATATTTATAGGCTTTATTGATAAACATAAAATATATTACGTATCAGGCAAAACGGGTTACGAATCATAAAGAGTTCGTTTTCCCAATCCTCGCGGTAGTTCGATGACATTCGACATTTAATTTGATACTCAAAAACATGTAACCGAAGTCTGTCTCCCAAAAAAAGTATTGATGAAAACCTGGTATCAATATTCTATATCACAAACCATATTCCATGTTTTATACCCTCCATAAGTCATAATAAAAGTTGTGAAGGATAAACATTAAGTCACTTCCGAAGGAGTCATAATGATCTAAAGCTGAATATGATATTGCACCCATCATCCCAGAACAGTCATACACCTTTTATAGAGTCAATCTTATACACTAGGAGAGATACGTAGCTGCCGGCTGCCAATCAAAGACCCAGATAAATCCTATATAAGCTCCTTTGATTTCTATCGCAAAGGTATGTAACAATGTTATGATATTCGTATCTTTGCGCCGCTTCAGTTCCAGTAATTTGTTCCAGTACCGCTTCAGAATTAAAGGAAGAGAGAAAATTGAGCACCGATCCAGTATGGCACTACACGTGTCATGAGCGGACTTGTGCCAAAGAGCGGTATGCTCCCACTTCCGACGACCCCCCTCTCAGTTTAGCCGCGTGTCAAATGTTCTGCAATGACAATGGTAAGTTCATACTACTCCGTAAATGTGACAAATGTTACGTATATATTGTAGTTGTGGTGAAATAGTAGGTAGGGGTTGACCCAATAAATCATTTGACAGTCAGATACCTACATCCATTCTCGTCCTTTAATCCCTTTCGGACTGGACAGGACTTCGGAGATATAATATCTCCTAAGTACCGTTATAGTATCAATATTTTTAGCACAGTCAGACACATTTTCTTTATATAAAATATACACATCACGTTCGTCTCCCTAATAAGAGGTAATAGAAGTTAGGTAGCCTAATAAGGGATAAGTGGTTTGTCAGGATCGGGACAAATGCGGATCTAAGATCTCTGCCTATCCTTTTACTCCTACATGGAATCGGCCGTGATATGTATGTATGTACCCTCACAAAACCTTAGGATAGTCATCCTCTGATTACCCCGTAAAGGTTGTACAGCCATATGTATATGTTATGTATGTTAAAATATCCTCCAGGCATGCTTTGGCCGAAGCCCACGGGAGCTGTATCGCTTGGCAGCTACATCTCCAAACTCAGCCTGTCTGACATGCAAGTCAACATCGTCAATCATGGAGCATCCGACCCACTTATAAAGAGTGCGGTGGAGGTAAGATTAATTGCCATCGTATGCCATAATATTATACATATATACAAACATAAACAACCTTAGAGACATATTTACCTTACGAGTAATATGATAGAAATAAAAAGATTACCAATATCACAGATAATATAATACTATACAGTACCAATATTAATAAATATGACATTCTCCACTAAATTTTACACGTGTGAAATAGATAATGCACCAAAAAAACATAGTACAATGGTTATTACCATTTACACAATTAAATATTAATTGAAAATGGCGACATGACTTAGAAGCTATTAGATACTGGTTTTAAAAATGCATCTCGCACTAATTCGACACCGAAATGGACACTGAAACTCTGGCTACCCCACAAGGGTAAGTTCACATACGTTTTATTATGTTGCAGCGTTTTAAATATATTGTGGAAAAACTGATACCTGAGGATGTTCCGAAGAAAGACAGTGGCAAAAAGTTGTCCATAAACTTCGTGAATGAGAACCCTGATTTTAACCGTGAGTTGATTTATTAAACCATCCATTAATAATTATTTATTACCTTCCACTAACACCCTATGTACTGCAAAGACCATACTGACATAGAATTAGTAGTTTTCATACTAAAAAAAAACAAAAAAATTACAAATGTTTTTTAATATTCAGAGAAGGAATACTATCAATGTATATGGTGTCTTGTGTCCAGTGTCAGAAATGTATATTAAAACATTCTGTATGTAATTTTATTATTTGTTCCTTAAGTTTATACGAGCGGCCGTAGCCTATTGGATAAGAGCTCTGACTTCTTCTTAGAGGTCCTAGGTTTCAATCCCGTCTCTGTCATGTGCCAAAGAATGAAATTTAAAAATGTGTCTTACATAATTGACAGTAGCTAACGGTGAGGGAAAACTTTGTGAGGAAACCTGCTTATATCACCTCGGCACAGACGGATAGGTTATAGTCAGTGGCTGTATACGGCGAGACCGTTCACATCCTATTACGTTGGGTGCTATCTATCTAGTGAAACGCGGGCTTGAAGTAACCCATACCTAACATGCCTTCGAAATATGGAGATGCGCTCACTCGCACTCAAGCCTCTGATAACTCCGCTATAATATAAAAGGGAGTGTGTATACACAAGTCATAAAGTGCTTTAACATTATCAAGATATTACGAACTCCGTGTTTTAACATTTTATCAATGTTTAGCCACAACAGAATATTGTCAATATGACTTAATGCGAAAATCTACAAACGTTAAGTCTTTAAAAAGTAGTCATTGCATTGCAAATACAGCAAAACTAATTCAAGGATACGTGACGAGAATATTTAAAGCAATTTTAATTGTTTAAAGAATGCAGTCGACTTTGCGTTCTGAAATATTGGTAATGAAGATTAACGATGACTATTGTGACCATTGTGACATCACAATACTTGGGTAACGAATAGCCTTAGTAATAATTAGCCTTTAACAGTGATCATCCCGTGTAAATTACCAAGTTGGTCATTCCATTCTTAGCTATAGGTAGTATTATATTATCTGTGGCTATAGGTTCTAGTTTTTTTCGTCTTTCGTCCACTTCCGTAACGGGGAAGGCAGAGATTATTGATCGCCATCTTGAACGATCCTTACAAATCTCCATTGCCTCACCCGCACTTCTCATGCATTGTATTTTTTACCTTAGACGTATTGTTTCGTGCTATTTTAGTCATTAGTAACATTCCTCTTAATGTGTAGTGTTATTTTGTATATAATAATTTATAATTTAGTACAATGCTAGCTGGCTAATGGACTAGGATGTCAATTTAATCTATTGAGCGTTGGGCTAGGAGCTTAACACTAAAGTTCATATGACATCACAACCCTAATTAATGCCAAAAATTTACCTTGGAGATATTAGCAGCTCTTAAAGGTTCTATTCACCCTAAAAGGGACTAAAGAATCTGAATGCATATACTTATACATTCACGTACTTCAATCCCTTTCGAGATGGACGGAACCTCGGAGATTTATCACTACTTGGTCACATTTTAACATAAATATTCGAATTGTGACGTGATATGGAACATACACATATGCACGTATGTATTTATAATTCTATCCTCTTTTGTTACTCCTACCGTATCTGTAATCAGCTTATACATTGGCAGGCTTTTCGCTGGACATGGACGAGAGCTACGCGCTGACAACGACAGTGTCAGAGAGCCAGCGAGACAGGGTCAATGCCACTATCGTCGCCTCCACATTCTTCGGGCTCCGCCATGGGCTTGAGACTCTGAGCCAGCTCATTGTTTACGACGACATACGAGAGCATCTACTGGTTTGTTAAATGCATAAATTAAAAGAACCCGTTTTCGCTTTGGGGTGAACGGATCATAATTGTTATTGTGAGAATGTGTAGGTGCTTTAGTTTGATGACAGGATGTTCTAAGGATAGGATTTAAATACGAGGATTTACGTCCTGTTATACCTGTCTTGTTTTTACGATCAGAGAGATATATGTATACATATCCGGGCTTCTAAAGCATTATAAAAGTATAAAGATCTATCGATTCTTGTGGTAAAAAACATATTATATAGATTTAAAATACAATACAAATAGTATCCATTTTCTAAGTTTCATAAAACGGTATAAAGTGATTTTCAATAACATGTCGGAAAGAAAATCAGCTGTTAGCATAGCTAGCTGTATAAACCTAAATAATGGAGGATATTGTATTGTTCTGATGTTGGCAATTAGAAAAATAATAATATGTCTAGTCATATTACCAGACTATTGAACTTAGCATGTGTAAATACAATTTAAATATACTTTTATCGAATAAATTACAAAGTTTTGAACAAATGCTATTGTATAGTTATTTGTTAGATAATAATGGGCATTTTCTCTTATTTAAATTGTAAGGATTTTTCCAAACCTCAGATTCAGTTACTGAAAAATAAATAAAATTATTGTGGAAAGTTTCCATTCACTGTTTGACACATTTAAATTGTAATTCTTATTTTTGAAATACAATTGTTACATGACAATTGTATGAAAATCTCAACAAATTAAGTCCAAGAATAACTTGTTATGCTTTAATATTACCTGAAAATAACTTATAAGCATAACGAAATCTTCATTTATAAATTGTTTTTCGAAACTAATAAACTCTTTAGCCAATGCAATAATAATTTAAACAATAACGTTACGTTTCAAGAATATGAAAAATAATATGGACAAAAGATAAATATTTTAAAGATTGTATTGATTGTGATTGATTGTATTGATTGTGATTGTGTTATGAATAATAGTATTAGTTCAATTGTTAGTTAGTACCTACTAGTTGCTAGTTCAATTGGCAAGTTCATTTAAAACTTGTGTTTAGGGTACAAGTCATTGTACGAGTATAATTAAGAAATATATGCTTATTATACACCGATAAATACTAACAGAATATAGATGATCATCAACCAGACTGGAAAGCAGATGATAAGTGTAGTTCTTACCCCTGCCTCCACCGGGAATCGAACCCAAATTATATTAAGAATTATATAAACTAAAGGCAATTTATTTTCCAGATCGTAAGAGATGCTCAAATTGTTGATGAACCTGTGTATGCCTACAGAGGATTTCTCCTTGACACGGCCAGAAATTATCATAGCATCAAAAGCTTAAAAAGAACTATTGGTAAGTAAAACGAATGCTAACTAGTTGCCGTTCTTTCCGACAACGGGGTCAATGGAATCTACAGGGCGATGAACGAGCAACCTGTCACTAATGTTCCACTTAAGATTGCAACCCCAATATTCACGCTAAAAAGTGACTTAGGAGATATTACTCGCATATCTCGAAGGTTTTGTCCACCCCGAAATGAATTAAATGACGTGAATGAGTATGCATGTTCATAAACTATTTTTCAGACGCAATGGCAGCAGTGAAACTGAACACTTTCCATTGGCACATAACTGACAGCCAAAGTTTCCCATTCGTGTCAGGGAGAAGACCACAGTTATCCAAATTGGGTGCTTACTCTCCGAGAAAAGTAAGTATGGTCATTATGTCACTTAGTAATTGCATTGTTGTTTGAAATGTTCTTATTGCAATCTTTGGCTTGAAGTTTTTTGAATTAGGAGGCGCTCGTAACCTTATTCTATTATATAGTCTACCTTAAAAGTTACTGCTAGGATATATTATGCTGGATACATCCATGATGAACAAGATATTTAGAACCTATCCCTGTGGATAGCTAGGTTTCAAAAATGTATGAAAATCCCAGTAATACTCGTATGTAAATAACCGGTACGTGGTACGTAAGCAATAACTTTAATAATATTATAATGCGCTTAGTACCCACTACAATGAAGTGGCAGCTTACTCATTGTGCTGGTCATTATTAGATTAGAGTTTAATCCACTCGTTAGACCGGCTGAACTGCATATATGTTTGTGCTAAGCGTTAAAGGACAATACCTAGTCCTTGTAATTTAGTGTACATTTATATCTATGGTATTGTATATGTCGTATTTTATAGTCTGTGTCAACTAAAACAAGCGATTTACCGGCCTTAAGTTCTTAGTTTTATTGCAGAAATAGGTAATTTTTTACAATGTTTCGGTCACTACTCAAAGAAAATACCTTGAGAAAACAACATACTCGTAACTCATAAATTTCATACTTATGGGGCCAATTAAACCGATCAATTGTATTTTATGTTCTCGTTTAATTACACTACACGTAGGTAGCGTGAATAGCGTGTATGAAAAGGTTAGGGAATAAGTTTAGCAAGAACGATTTATCAGGATCGTTCAAGATGGTCATTGAAAGTCTCTGCTCATATTCCGTTAAGGAAGTAAAGGCGATGTATGATTGATTATATGTATGTAGTAGGAAAACATTTAAGTCAGTTTTCTATTAGTGTCGATGAATGCCACGAATACTAGTCTGGAGACTGGATAAGACTAGTTATAACTTACCGATTTGCTTATTTATATACGTTATATTCGTATATCTAGCTAACTATTCAGCAGGTAATAATAAATAACGTTCTTTGCTAATGAGTACATATTTTTTCCTTAGGTATACACTCCGGAAATGATCCGTGATCTCGTGCATTATGGTTTGGTGAGGGGCGTGAGGATTCTGCCAGAATTCGATGCACCAGCGCACGTCGGTGAAGGTTGGAATGAGGACCTCCTTGTGTGTTTCAAGGTAAGACTTCTTTTGCATAAATAAAATAGGAGTACGAAGCTTGTAGTAAAGTTTTACTTGTATGTTCATTCTATGATTACAAAAGATAGTACATATTATTCTATAATAACATATTTCGTTTAAATTGAGTGTCATAGGAGGCAACAGGGGCTAGGGGTAATGTCCATAGACTTGCATACTCTCTCCAATGTTCCGTATGACATCACAACCTCAGTATTAACTTTATAAAGTGATCGAGGAGATATGATTAGATACAAGGCTTAAGCACCGAAACACTAATTGGAATGAAGTTGTCTGAATTGAATATCACAAGTATATTATCTCAATGAAAACACATTTTGCAAATGCTCCGAATACTACGGTGCAGGAAACTATCGTGAGGAAACTTACCTTTTCCCCGAAATGGCGATACGGCTTACCACCTGTCACATTAACATCTGATGGGTTTGAAGTACCCTTAGAGTTACTACCCCCACTTTTGCGGAGACCCTTGGAATGGAACCCTTAGGTACTCCGCAAGGGTTAATGCTTGTGAAAGTGTTTGTATGTTATAAATCTATTAAAAATGTGAATGTGCTTTTTGATTTACATTCATAAATACTCGTATATTCATTTTTCAGAGTATGCCGTGGGCCGCCCATTGCGTAGAACCTCCGTGTGGTCAATTGAACCCTACGAAACCAGAAGTCTATTCTGTACTTGAAGACATTTACACCGATATGGCAGGTTTGTTATGGCTATATTATACTATTCTCATGCTAGTTTGAGACGTTAAAATAATGCTAACTAGCTGCCGTTCTTCCCATGTAACGGGCGACTACGAGACTAGTTAAATGAATCTATTGGGCGATAGGTTATTATATTCTTACCCATGTTCTATGTACTGGTAAATGCCATCATAAACTTATTATGAATACTAAAAGTGACCAAGGAGATTTATGTCCCATTTACGAAATGCATCGAATCATACGGCGAGGGAAAACATTGTGAGGAAACCTACCTGTACGTCGAACAGGTAATAGTTAGTGCTTGTAAATGTCTTAGCACCTGTCACATTGAGTGTTGACTCGTGTCAACACGTGGGTTTTAGGTGTCCATAGAATTACTACCTTTGCAATTGCGGAGATGGAAACCTGAACATCTGACTACTAAAAATGATTAAGGAGATAATTAATGCGTCTCCAAGGTTCTGTCCGCCCCGAAAGGAATGTGAATATATAGAATGGCTACTCAATATAAATGTTTCTATAACAACTATTAATAGTCTGTTTCGATTGCTGTTAGCACAGTTTGTTTATCGATTATAGTGTTGAACTATTTAGGTGGAATAATTCTTTTGTTATTCGTTGGAACTATTGTCATTAGACGGTTATTGTTGGTTTAAAAATAACTCTTGGATAATCAAAGCATGTAAATTTTTACAATCCCTTAGTAAACTTTCCAAGGACATTTTTACTAAGGAAGTGATATGGCATTGTTGTTCGTGGAAATAATGTTTTGTAGAGTTCTTTTGTCCGCCTTTCATAATTTGCAATAAGCTTATTGACTTGATTAAAATGAAATCATACACAGAATCTAAGGGATAAAAATTCAGTGAGGGAATCTGCATAATTCTGAATAGTCAGTATTTAAATTGCGGGATTGTTTGCCACCTGTCACGTACCTACTCATAAAAGGTAAAAAGTGTGAGTACCAATGTGATACTCATTTGGTAGTGCAAAATCAACCTCTGACTACTTCGATAAAGTTCTACTGCAGTTTTATCCCCGTGTATGCACATTCATATATACATTCACGTCCTCAAATCCCTTTCGGGATGGACAGAACCTTGGAGACGATAATATCTCCAAGGTCACTTTGTAGCATTAATATTAGGGTTGTAATGGCATATGGAACATTGGTGATAGGTTGCTAGCACAACGCCCAAACGATTCCACCTCCCCTAGTCTCTTAGTTGCCTGCTACGACATGCCGGGAAGAACGGCAGCTAGTTTGCAATATTTTACTTTAACACGAAACATTGTATACATATCCATCTATAGAAATAACAACAACTTATAGAAAAAGTAACAATCTAACAAACGTTTGTGACAATTTCAGAATATTTCGACTCCGATATGTTCCATATGGGTGGTGATGAAGTAAGCGAATCTTGTTGGATGGGGTCAGATCAAATCAAACAATATATAAATGAAAGAATGTGGGATGTTCCCGAGAAAAAGAAGTTCCTACATCTCTGGAACGAATTCCAGCAGAAGGCACAACTTAGAGCTTATAAGGTTAGAACCCAAATCATATATTTATAAAACACAAAACTATCGCATTCATGTCACTATGTCACATCACAACCGTAGCGTGAATGGTTAACCAGCTGAACGCTAATCGTGAGGTCTTGGGGTCGATTTCCAGTGGAGAGTGATTCAAGTACTACGCTTTTCTTCTATTTTTCAGTGTGCTCGTCAATTTAATATGACATATAGACACATAGGCATTATCTATGTATAATAAGAGTCTTAAATTTGATGTTAACGATACCCTTAAGACAAGTATGTACTTAGCAAGGCAACTAGCAAAGTTTTGTCATACCTGTGCAAAGGGATTAAATTACGGAATGTATGTGTATAAAATTTTTGAGAGACTTGAGATTTTTATTCATTCTACAACTGAACCGTGACCATGGCCATTACGACAGCCAAAATGTCTGGCAACAAAGATTTACAAAATATACGCGAATAATAAATATAAGCGCGATATAAGTCACGGTTTCTTGTGAAATGTATGTGTATATACATATAAGTCTGTATAAGTTTATATCCGCAATATAATTGTTCCCGCCGGCGTAAGTAGTGTCTTGAGATATGGAGATATTTCTTTATGATTTTTGTTGTACAGGCCTTCGGAAGGAAGATCCCATTAATTCTGTGGACCAGTACACTTACGCTCGACAATAACACCATTGAACAGTTTTTGGACAAAGAAGATTATATCATTCAAGTAAGTGTAAAAAATGCGTAAACAATGCGGTGTTGCTGTCGTTGGCAGCTTGACTCTGTATCAGAGGGTCTTGTGTTCAAACTTTCATGTTCATAATATAAATACATTTTCGTAAAGCACCAAACGTAGATATCTGTTCCCCGAACAGGTAATTGATACTGCTTACGACCTAGCACAGTGAGTCCTGACTATCTAATAAACATGTTTATTCAAGATGGCTTAACTATCTGGTCAACATATTGGTTCAAGGTGGCTATAGAATTACGCAATTGCGGATATGGTCACCCTAACCTTATCTCGCAAGGGTCGTGAAAGTGTTTTGTTTTTTGTATATTCGAACTTTTACTACTAACTTTTCTTCTCTGTCGGTATTGTTATAGAATTATTACTTATACATATATGACAATCATAGTATTGAACATAGTTTTTTTACACACGGATATTTCTTTTGGATTATCCTAAGCATCAAAGCCTATATTCTAGGGATTCGAATTCTTTATTGTTTTAAGGCATAGGCTTATTTTTAATGCACGTTTCAGGTTTGGACAACTATTAATGATAGTCAAGTAACAACTTTATTGGAAAAAGGCTACAAAGTAATAATGTCGAATTACGACAACCTTTATTTGGACTGTGGTTTTGAATCATGGGTGTCTACAGGTAAGTTCATCACATAATTAATGTAAAATGATACATAAATAATTTACTATGTATGTCCGTAACAGTCCTGAGCTAGCTGGGACGTTAAAGATTGTTCATTAGCTGCCATTCCCCGCGAAGAAGGCGACTAAGGGACTAGGGGTTAATGGAATCTATTGGGCGATAGGTTAGCGATAGGAGATATTATTGTCTCATCGAGATTTGTTTATTGAAGTTGTTTATAAAGGACGACAATGTATAATGCATTTATTTTAATCCACATTACCTTCACGATGCTGATTAGGTCCTTCACATTGTACTTGTCTCAAGGCAAACTTTGTTGATCTACGAGTATGAATTAAATTTATTAATCAGTATTCTCTCTGGTAATTCATATAAAAATTATTTTTTTAATTTGTTATGATCAAATGTTGACTTAATAATGGAGTGCTTATGCAATTTACGACTTACCCTATTTTCTCTACAGGTTCAAATTGGTGCGCACCTTACAAAGGATGGAAGAAAGTGTATATGAATAAATTTGATTCCGATCTATTCAAGAAACATTCCAATCAAATATTAGGTGAGTTACCACGATATCAGAACTCTAACTTATCAAAATCCTTGTTTTATGAAATATCCAACGTGAATGTTTTTTAACTTTTTCGAGAAACAGGCGGGCTCGAACACGATATTTTCGTAGAATGACATACCTATATCTCGTACTTATATTGAATAAACATATTTTGTATCACTACATAGTATAAAACAAAGTCACTTTCTTTGTCCCTATGTCCCTTTGTACGCTTAAATCTTTGAAACTGCGCAACGGATTTTGATGCGGTTTTTTTTAAATAGATAGAGTGATTCAAGAGGAAGGTTTATATGTATAATAACATCCATTAAATAGTGGAGTAGGCTATATATTTTATACCCGTGGGAAGCCGGAGCGGGTCACTAGTCTTGAATAAATTGCATATAATTCCAAAACATAAAAAAATAGATAAAAATCGTCGTATTACTGCCGAAAGCAAATCAACAGCTGATCTACATAAACTCGCGGTTACAGTTTTCTGAATAAATAACCTCGTTGACAGGTGCCGAGGCTGCACTCTGGACGGAGCAGTCTGACGAATTCAGCTTGGACTCTCGCACCTGGCCCCGCGCCGCTGCCCTGGCTGAACGACTCTGGTCTAATCCAGAAACATCCTGGTCACAGGCTGAAGGTCGTTTGGCGCATATGCGGTCAGTGAGACTCAGATACAAAACTATATTCAGGATTGTGTAATAAAAGCTTATTTATTTGACTTCTGTACAGTTATTTCTGTTATCAGATATTGACAGTAAAAAGACATTTAGAATTTCGAATTTCTTTCTGGTATGTTGTTCACTATAGTATAAGCGATGGCCTATCTTTATAACATGTAACCAATATTCGATATTAATAGAGTATTAACACAAGTATAGTAATAAGTAACAAGTTATGTTAACATTACCGAGGAAATAAGTTTATCTCCGTGTGTCAAAAAGTGGCTTATACGAGTAAGTTGAATTAGAGGATGAGAGAATGTTTACGTTTTTAGGATCTAGTCAAAGGTTAACTTTAACGATAGCTTATTAATTAATGAGGTAATTTGGGTTTGATGAGTTGACTTTAATGTTTGTATTCAGTGTCGCTGGTAGATGGTTATTTGGATTGTTTTGTATAATTATCACTTAGTTTTGTTTGCCAATAACGGTCACGGGAAAAATTAAAGTAATAGTTCGAAGTTCAAGTTTCAAAAGCTTTTTTATTTACAGAAACCGGCTCGTGACCATGGGAATCCAAGCTGACGCCATGCTGCCAGAATGGTGTGTAGACAACGAATCGTCGTGCAATGACGGCTCATAAAAATTTTGCAACTAAATTCGCAAATTTTAGGGTTTTATTACTGAATACTCGTATGCATGCATAGCATAGCAACAAACAGTGTGATAGTATTTACGTATAATAAGTGTGATAAAAATAATACTTAAGTGTCCATATTTTGTGACCATTTTAATTAATTTGAAAACGAAATAAATAATTGTACCTTATTTTGTAATCATTGTACTTATTTTTGGTTGTTTCATTTCGTTTCTTGTGTTTTTTCTAATTTAGTCAAACAGTAAGTAGCTAGATTTGCAATGCGTACACAAGCAAAAAGATTCATATGCATTCCCGTCCTTTAATCCGTTTCGAGGTGGGCAGAACCTCGAAGACATGACAGCATCTCCTCGGTCACTTGTTAGCTTGTATATTGGGGTTCTAATGTCATATGGAATATTGGTGACAGGTTGCTTGCCTATCGTCCAATAGATTCCATATACCTTCCCTTAGTCGCCTCCTACGACATGCCAGGAAGAACGGCTGCTAGTTAGCATACTTTTTCGTTCCAGACTAGCACGAAAATTAATAAGATAACTACATTATCCTTCTACAAACATATGTATATAATATGTAGTGCATATAAGTGTGTATAATATGTCTCATGATCGAGCAACACTGTCAAGTTAAGCAACCCACCTCAATCAAGGTTTTTGTTCACTCAAATCCTTTTTCCTAATAATTTATATCCAACGTCACAGGTGTATACAAATACCAATACTGCCTATTTCCTAAGTGATTTCACTCATCGAAATGTAGATATAGTTACATAAAGCGTTATGTCACGTGGTAAAATGATCACATTATATACGTTTCCTATAACACTTGGACAAAAAATCACGTTTTAGTTATCCAAAGTGGTAAGTAAGTATGACATTAGAAAATAGCACAAGATGGCAAACTCAAATTTAAGTTATATCAGTTATAGTCTGGCTAACGAAAGTAGATACTGAATAATTTTGCAAACTTTTTATATGACAACACTAAAGTGTTCCTACCATCGGATATTTACCCTACAATTTGGGGTATTTCAAGTAGAAAGTACTTAGGAACAAGTAATTCCAAAAAGGCATTTTTAAAACAAACTCATTTTGAACATTTTATAAAATGAGTTTTAAAAATTCGTACGTCTGCTAAAATTGTGTTAATCGAAAATAAGTTTCGTATCTACGTGTTGGATCATTTCAAGAGCTACAGTAAGCCTTACGTTGGTCTAATAAATAGCTTAAGTAATTAGGTACACTATGTATTAACTAATTAGGTAGGGAAAAACTTAACAATTTTATTTAAAAAAAATTAATTTGTGTCTATTTTCCGAAAAATTTGGTAAAATCAGAATTAGTGTATGGTATTCCTATTTCTGACGCCGAAGTTGGCGTGTTGTTGATGTTTCTTTATGGTTCTTTATGGTTGACTTGCGTAAAGTTAGGTTAGGTTGACTTGCGTAAAATGTCTTGATATTTTTTTATTTTAATTAAGTAAGTACATTATTCGTATAAGTTATTTTTTGTTTGTTCTTTTTGTTTCTTTAATACGCTACAATGGAGTGTCGTATCCGTGTAATGTTTGGTATGGAGTTAATAAAGAGATAACAAGTTATATAAGCTACTTTTAATCACGTCATAACGCGGACAAAATTGCAAGTATCCACTAGTAAAATAAAAATAAATGTCAAAGTATCAAAGTGAGTTGTTCCGACTTTCCTTTTTATTTTAGGGTTGCAATGCTAATATATTTTAAATTTGCCGCGCTTTTTCAGTATCTACTTTCGTTAGCCAGACTGTAGTCAATCAGTAACATATTATAAAATTTCACTCATTGAAAAAGTCTTAAATTTGTAATATTCGACATGGTTAAATAAGTTATATTTTATCAGATAACACATGATCTTTAACAAATTGCGAGTTTAGTAAGATTAAAAAATTTAAATACACTCGGTGGCCTCTCCATTTGCTTTCTCCCTAAAAATACAAGATTGACATGTTTAGATTATGATAAAAACTCGTTAGAAATTTCAGCTTTTATTAATTTAATTCTTCTAAGACATCCAGGACTAACAAGACTACGAAAAAATGAATACTTTTTTACTTTTGTAGTACTGAAAATATAACATAAATTTACAATCTTGCGCAATTTGGTACGCGTATGAAACGCTTTATAATATGGTGTGTACGTAGCTTTAGAAATATTTTGTTATCTGGGTGAATCAACTTTTCCTTGGGATAACTAAAAAAATTTTGAAATAAAATAATATAATTCATTTTTTTACTTTGATTAATGTTCTTAAAAGAAAATGTAATTGTCTACTGTATTTAAAAACGTGCATCGCAAAATTCAGGATATTTAACCTTATTTTTTGCAAATTTCTAGACCAATCCGTATTTAAATGTCTCTGGAGTAACGAAAGCTAAATTATTGTTAACTAAATAAAAAACAGTTTATATAGGGAAAAAATGACGTTTATTAAAATATTATTCGTGCTTAGCATCTAGAAACTATCAATGGCAATAATTTCAGTCTTTTTTATTTAAAAACACTTCGTATTGTGTCTCTTGAGTCACAACTTGTCAAAGAAATGTACAAACTTACTTTTTCTACGTAATTTAGATCTTCAAAAGAATTACTTTTAATAGGTTCTTATAGTAATTAATATTATAGACATATTAAGATACAAGGAATAGGAACATAAGCGCAAATCACAAAAAATACTACACACATTTTAAGTCTCAAAAACGGGGACACCATCGTGACCCAGGAGACAAATTTTGTGACTCAAAAGACCACAGGCTGCATACACAAAATATACATGTGGAAAACAATGTACTTATATTACTTAATAATTAAAAATTGTGTAGGAACATCTTTAAGAACTTAGAGCTAAATAATAGGAACATCTTGCATTAATAAAAGCTACATAAAATCAACTCCTTATTAAATTTCTTTAATCGACTTTATGGTCGTCATTTTGAGGTAACAATCTTAACTAAGGCTACAAAAAACATCTCTTTTAGTTGTTTGAATTGCACAAGAAACAAATATAGGGTTCTTTCAAATCATGTCTTAATACTAAAGAAGGTCATCTGGTATCGTATTTTGAACAAGAAACCGATAGGTCAAACAAAAAAAAACGAGAAAAAAATTTTACTCTCCATACAGAATGTCTCGATCAGATGATATAATTTGTATGGAGAAGCGAAATTTTTGCTTCGGACATTTTTGTTCGACTTATTTCTACATGTTCAGAATGCACACCTTAATATTGTCCCCCCATTTGGTATCAAAAAATAATTTGAAAGCACCCTAGATAACAAGCAAACGAGATAACAACTTAAACACTAGGTACATACAAAATAGAAAAAACATTTTAAGATGTGAGATAATTCGCAGAAAAACATGTAAAACAAAATAAATTACTAAATTGGTAGAGGATTTTCAAAATAATAATAAGTCTTGCCGCGCCTGTTAACTGTTTTAGGATAAGGCAAAATGCTTAAAATGTCAGTATAATCTATGTCAGCTATGTCATTCTTATCCAAACTGAAAACAGATTTATTCTTTTCCACTTTTAAAAAGTTACTTCCAATTCGCCATCATCGTGTAAGCGATTTACAATACAAACATACTTAGTAACTCTTCCTTTAGCGGATTTAACTGTTACAATTAAAAATCTCCGCATTTCACTCCCTGATTTTCTTTATCATCTAAGCATACTTTTGAACACGATGGTTTATCATCTGCGCATACATTTGAACACGATGGTTCATCATCTGATGCATTGGGAGTGTAAATTTGATTGAATAAATTGTTTCCTTTTAATAAGTGATAACCAATTTCTTTAAGAGGTGACTGATGTTGTGATGAGCTGGTTGCTATAGGCTTAGGTGTTTTAGATTTTTTTAGGCTATTAAACTTAAAAGACACAGGTGCATAGCACGCACAGAAAGCTCTGTTGCAAAAGCAACTTAAAAATCTAAATTTTAGTTCACCTTTTTTCTCAATAAAAATTTGATGAATGTTTCTTGTACCTGGAAGTGGAATAATATGCTGAGGTATGATTTCTGTTTTTTTCTGAATTTCATTGGAATGTACAAAATAGAGCTGTATTTTGCTTATATCTTTCAGGAGTTCATAGAATTGTTCAGCATTAATTATATCCAAGCCTATGGCAACCAGCTCATCGGCGGACCGCTTTAGGTATCCGCCGATGCCGTCAGCTGGGCCCTTACCATGGCCAGCTTCAAAAATGACCAGGACATAGAAGTGAAACCATAGTCAAATATGTGGTGTGCACACATATAAAAGTTCTGTTTCTGTCTATACTGACTAAATGGCCCATCTGTAAAAAAGTGAATGCGCGTTATATTAGGTTGTGAAATTTGAATGTCTTTTAGAATCGGATCAAGATGGGCCCAAATAGCTCCAGGTTGATGATTTGTATTTTCAGAAACAGAACAGTACGATTTCACTTTTTTTTCTTGTCTTCGCTTGGTAAATAGACGACTACTGTATGTAGCGACACCTGTTGTCGTGAACCACCAAAATGGTGACTTTGTACCTCTTCGTGGCATTTGCAACTATAGTTTTCGCTGAAATCGGCTACTATAACTGCTTCTGTTTGTTGTATGTTGTCAACAGCTTCTCTGAAATTACGAAACTGGGTCTTCATATTAAAAACATGCTTCTTCAACACTTTTACTTCCTCGTTAAATAATTTTAATAATTCTTTTACAGTGTCTTTCTTAGTTTGTTTAATGTTCTTGAAGGTTTTAATTTTTTTGTTATTTTTTTCATAAGTTTCTTCAACTCTGCACCATTCTTTCCATTCAATCATACCAATAATGTTTTCAGAATCAACTGCAATTTTTAGGTTAGAACATTCTTTACAGGTACTGTACATACAGTCTTGATTTTCAGGGTCACAGACAGTGGCAGTAATTATTGTAGTCAAATCTTTGGTAAAAATTACATTTTTATTCTTAAGAGCTAATGCTTTATACGAAGGATTAGTGTGAGTTTTACATAGGCACATTTCACGACCAGATACTGATGGCTTAACAATATATTTGGGTTTGTTGCGGGTGAAATAAAAGTATGAGCATTTAGTTAAAGGGGTTTCTGCTTTAAAAACTAAATATAGATTCTTAAGTGTATCTAATAGAAATCTTTTTTGATGTTTTACACCGTCTCTTGTTAGTGTTTCTTTTTTTCCCAGCTG
The DNA here is from genome assembly GCA_030578115.1 of Leucoptera coffeella. Taxonomy (NCBI): domain Eukaryota; kingdom Metazoa; phylum Arthropoda; class Insecta; order Lepidoptera; family Lyonetiidae; genus Leucoptera; species Leucoptera coffeella. The sequence continues at coordinate 199,965 of JAMBLF010000221.1, forward strand.
TATTCCGGGAAACATCATCCCTAAAAAAAAAATCTTGTATGATACTTTTAAGTTTATTTTTAGATGGTTTTGGGGCTGTAGTTCTAAGTTGCTTTTTCAAGCCCAATGCCTCTTTGGCTACCACTGTGTCTTTCAGGTTGTTGTCTGTAAAAATTTTCTTTATTATTCGTTTTTCTTTTAATGTTTTTGTTGTTTTATAAGACTGTTTTATAGCTTCCGTAAGTGTTTCATATTTTCTTTTTCATTTAAAATTTTATTTGGTTTTATAACTTTTGCTTTGGCTTTCATTCTTTGGGAACGTTTTTTGTACTTCGCACATTTTTTTTTTAGTTTTTCAATTTCTTCTTGTAGTTTTAGATTATGTCTGTATAACTTAGATCTGTCTCGTCTGACAGATTTACGACCTTGGCTTTGTTTTTTAGAACATATAGAACTTGGACTATTTAGGGGTAAAAGAATATTATGATTAGGTTCATTCTGTAATAATTGTGGTCGCTGCACATCTAATAATAGATCTGATGGTAGTTGCTCCATTATGGAAGGAGAACTAGGAGGTGTTACGTTTAATACGTTGCATAGGTCTTTTGTACGTTTTCTTGATTCTTGTTTACGTAGGCGCCAAATTATTCTAGCTTGGTGTTTTTCTTTGGGTGTAAAGTCAGCAGCAAGCCTTTTTACCTTGTGATAGTGAGTCCTTTTCTTTTGTTTGTATGTTTCATACTTGATTGGGTCTTGTTTTATCTTTTCTTTATAACGCCTTTGTCGCTCTGCAGCAGTAAGAGGAGCCATTGTACCTGAAAGTAAAGGTAAATTATAGCTAAGCATGTACCTATAAACAAGAGATAAAAACTAGATCGATAAACATTATTTAAGAAACTTACCTTTATTAATATTAGTATATATTATTGCTTGTTCATGTGAATGGGCTTTTATTTGTCTTGTGTGGGGTAAGAGCCAGAACTATTTCCATTTGTAGTACCTGTAAAATAAAGAAATACCTCACTTAAGCAATTACTAATAGGTTATATTCGTGAAAGTAACAAAAGGAAAGCCCACAGATGAGATCAAGAAACGTTATATAAAGAAGCTTATCTATTTAAATACTAGGAAATCTTATTCCTTGTGTGGACTACAATTCGTCTTTTGTGTAGGGAGGAGCCAAAATTATTTTCATTAGTAGTAACTGTAAAAATATAGAAATAAACACTCTCAAGCTATGCAACCATCACCTATTTTTTAAAAATATATATTAATTGTAATGTTTTATACAAAACTATATAAAAACAGCAATTTCAAACTCAAATGTCTCTTGAGTCACGTTTGTGTCTCTTGGGTCACGTAAAAAGTGAGCTAGTTGACCCGTGAGTCAGGAGAAATTATAGATATAAAATCAATCTTATTCAAAAACAAACAGACACACTAGAACACAAATAATAGAAATATTACATAAGAATCCTAAGTAAAGGAAGACAGCAATAATAATTGAAATAAACGAACTACTTACCTAATTTTGAGTTGTCATCCAGTTGACCAACAATAAACACACGCACACCGACGCTAACTCATGACGAACAGGCCGCCAAAACAACAAACGCTTGTAATGGCGGCTTGTTGTCACATGATACGCAAACTATTTTGCTATTGGTTAGAGTTTTAAAAATCTATCTCTTTCACTCTTATAGTGTTTTAAATATTGTGACTCAGTTGACGTTTCTCGTAATTAGCTTTGGGAGACGTGATTAAAAAATGATTTTTAGAAGAAAATATTAATGTCATTTATTTTCCAGCTTCAATGTTTGACAAATAAGGTCTTATTAAATAAAACTTCAAAATAATCTGGACTAGCTACATACAATTTTTCTTCAAAATGTTTGATTGAGTTTACTGTCATGTGGTTGGGACATGACAAATGTATGAGGGGTCATAACAATTGTCAACTGACTCACGATAAATTTTCTTTATATTCATTAATTAAAGTAGTACAAAAATTCTGTCATTTTAAAGGAATTATATCTTATTATTTATTTGAATATCAGTTTTTATAATTATATTATTTAATTCATATTAACTGGATTAGGGACATGATATCCCAAGAATTAGTTGATTCACCCATCTATCATGGAATAATTTCATAAGTTTGATCAGTTTGTAGTGAATTAATGTAGTAAAACTCCGATTAATTTGAACATTAATGATTTTATCCATAGGAAAAAGTTATGTTGTGAAGTGTTTGTATTTATATGCACTTTTTTGGATTGATAGAATAGATTAGTCGGAGTCAGACCCATAAATACTTATTTGTTGTTTCATGTTTGCATAAAGCGTAAACGTTGAACGAAACAATGTTTTTCGTTACTTAATCTTCAATGTTCGTATGCATTGGACATTTATACATTGTCCGTAGTTAGCTCTCGTTATTTTTAACTGTCTGTTAAAATTTTAAATAATTAAATACATCGTTAAATGAATCGTGATAAGTAATTTGTTTGAGGTCGTAAGTTAAGTACTTACTAATTATCAGTTGTGCCTTTGATAATTTTTCTAAGTAGTAGTATTCTCCGACCAACGCAGCAGACAACATGAATACATTACAAAAGAATTGGTTCTCCGAATCATGTGAAATGTGGCCTGGAGGCACATTTTCCTTGGAAGTGAAAGAAGTTTTATATTCACAAAAATCCCAATTTCAAGATATTTTAGTCCTGGACACTACAAGTTTTGGAAAAGTATTGGTGCTAGATGGTATTATTCAATGTTCAGAAAAAGATGAGTTTTCCTATCAGGTAATTCAAGTGTTTGCATACTAGACCAAATGTTTTTAATTACAGTGGAAATTTACACTTTGTGCTGAAGAACTCTTGCTTAGATAACTTTTAGTTGACACATTCAGAAGCATGCAAGTTGAATTTCACAACATAACCATATGTGAAGACATGTTGAAACACAGGCTGTTTACTTAATAGCTTTTGTTTTACTGTGTACCTACTTAATTTTTTATTCTTATTTCAGGAAATGATATCTTTTCTTCCACTGTGCTGCCACAAAAATCCTGAGAAAGTCCTTATTGTTGGAGGTGGTGATGGTGGTGTGGCCAGGGAAGTGGCTAAGCATCCCAAAGTAAAGGAAATTGTTCAGGTAGATACTTATTTTATTCATACATTAGTTTACTTCCCTCATAAGATAGGCAAGGACTATTGATCGCCAGCTAGAATGATCCTGCTTCTCTCACACACATTAAAGTTCTCGTTCATGTTTTTCATGCTATGTACACCACAATCGTAAGAAAATTACACTTTATAAATAGGTCATGCATCACTAAAACAAGTTTTCAGAAAGTTTTTAAGAGTTGATTAGAATTAAATAAATAATGATTTTCTAAACCTTAGTATATTTCTAATTTTTAAGTCATGATTGTAAAAATAATATTGAATATATTACATTAGCTGATTTATCTTTTGAAATAATCTTAAAACATCCATTGCTGTTTCCTTAAAAATTATATTTTACTACTAGGAACTATACTTTAAGGAAAAAGTCAATCAGCAAAGTTGCCTTTACAATATCATCTAGGTATACATACTTGTATAATAAACAAACCTTTACTACTAATTACTAAACAAATAACTGACATGTGGAATAGGAAAAGCATTGTTTTCCTTAAGACTACAGTTGCAATGTATTATATACATCTGATAACATCCTTAATAGTTTCATATAGATCTTGACTAATACTAATGGCTCCCTTTTGAAGCAATGTTCACATGCTGTGTTCAAATAAGTTACATTGACAACAGTGCCCCTATTTATTACAATCTTATCTTTGTGTGGCCTTAAAGGTCATTGTCATATAACATTCCCTTATCAGATATTGAAACTATGGTTAGTATTTTATCTCAATGTCAAAATTAAACACATGTCTTTAAAATACATTTGTATGTTAGGAGTACCTAGAACCGCAAAAGTGTGTATGAGAAGATGTATGAGTGACAATGAAGCGAAAGTGGTCTGTCAGGATTGGGACAAATAGGGATCCGTCATCTCTGCTTACCCCTCTACAGGGAATCAGGCGTGATGTGAATGTATCAAAACTTATTGATTATAAATTCTAAAAGACTTCATTTAGGACAATGTAATACTTTGTAGAAAATTAATGCTAACTGGCATTGAAGATTTCATGATTACATTTTATAAATTAGTATTACTTATATATATTATTTAATTTTAAAGCAATGTCATTATAATTGACAACTATGCAAACTAATCATTGTTTAGCTGACTTAAGATTATACAAAAATATGTCATGCTTAAGTAGTTTATTTGTACTCAAATTTACACATCTTGTCATAAATGCAATGCCAATTAATTATAATTTTATTATCTTTTTTTTTTTTCATTCTTAAATAAGCCATTCACCACTAAGGTTATGTCGGCTGAAGTACAAACACTGATGCCACTGCGTTTGAACTTCTTGTTATTTCATCGCCATGGTTACACCAATGGCGCCAGCCGCTACAACCGAAGAAAAACGAAATCGAAGCTCCAATTCTTCTCTTCCTTGTTCTTTGGTTTATTCCAGTTGAGGATCCAAATCTTATCCCAAAGCGAACATATTTAGCAAGTTTGGCATCACAATTGACTAAATATTCAGCTGAAAATAATTATTTGTATTTTCAACTTTCACTGAGCTGCTGACTTTGTTGACGCACCATAGACGACTGATTTTTCTTATCTTAATTTATATATATTCTTAATAGTTACCTTTTATGAGTTAAAATTATAGATTTCTATTGACATTTAAGTTATGAATAAAATAATAATCTTAGAGTTCTCACTTGACTGTCATCTATAGGTTGCATAATAATAACATTTAAGAATTAGTAAAAGGCAAATTTCATAACACTTAGTAACTTTTTTAAAATATATTATGTAATTTATGCTGAGTTATACATGAAATTATCTTTATTGGCTTAGTCATCAACATGACTAAACTAGCATTATAAAAGCATGTTTTAATTTGTACAATAGTTGATTTATTTATTTATTCCATGCCAGTCTGGGATGCCATTCTTCACATAAATGAACCTTATTGATTGATGGGCTAGCAACCTGTCATATGTATCATATGATATGACAACCTGATAGATATCATTGTTTCCAAGTTTCTGTCCACCCCAAAGGAGGTGAATGTATATGTCTGTATACAAGTACATGCCATCAAAATCCTGTTAGATAAATACTAATAGCAAAGGGATAAAATGTCCCCAGGGTATTTTCCTATCTATAAACTATACAATTAATTATCTACAAATCTAGTGAATGCCTATATTATTTTTAATAATTATATTCTATTGACCTCTGTTCTCCATTACAGGTGGAGATTGATGACAAGGTCATAGAAGTGTCAAAGAAGTTCTTGCCATTCATGGCTATTGGTTTCGAAAGCAAGAAGCTGAAGCTGCACGTTGGAGACGGCTTTGAATTCATGAAGAATCATAAGGAAGAGTTTGATGTTATAATCACCGACAGTAGTGACCCTGTTGGGCCAGCCGTCAACCTGTTCCAAGAGAACTACTTTTCTCTGATGAAAAGTGCTCTAAAGCCAGAAGGTATTGTATGCTCACAAGCTGGCACTATTTGGAATGACGTTGAAATGGTGACAAACACTTTGAAATTCTGTAGGAACCAGTTTCCCTCAGCGAGTTATGCTTACACGTCGGTCCCTACATATCCTTCGGGACAGATTGGATTTGTGATTGGTTCTTTGGAAAAGGACAAGAAGTTTGATGAGCCTGCTTACAAGTTTACGAGGGATGAAGAGGTGTCCTTGAACTTGAGATATTACAACAAAGATATTCATAAAGCTGCTTTCGTCTTACCAACATTTGCTAAGTATCAGCTCTCATAAATGTAACCAATATAGAGAATCTTATCTAAGTAGATATGCCATACATAAAAAATGAAATTCGTACATACAAATTGAACAATACAATTCGTACTTAAGCAGTTTTTTTAATGTTTTTGTGCAAGTTTACACATATTATATTTAGATTTAATAAATGACTGATGATTTTTTTAAATTTAGATTTTCGAATTGTAACCATTTACGAACAATGTGCCTTAATTTACATTCCATAAAGATCGAATATTGTAGGATCTGATTATTGATACAGGGAATTATATGGAAGAGCTCAATTTATATCTATATTTCTTGAATATAAGTGTAAAATAATGATACACTAAGGTTGCTTACAGAGAAGAAACTATTATATTCTTTTAAGATACTATTGTAATGAACAATATAGATAATATATTAAAGTAGAACTAAATATTTTTTAGAATTTCTATTGAATAATCTTGTTATACAATTTTTATATCAAATAATAGTAATACATTTATTATTTTTAAATTATGATTATAATATATAAAAAACTTATGAAATGTTATTATTAAATAGATTTTTAGTGGCTTATGTTATCATGGAACGATATTATTGTTATCATTATAATTTATTTTTATCGATTATATTAAAGTTTTGTTTATCACGAAAATTATAATAACTTAAATTATAAATCAATGATAGTATAATTATACAAAATGTTATTTTTTGTAACTCCATAATAAAATTGGTATTAATCGAATATGTATATTGTTAAGGTTTAAATATAGTTATTTATAATAATGTCATTCCTATAATACAATATAGTTATTAGAAAAACGTGTTTTTTTCTCACAAATATTACATTCCCAAGACATACTGAATACATTTTTATTACTTTTTAGTAGGTATTGTTGATTAATGAGGGATGTGTAATTATGATCCCTAATATTGTTATTGTAATACATAATGAAAAAACATTTTGGTTCCTGAATCAACCCTTTTCCAAAAGTTATGGGCGTAAGTATGGTTATTAGTTATTATTAGTTTTATGAAAATATAACAGTGCAAAAGAGGTATGGTTTGAAACTACACTTTACGACTAGTATCAGTAAAACAATTTATAGTCATCAAAAATCACTTTAGTTGTATGGACAAGGATATTTGGAATTTATGAACAATGTGTAATTAATACTTGAATGACGAAGAAAAACATGGCATGGAAGCTAATTTATTCATTAGGTATGTGATGTAATTATTATTGTTATTGCGGAAAAATCGCCAAATAGTGTACCACCTGCTAAGTTGGATGCTAACTATTAGTTTTAAATGTGGATCTGATCTGCCCTTACAATGGATGGAACTGCAAAGTGTCTAGCCCCAATATTACGTCGCACCAGTAGCCAAAGGGTTATACAATTCTGTGGCACTGTAAATAATTTACAACAGTCTCATTGTAGCATATAGAGATCCCGCCACATAAGCTGGCAGTAGCCAAACTTGGAACTAAATTTGACGTTTCCGCAATTGCGTGTTATTTTGTATGAAAGGTAAATTTAGTATTACCAGCGTTCTGTTTTTTGCCCACTCTTTGTAATTTTTATGTTTGTTAAGGGTGATTATAATAAATTGATTTCCGGAGTTTCTTGTTAGTTCTTCTCCAAGCTAGGGTCTCCGCTGATCTAACCTCGGTAAAAAATATGTAAAGACAATGCTCAGTGCCATGTTTGAAATAGTTTTTTTAATTTATACTTAGATCATAAGATAACTCTCAAAGAGAGCTTGTGATATTTATAATTTTGAATATATTATGGCAGATGGAGGCGTCGCCGCAGTTGCATAATTCACTGTTGCCAGTAAACACGCCAAAACTAGCAATCACTGTGCCATACGGCTCGATACATTATAGGTTTCATTGTAACGGTCTTTGGTTGCAGAGCTATAAACTCAAATAAAACAAATTAATATATCAAAGTCAAAAGTCAAAATATTTTTAGACCGTTACAAATGAAACCTATAATGTATCGAGCCGTATGGCACAGTGAGTGCTAGTTTTGGCGTGTTTACTGGTAGCACTGAATTACGCGACTGTGGCGACGCCCCCAACTGCCAATTTATATGGCGGGATCTCTAAGTTTAGTTCTCTCATACGTGATATTTCTAATCTGTGGTGGCAGTACCACGATAATTTTTATATCGTCGATACGTATGAACATCGCTCTAGATTTTACGTTAAATTTATGATAAAATCACATAAACGTATTCCAGTCACTCTTTGAAATATTATCTTTATATTTCCAAGGTTCCAGACAACATTTTCTTTTAATTTTTTCAGACATAAGTATCGATACCTCAAAATAATATCGAATCTATGATCGTGTAATGTCGGATCTATCCATACACAGATAATTTTATACATTATCACTGTCTTTGGTTGGATGACGGTCGATTGTTTTGTTTGTAGTTTGTATTGTGAAAGATAAAAATTGAGTGCAGATTTTAATGTGAATCTCTTGCATTAGAAATAATAATTTTGCATATCTATTGTTCATAAAGTAGGAAGTGAAAATGGGTTGCTTCGATAATATGTCGATGCCATCCTGTGTTTGGTTTGAAGGTGGAGCCAAACGCAATATCCTTGCATCAATCATTGCTGGATTTCTGGTAAGTATCTACGAGTTTCAATTATAAATATCGAACAAGGTTTTGCTAATTGTTATACAATTGCATACACTCGGGCTTAAAGAGAAATGCAATGAAATTAACGCTTTTACTTATTACTTAAAATACGCTTATACTAAATACTTATGACTCACTTTCTAAGTCATTGCCCTATTGATATCTTAGTCTTTGTTTTACTAAAAAGATTTTAGATAAAAGAAAATTTATGATTAACATGTTTTGTTTAATGCAGTAAAAACCCATGTCAACAAAGAAACCCATGAAGTTATTGTTTTTCTAGTTCTTCACTGGCTGGTGGATCATAATTGATGTTGTGTCAGTATATCCAGGAGAATTACTTGGAGCTTCTCATGTATGTGGCATCTTGGCTACCTTATCACTGATCATGATCAATTCAGTGTCTAATGCACAGGTAAGTAAATTAAAAAGTAATTTGTGTTCAAGTGGCCTTGTTTCAGAGAAGGATAAAAGTAGAGAATTCAGTTTGAGATAACAAATGTAGGTTTTATAAAGTATTTAGTAAAGGACTTATGCTGTATCTGTAGTTGAAACACTTTTCATCAGGTTAAATTTTATTCTTGGAGTAATGGACATAAAGAAATATTTTTGACCTTTCAAGTATACTATATACAAACACTTCTACCTCTTCAGAGGAATAGTTGTTTCCTCTCACTGTTTTCTCACCTGATAGCAGTTAAGTAATGAAACCTTACTTGATTTTTGTGATTCCATAGCCCGATCTCCATACAGGTCACAAAAAATGCTCCAAATGTCATCTTTTACAATTCTGGATAACTCCGTTGAGATCCTTACACTTCAGACCCATGGATCTAAGATATATATGTCCTATCTTTCTTTTACTAGTCTCTTGCACTAGGAGTAAATGAAACTTACTGGGTAATAGGCTAGTAACAAGTCACCCATATTCCATACAACATATGTATATCCCCTATATTCATGTTAAAAACTGCCCCAGAAAATATTACTTCGTCTCAGGGGTGTTTTTAATCAGTAGAGGATAAGATTAATGGATGTTAATGTACATGTATTACAGATCCGTGGTGAGACATACACAGGTGGCTGTATGGGGCCCCGTGGAGCCAGAATGTGGTTGTTTGTTGGCTTTGTGATTGGATTTGCTTCGCTCATTGCTGGATGCTGGATCTTGTTTGCAAACCACATTAATACAGGTAATTGAATTATTACTCATTTGTATTATAAATAGGTGTTCCATTATATTTAGAGACATTATAAAATGCTAAATATCTGCCATTATTCCCAAGTAATCAGGAACCTTGATCATATTCTTTTCATGACATAACACAGTTTAGAAAAATAACATTTAAATTAGTTAATTAACTCTTGCCTCCTCATTTATACACTTCTCTTCTTCACTTAGGTAGAGTACAGCAGGGCCTCAATAATTCGAACCCAAGCTAATCCGAACGCTTCTATAATCTGAACACCCCCACCCAATCGCAAACCATCTGCGCAATTGCTTGCTTGTTTGCTACACGGCAGTACATCTGTGTCGTAAACTTTGAGTATACTGCACGTGTTAATTTGTCATCACTGTGCGTCGTTATGTGTGTAATTATGCAATAGCTTAATAAAAGTATGATTTAAATTGGTTTAAAAATGTCGTTCCCTTTCAATAAATGTCCTTTAAAATACCTACATACTATAATCATACTCTATTATCATACTATAATTTTTGGTGTTCAGACTATCGAGGCCCTACTGTACTTACTTTCAGCTAACAGTAGTTACTTCAGGGAGTGTATAGATTGAAGAACAAAGAGGATTAGATTATTAATAGGTGTGAGTAAGCCAAGATAGGGGATCTTTCAAGGTGGCAATTGGTACTCTTGGCTTATCCCACTATGGGAGTAGCGGTGTAAATATTATTATGTATGTATGCCATATGTATGTTTGGGCTATGACATCTAAAATCATTAATCCTATTATATGATATTCAAAGAATAAATAAATACATATTTACTACCCTGGATTACTTTACAAAAAACAGACCAGCTATTTCTCTACAGAGAAGTCTCATTGAACTCCGTGGTCTCTAACTAACCCTCTATATGGAAACAGTTGTAATGTGTATTTATGTTTGTGCTCACATCCCAACATAAATACCATTCCATTACACCCAGATATTATAAATTCTTTCAATATATGTACTATAATTAACTTCCATGACACGTCTAAACCATTTAACTTTTTAAACCTAACACATAGTTTATACAATGTATTTTTCAACATTTCCAGATGGCAAGAAGCACGCCTGGCCAGGTATAGGCCTGTTCCTTCAGAACGCCTTCATATTCGCTGGTTCCCTGGTCTTCAAGTTTGGCCGTACTGAAGAAGTGTGGTAAATACCACTGTGATAGTGTATTTGTATGAATATTTTTGTAATTGCACCTTATAACTACATATAATGATATTATTGAGCAGTTTATTTAGTTGTCCAATCAGTACCGTCTCATTTGGTACTAATAATCTCGTCTATGATGTTTTATAGATGTTAGAATACATTTTTCTTATGTTAGATTTTTATTAAGTAATCTGTGGCTAATACATTATTCTGTACATAGTTCTGAATTCGAATTAGATACAATATTTATATAACTAATGTCATACATATGTTTGCTCTTAAGTATTAGGTGTATGTGTATAATGGTATAGTAAAATAATCCCTAATGTGGTGGGTTAGTAGTTTTATTTAGTCTTAAAGTGTTAATTTTGGAGCTGCAATTATGATTTCTCGTATGTTTATAAACATTGAAATATAAAATAACATTCATTGTATCATTACCGGTTTTAATTTTACATAAGAGGAGAAAGGAGGATGATAATTCATGTTTATATACAAACATATAGTAAACCAAGTCCGAGGTTAAATGTCCAACATCATCTGAGCCTTATGATGGTCATTGGTCATTCGGAACTCAATTTAGGACGACCTCGAACCCACGTTTTAACCGGATAGTCAGTACTTAATGTAGCAGGTGGTTCTTAACAAAAGACAACAATAACGAGAGCTCAGTGTAAGCATTGTATATCAGTAGGATACAGTGATCTATGAAACAAATAAGATTATTCAACCAAAATAATATGCCTTACTGTTACATAGCATTAGTGAAAGTGATTTGGGTATTAAGCACTTTCCACTGTTAGACACATACACATTCTTAATGAAGGAAATGAAACTCAATATTTTAAAATTAGTATAATTTTCACACTTGAGTAAACTATTTACACTTCGATATATATCTCACATTGTGTAAAGTATGCCTATTCCTTGTAAACGCTGTCGCATACTGATGTACATAGGTGACATTTATGAACAACTCATAAAATAACTTAAATACCGGATCACTAGGACATCTTTGGCTTCGTTACTTAGTACTTCAGTTCCCCTTAACTTCAACATTCTTTGACAGCTCACAAATATTCTAACCGTTGTTAAATATAAAAACAAAAACATAAATAGGTGGATCAAAATTCTGCGTTAAGACTCTAAGACAGCTGATAAATTTGTTTAATAGTCTTAGAGTAGTTTATAGCCCCATGGCGCAAGTACGACCTCCGCGGCCGTTGGGGAGACAGATCTCGTCGTAGTTGCAGTTGCCGTTGCGGTACTGGCAAACGTTGTCAGAGGGCGCGCACTGCTCCGGCGCAACCGCCACGCCGTACAACTTGCGGGAAGTAGTCGATATCGGCAAGTGACCGCGTTCGTTCGTCGATACATCGAAGAACTCGATCTTTAGCCTGGAAACAACGAGCCTCATCAATTCAAAGGAATTGTAATCTTCATACTGTTTAAGAGTGAAGAATCTGCGTTAAGTATTATATAATACAGACTGATTGTATAATTAGAGTAAGACACAATGCATGTTACCTTCCTTCCTTTCCTTGGATAATCAAAGCTGAAGGGCTTCAAGCTTATAACGTGAATCAATCAATAGTTGTTGAATAGTAATGGAACTTTTGGGTTCCAAAGTAGAAGTCAGAATTTTATAGTTGATGTAAGCGTCAATACTGCTATTACAAAAATCAGATGACAAGATAGTTACAATTGCCAAAAGTGATACCGTTTATTAAATAACAAATCACATTCCTTTAAGAAATTCAATATGTGCATCTCAATATCTTATATATCGTTACTCTGAAAAGGACCCTTGTTCTCCGTAGTCGTTACTTTTGTGATGTTTCATAATTTAGTGAAACTAATTGTATCTACGCATCATCATCATCATCATCATCATCAGCCTGTATCAATCCACTGTTGGACATAGGCCTCCCCCAAATGACAACATAATATCTACGCATAATATTTACATTTATAATTAAAATAGCAGGAATACGTTTTGAGCTAACAGATATTATTTAACACTACCTAACCTGACAGTTTACTTATCTTTACTTACGTTTTCCAATCAGACCAGTAGAATCTGTTGTCCTTGATGGCCAGGCCGAAGGGATAGGCGCAGTTGGTGACTATGGTCCTCCGTTGTCTAGTGTCAATGTTGACGCACTCAATAGTCTTGAGGCCAGCGTCCGCGTAGCACAGGCTTTCGGTACTCCAGTCAATAGCCAGGGAATTCGGTAACACGACGTCAGGGGACGCTAAGAAGACGCCCCTTTCTGTACCGTCCATGTTCGCCCATTCAATCTTGGGCGCGTGCCTGTACCAGTCAGACCAGAATACTTTTCTGAAAAATAAATTTATGTCATAAAGAATTTGATTGTTTTATTTTTAGATATGTATGTACCAATGTTCTTTGTTGCTAATTTTATGTGTCTTAAACAATAGACGAGATTTTTAATGAATTATTTGAGTTATAATGAGGCTGTGTAAAATATTTTAGCTTCAAGATCCAGTGTAACTTACCCTCTGCTTGGATGTACTGTAATTCCACGCAAATTAGCATAGCTGTCATAGGTGACTAAAACCTTTCTTAGTTTCGTGTCGATATTGGCTACCTCAATGGTTTTCTTTTTAGAGTCTGTCCAAAATATGTTTCTCGCTGACCAATCTATCGCAATGCCTTCTGGGGTTTTTATTTCTGAAAAGAAGAAAAAAAATATACTATTTTTCTACATACCTTTCTAGCTACTCAACTTGTGACTTCATATTCAAACCTTACCAGTTTCAAGGAATTTTTCCACGCTAGATCCGTCGTAGGCCGCGCCTTTGATCATTCCGCTCACTATGTCGCTCCAGTAAATGCGTCCCGTTTGGCAGTCAACATCGATAGCTACAGCGATCATATCAAACTCAGCATTGATGGGCGTGGCGATGTCTCTCGCTGTTATTTCGAATGGCACGCGGTAAATGAAGGTTCCATCACTAGCGGCCAAAAAGTTGCCTGGCTTCTTAGGGTTAGTCTCACAGTAGGTTCCGTTGCCGGTGTAGCCTGAGTTGCATTCGCAGAAGTAGTCGTTGTTCTTCTTCAAACAGGATGCGTAAGCGTGACATAGCTCTGGGATATTTCTACAATTGGGTTCTGCGTCACAAGAGTAGCCGTCTCCGACGAATCCTTCCCTGCACACGCATTTGTAAGTCTCTTCCACACTTCTACAATCAGCGTCCGGATGGCAATCGTTGGCAACGTCACATGAGTAGCCCAAGGGTATGCACTTTTCGATGCCTTCACCTTCGTAACCCTCATCGCAGTGGCAGTAATGGACGTCGATGGTTGTGTCGTACAGGCAAGAAGCGTGTTCAGCGCACACGGCTCCGTTACAAAGGGCCAGGTCTAGTATGCAGGCGTCGTTTTGATCCTTCACGTAGCCTTCGATACATTGGCAAACATCGCCCCCAGTGAGCGGGTCAAATCTGCATTCTGCATTGAGTTCGCAGTTGGAGTCGTTAAAACAGCTGAAGTTTGGTCTGCAAGTGTACCCGTCACCGTGGTAGCCTCGGTCGCATACGCACATTTGTTCATTTCCAACGGTTTGAGTGCAGAAAGCATTGGCCCCACAGTTGCAGGTCGATGCGCGGGCTTCTCGGCACTCGTAGGGGTCGGTTCCCTCGTACCCGTCCAGGCAGCGACATTCGTAATCGCCAACTGAGGTGGAATACTCACAATAGGCGTTTGTTGGACAGTCTTGGTGATTCGAACATTTCACTGAAATATTAAAAATGCTCATTAAGTAACTGAAACATTTGAACCTTATTAAATGGTAACTATGTTGTCATAAAGTATAAAAAATGGATCCTAGAGATCGCGCCACATACGGTGGCAGTTGGAGGCGTCGCCACAGTCGCGTAATTCAGTGTTACCAGTAAACACGCCAAAACTAGCACTCACTGTGCCATACGGCTCGAAACATTATAGGTTTCATTTGTAACGATCTTTGGTTGCAGAGCTATAAACTCAAATAAAACAAATTAATATATCAAAGTCAAAATATGTTTATTATACTATTTCAAACATGATTAATAATTAACGGGACTTATCCTTCTTATTATATATTACATATATTATGTGTTCCTTCACTCTGTCCGCAATAGACCGTTTAGTCTGTTCGACATAGGATTTCCCACAGCTGCAATCAATCTTATACACACCCTTATATCTTATATCATGAGTATAAATCGCGAATCTCTTAAAACTATTATTTCAAACATGGCACTGAGCATTGTCTTTACATATTTTTTACCGAGGTTAGATCAGCGGAGACCCTAGCTTGGAGAAGAACTAACAAGAAACTCCGGAAATCAATTTATTATAATCACCCTTAACAAACATAAAAATTACAAAGAGTGGGCAAAAAACACAACGCTGGTAATACTAAATTTACTTTTCATACAAAATAACACGCAATGGCGGAAACGTCAAATTTAGTTCCAAGTTTGGCTACTGCCACCGTATGTGGCGGGTACTCTACTCTCGTTGATAACATTTTATACATATATGTCATCATGAGATCACATATAATATATATAAATATAGAGAAAATATAAAGAAAATCATAGGACATTTTCTTGGTTACTATCACTCTTGTGACTATCGTTGTTGATTATATAATAAATATGGAACCCCGAGCACAAACAAACAGTGTCCCTTTCGTAACTAATATTTTGTTTGTTGTTTTTATATAGTATGTTAGTAGACTTCTTACTTACGTGATGTGCTATTGTACTCTTGAGGATATTGATGAGTATCATAATTAGTGTTAGGCTGACAGTAGCCTTCTCCGTTTTCATCCGTGATGTAGGTGCTTTCAGTTGGACAAATGCAATCGTATTGAGAGCATACTGGAGGGAATCTACCATCGTTACCGGGGTTGTAATTATTTTCAAACCTCTCTGTTGTTGAAGTGATATCTGGGCTGCACCTAAATCCATCCCCAACAAATCCACGCTTGCATTGACACATTTTCTCATTCCAAGAGTTCACTTCACAATCAGCATAACTCGAGCAATCGTCACATATGTTGCGTTCTTGCTCATCAAGTGTTTGCCAGCACTGTTCTCCGTTTCCAGTGAAGCCGGGGTTACAGACACAGGTTGCTCCCTCAGGGCCGTTCTCAACACAGTTTGCGTTCACGTCACACCTCTTGTCTTCACATTGTGTGATAGGTCTGCAAGACTTTCCATCGCCTTCGTATCCTCCATTACATCTGCATTCGTAGCCCCCGTCATAATTTACGCACTCTGCATTTTCACTGCAACTGTGCATGTTAGTCGAACACTCGTCAACGTCAACGCATGTCATGGTGTTGTCTTCATACGCGTTAGT
Organism: Leucoptera coffeella; assembly: GCA_030578115.1. NCBI lineage: Eukaryota > Metazoa > Arthropoda > Insecta > Lepidoptera > Lyonetiidae > Leucoptera > Leucoptera coffeella. The sequence goes on from JAMBLF010000221.1 coordinate 216,282, forward strand.
GAAACCAGGCTGGCATACACACACAAAAGAATCTCCTTGGACTACGCAAGTATGAGATCCACATACTGATCTACCTCTAACACACGGGTCTTCTTCCTGACCTAAAGGCGTGATTTTGTTACTCATACCGTACCTAATAATACTAGTTTTGTCTTCGTAGCCCAAGAAGTTTTTGCCTACTCTCAAGGTCATAACCTTCTCTTCAGCTGGTGGAGCGTTTGGACACGCAGCAAAAGTGATTGTTTGGGAAATGCGCTCCTCGTAAGTAGCCCCGGTATCTTTGTCTCTGAAAGTCCTAGTGGTTTCTGACCTTACTAGGCCGGGTTCGACGATGGTGTATTGTTCCTCGTATTCTGATATTTCAAGCTGAGAGCCTAGATTGGGGACAGAACCGCGAACATCAGCGTCGAGGACCACTTGGTCGAACACATCGTGTCCTAAATATTTTTGGTTTATTATGACTCGGTCGTTAGTAGAGGGGAAGTGTATTTCAGCGGTGTAGTTAAACAGTCCACTGGTAAGCTGGTATCCGTTTAGGGCGTTTCCTGTTGGTTTTGCGAACAGCCAGCCGATGACTCCGCCTAATGCGTTAAGGAATAGTAACTCATGACCTATAGTGGGTGGAACTTGCGATAAGGCTGTGTAAGATCGACCGTCAGCGACTACTACATACGCTTGCATGTCTATGTCGTTGAGATTAACGTTGTTCAGAGCTCCGTTGAGTTTGCCATGCACTCGAAGAGGCACGTCGATTCTGATGCAAGATTTCCCATTGCCATAGTAGCCGTCGTTACATTGACAACAGATTCCAGATTTGTAATCGACGCATTTTGCTTGCATGTGGCAAATGCTTGGTCCACTGACAGCGCAAGTTTTGTATTCTTCCTCTTGTTCGATCTCGGCCTGGTTATATTGGTCTGGGACTCCTACGTTTCCGTTTGGCAAAATGTTACCCACTCTAAAGACATATTTGCCAGGTTCATTGACATTCGACCATCTGAAATGCAATTTTTAATTATTTTGGAACATTAATTCAGAAGATTTTGTAAATTATAATAATATTGTTTTGTGTTTATACTGCAAATTCGTAATTAAATATGTAAATTCTTACAAAACCAAACTAATTTTACGAATTGAGTCATAATGTTTGAAGGCATACAACAGCAATATTTGCTACCTATGTCTAGCCTGCGTTATGATTACTTACGTCATGATATTCCTTATTTGATGGCTTCCTGAACCCCTGAGATTGTACACCCGCCCGTCTTCGGCTATGAACCCAGCTTGAGCCTTGGCGTCTGGCATCGCATTCGGCGCAGTTTCCTTTTGGATCCATTGTATATCGTATTCTGGGTACAGGAACTCTACGAAGCTTTCAGTGCCATTACTGATGATTGCCGCTTGGAAAGTGTTTCTTTTGATACCGTTGCTGTATTTGGTGTCGACCCAAGTGGTTATGAACACCGATGATGGCCGGAATTCGTAGTAGTCGTGGAAATTGTTCTGAATGCTCTCTTCTGCCTTAGCTAGGGCGCGAGGTTCAGTGGTTTCCCTATAGTATACGACACCGGACTCGCTTGTGTCTATGTTGGAGTAGAATGGCGCTATTGAAGGGTAAGGCAGAGGAAACTCAGCGTTCCAAAACGTTGGCAGGTCTGACCGGAAAGTTAACACTCCGTAGTTGTTTACCTGTAACAATTTATTACTAATCAATATGCACGAACTTTGGTAAATTAGAAATGGGTATCTATGCTGAAATAAGCTGTTATTTTTCCTTGTGGTAATCTCACATTATGTAAGTACCTTCGAATGTTATATTTTATATAATTCAGCGAAATAGTATGACTAAGTTATTGATCCATGCAAAAGGTCTTGACATTTGCTCAATTAGTTGAGAGATAAAGAGCGTTGTTTCGAATACTTCTAATAACACATTGATAAATAACAATTGTTCGTGTTTGTTGGCAAGTACTTTGATAATTAATATTCGTTTTACTATCACTAAGCAGTACCACATTTATCTTCGTAGAATAATACCTACTGTTAACTAGTATCTATTTCTTGCTTATTATTGCAGGGGTTATCGGGCTCTGTATATCTTATTGTATAAAGGCTTCATTTTTCGACAATGCTGATAAGCAGACTTCTTTTCTAATTATTTCTAAACGTATAACCGATTAGTTATACTTAATTCATAAATCTCGTATGTATTGTTCATTCATTCATGTAATTGTAATCATATTATCGTATACTTTTTAAACTTTGAGCTTCGCACCAAAATAGACGAAGACGTTCACGACCATTAACCCTTGCAGGGTAGTTGAAGGTTCAGGTTACCATCTCCGCAATCGCGGAGGTAGTGATTCTATGGCCACCTCTTACCAACGTGTTGACAGGTGGTAAGCCATGTCGCTATTTTTACAAGCACTATTATAAGGATGTTTATGTCACCGTACTATTTGGTGCATTACACAAATGTATTTTCTATTACGAAAATGTACATTGAAATTCATTCAACTTCATTTTCATTGCTTTATGCTCATGCGGGATTTGAACCCTGTACACACTGATGCAGAGTCAAGTCCCAAACATCTGAGCTACTCCGAATTGATCTACATCTGAGATACACAAATATGCAATGCAATGTTATTTTTACAGGTTTTAATTAGTTACATTAAACGAAAATATATCTTTCCCCATCATTGTTGGAATTCATAATCGGTGTATTATTTTTAGCACCGAAATAAAATAGAATATAAAGCCTACTTTGAATTTATATTTGCTTGTAAAAAATTTAAAAAAATACATAGCAGCTTTTTAGACTTACTCGCAATGTAAGAGTTTTCATTGTGCATCCTACAAAATCCTTAAATATTTGAATATACGAGTATATTTATTTCCATGCTAAGCATAACTGATAGTTTCAGTTCAACCCCTACGATTTTAGACGCGATGTGTGTGAATGTATTATTAGGGAGATTCAGTTGTCTATGCTGTATCTAGTATTAAAAATTAATTTGAAACCATAAAGCTTAGTGAATGCTACTGCAATTATACCGTTTATTTTAAATAGGTTTCTAATTGAACATAGTATAACTGATATACAGTTCATGCAAAATTCAGATACATTTTGAATAAATGGTTACCATGGCAATAATTATTTATTTAAAAATATCCTGTAAATAATAGTAAGACCTACAGAAATCACGAAGCCACATGTGCTTAACTTAGTTTTCGTCTGTCGGTACTCACATATATAGATTCGTACGTTTCCCCATAGAACCTTATGGGAACCTGAAGCTGGATTTCTGGGGACGCCACCTCTGCGCCCCTGGGGAGCTCTAGATCCAGGCCAGGGCCATGGGGGTACAGCTGGTCCCGCGTGATGCCCAAAGCCCCCGCCGCGAGCAGGAAGATCACTCCCGCGCACGTCCACATTTCGTCACTGCCACGACAACACTACACTGACAAATTTGGAATCATCTACAAAATAGGAGCAGATTTAGCCATACGGCGACATTCGTGCTCACTTAAAGGCGTTGCACCGCGACGAGAATAGCACTCGGGTTATGTTTATTTTATCGTTAGATTATCACGGTTTGGCTTAAGAAATGGGGTTTATTTGTTGCATTGGACCCGATTGGGAATTGCGATGCGGAAGGACTGTTTTTACGACGCTAGGAGCTTTGTCCTAAATTTTTAAGGTGCTCTCTTCTATGTTTGCATCGTAACTATAAAGTTTATGGAGTGACGGTATTAGCATATAGGGAAGTTCTTATCGTGCACTATGAATCGGGCTTGTTTGTTTTGAACTTGCCTACTGTACATGTAGTGGTGTAAATAGGTCGTTTGTGCATCGCTGCGATATGGGCAATGACCTATAACTAGAATTATTTATGAAGTAAACGGAGCTTTACATAAGTATACATCGTCCGTCTAACATAATTCATGGCAACTTTCGTGTGTTGTGGTTTGATGAGGAATCGTTTTTTTGTTTTATTGTTTCATGAGCAGATATGTGTACTTGTTACAAATATATAAATACTATAGCTACATTTCATAAATATAGTGTAATATTTTTATACTAACTGCACATGGGCAATTTCAAATAATGCTTTTTGCGCATTATCGTATGAACTTCCCATTTATATTTTGTATGAACTTTCGAACGTTCGCCTATAAGCTTTGGAATAAAACTTTGGCATTTTTACTTACTGTGCTTACACGTAGTCGTATTAAGAATGCGTAAATACGTAGTACCGATCACTCGATCATTGGAACTTTCTGTTGTTATTGTTTATTGAATAGGGTTTAATTATAGATTCTCGTATTTCTGTTGACATTAAATCTACAATTATCACATTGTGCATGTTATCGGAACACAAATGTTCCTTTTGCTTAGCATAAAGGAAAGAGTTTTGCATAAATTGAAATTGTAGCGGTAAAGGATTGCCCTGACAATGCTTAGCAGCTTCGGAACAAAAGAAACGTTGAACGCTACGAACGTTTTCTTAGGACTTTAATTTGTCTCGGAAAACAGGAAACCACTGATCATTTACAGTTCTAGACCGGAAAGCGGTCGGCGGCAGCAAAGTTGGCGCTATGCTTCCAATAAGAGACAAACAACGGCAACTGAGCAACCAAAGAAAGGGATTTAAGACTTGTTAATGCTTAGTAAATAGCAGAAATAGTGAGTAAAAAAGGCATTTCGTTATTCAATATAACGTCTTTAGAACGCAGTAATTGGCTCTCGGAAAAATTCACATAAGTACCTGACATACGTATTATTACGATCTCTACATTGCTGGAAGGATTTAATGTGGAGTTTTTAATATAAAAAATTATTGATTGGAAAGGTTTCGTTCGTATAGTGTTAGTTAAAAATGCATCATATCGTAGTCTTCTCTAGAATTGACATTCTCATCTTGACAATTCGAAATAGTTACGCGCTCTACTTTACGCAACTGCATTGCAAAACTTTTCAGTAGATTTGAAAAATATCGAATTTTTCATTTTCTTTTTACCAGAACTTTTCGTCATAATATATTTTTAACAAGATCGTAAATATCTTACGACACTTCTTTCATTATACGCGTTTTCTTTGCAGTAGTTTCGTCCTTTATAGATAAAATAACGCTATAAATAATTTTACAACAGAAATTTTGTTTTAACGGATTTATACCATAGAAAACTCTGTCGGGACGCTCATTAACTTGAAAGTTCTAATATAGGTTGCTGGCAGAGGTAGGAATCACACTTTTTCTGCTATCCATTCAGGTCCTTGGTATTATATGGTTACATCAATTTTCATTTCAATTTTACATGATATCTTAACACCCATATATGGCATACATCAAGTATTATCTATCTCAAGACTACTTGACAATGCATTGTATAGTCTATGTATATCTCGTCGTTTCCGCCACTGAAATTATTTTCCATGAATATTACCCTAACCTTAAATAGCATCCGCCATGCCGATGTTTTGCATTGACGCTTTGAAGTATCTTTAGACTCAGGCGCTCTGAAATATCTGTCTCTGTGCAAATTTTCACACATATGTACAAACATACCGCCAATATTCCTTCAGGATAGGAAGACATTGTAGATCTGTGTCTTGTATGATTTGTTCCTTGTAATGAAGTAATCGTTTTTCATAGATTAAGTAGCACATACTAAAAATTATGAAGTTACAAGTACATATATGCCCCAAGTATGAATATAACGGTGTATGGATTTATAGGATCGATAAGAAAGAACAGTGATTCTACAGGGACAAGACCTACCCATATGAATTTGATCCATGATTTCTATTTTGTCCTCTGTACAGACACAATCGTGTTTATATTATAATAACTCACAATTTAACGCGAATTTCTATTCCAAACATGTGTGCGTATAACTCACAAATTGATATAATAATCCCTAGGTGTTGTTCGTAGTTGCAGGCGGCATGTCCGATACCGTTTATATTAATTAGGTGCGGGAACAAGTAGCTTGGGCGGCAGGTCACGTTCAGCCCAAACTGGATTAGGACCATTCTCAAATGTGCTTCATTATTTTTCTTATTCGTTTATGGAAGCTGGGAAGCCGTCGCTTTGTCTATTTACTAATGAAATATATTACTAAAGACCTATTTATGTTATATACATATAGGATCTGGGTAGGTTAGGAATAATCTGTTAGATAGTAGTTAGGTTTTACTGTAAGAGTTTTGGATTTAATAGAACTATGTAAAAAACTATATGTTCATTGTGTAGCAAAATATATAAAAAAAATTAAGTATTTAGTCGTAGTACTCGTATGTAACTGATAATAATAATATAATTAATTAAAATTAATATATCAGAACTAATAACATTTACTTTCACTTATTTATGATCAATTGTAAAATATATAGTTTGATTATCGTTATACTGCTTCTAACTGAGCTGTACTTTTTAGTGACTTTATTTGTTGTTTGATTATAATATACTCAGTCAATGAACCTAGATCGATAGGCACTAAATGGTCATGAACTTAATTATCACTAAAAACTTTATGCATGTTTTAACCTACAGACTTTGTATTGTGAGGAAAATTTTAACAATGTCATTTAAAAGTATTCTGTTTTGTGATTGTTTTGTTTAGTTATGACCACCTTGGTAGAATTACTTATTTTCGTGCATAATCCAGTATACGAAGTGATGAAGGACATTATTTCTTCCGGGTTCTTACCACCCCTAAAAGGAACAAAGGATATCGATATGTAGGAATATATATCTATGTATAACCCTCAATGTTCATAATTGATCATTGGCATTCGCAACCACTTCAAACCTCACAATCATTAATGGCATCTAAATTTGCTTAATGATAGATTATTTCGAATATTCAGAGATTGAAACCAACCTATCCGTATCTTTTACTCATCTTTTACAATTTGTAAACTAGAAAGGCATCTGATTCATATCTCCTAAAAACTATGAGCAGGGAAATTGTTTTTCCAACATCTAATTATCTGCTTATTGTACAATAATAAAGACTTCGTTTGTGAAGCGACTAATTTAATAATCATAATACAAAGGCCTCATTTTTGCATGTTTATGTCCGTCGTTCTAGGCGTGTATTGGCCGCTCTGAGTAGCCGTTCATAAACTGTTTTACGACACCATTCCAATGTATTAGGTTGCCTCGTCCCCAGATTAAAGGGAGCTATCAAAAAGCGTCCCTCGTTTTTACTTCGGGACTTTTTATTCTAGTTTTATCACCTATTAAAATGATATTGTGCACCTACTATTGTTGATTTTGTCTTGGTGTTTTACCGAAGTGAAGTTTTATGTTGTTTGGATCTCTTAGATTTATTAAAATTGATTTCATTTTGGTTTGTTTTTTATGTTCGAAGTTTATAGGTTTAGATTTTTAACATTTAAAATATTTCGTATAATGTACGTACGTCGTTATAATAGTAAAATATTAGATAATTGGTCCTGTATTCTAATCGGAATATAGATAGCGAATTTCATTGACCTTTATCCCTTTAAACAATGATAGATAAAATTACCTACAGCCTTATCTGATCAATAGGGGGGTAGTTGACTTAATATAACCAATAGATAAAAAATAATTACATTACACCGAATCTATGTTCTGCCACATAGTCGGAGTGTGATAAGATGTCGCTTGTTGCGGATGTTGGACCTCAAACACCTTTTATCACAAAGTTCAAACAGAACGAATGATAACGAGCATCTTTTTAGAACAATTTAATGGGCGTTCGATATCTACCTACGAAGAAAGCAAGTTACCAAAATCAGAACAAGCAATCATCAATTTTAATTGTTGAAATGGCAGATTCATAGAACAGATGATATTTCCTTTAGGATATTTCGGCTCTAAGTGCTTAACACGCCTGCAGGAAAAAAGTTAAGTTAAGTTGTTCAATTTTAGTATAAATATTTCGATCAATTTGTATACTTACATGGCGTTTTGTAGTATTTAGTTAAGTTGTTTGATTGAAAAAAATTTGTTCTTTTGCATTATAGTAAAAAAAATTTTGTGATATAGTCCTCGAGAAAGTATACAGCCCTGAATGTATACAACCTTTTGTTATTCACTTAGATAGGCCGTAAGTACATCAGCTTGAAACTGTTTATTTAGGACTGAACTTCATCAGGTGGAATCGTGGATAAACACAAAACAAAACTTACTTGTTCTTTATTTTGCCCGTAGGTAGGCGTAGGCTGTTTCTCTTTACAGATTGGAGTTTTTGTTGACAGTCCGAGGCAAAGGGAAAAGATAGAGGAAAATTAAGTGCCTAAATGTAAACAGAAGAGTATGTGCTAAGAAAATGTTAATCATACAAGTTATACCTCAGTAACGTAAGAATTTTCACTATTAAAGGTTGGATTCAATTATTACCACGGATTATTAATTTAAAATTGTACATGCATAAAGCATATCAGCTGGTAACAATATGCAGAATAAAACTTCATTATTTTACAATCTGTAGGTACCATTTTGTTGATTTGATCCAATATACTGCATAGTAACATATTAGATCGAATTTAACAATTAAAGCCATGAAAATAGATCTCCCCTTGAGTACATTCCTAGCACGAATGAGAAATGAAGTCCATTAGGAAGTCTCCCTATCCCGATTGTGTGGGTGTAGCTTAAATTATGAATGGTACTAAAATTATCACCCGAGGCGTAGCTTGCTTCTAACTGCGATAGGAACAACGTGTTAGTTTAGAAATGATAACAACAATTTCTACGAATATGTGAGCAGCATTACATGATCGGTTTTAACGTGAAATAAACAAGAAGTAGCTATTAGGGTAAAGGTCAATCGAGCCATATAAGTCTAAGAGCATCTAATACCCATGTTTCGCTTAAAGGCAGAAGTTTAGTTCTCGTTGAGAAAGCTTTTCGCTGCAGATAAGTGCAGAAAGGTTCCCTAAATACCAGTATCATCTTTTATTACTCACCACTTCATTCGATAATGGCAGACTAGACTAAAGTACCTATTAGGCTATACCTTTAGGACATGCACCGAGTGAAAGGTAGGATCAAGTCGGGTGTCGCCGGCGGCATATGAAAATTAACTCACGCTTGCAAGACAGCTCAATTCTGGGATGTCAATGCATCCCCCTCTTTCACATGTGCAAAGGAGGTGAGGGAAAAGGAGAGTGCATTTTAAAATGACTAGCTTTGGAAAGTAATTGGAAATACCTTTGCATTGATTGGCGCGTCTGAGGTTTTAGCATTGAGATTGAGATGGCAGAGAAAATGTTTTGCAGTTTGAGTATTGAATAGTTTTGAAAGGGAATTCGATTAGATGGGTTTTAATTGAGTCAGCGCCGGTTTCCTAGGACTCTTTGAACAGCTTCCTGTATCTGTCTAGTGATACTTATGGAGATAGATTGTGCATAAAATTTAGTTTCACGGCAATTGAATTCGTAGCAAGTGGTGCTTTTTATATTACATTAACGTACTAGTGTTAGTTTGTTGTAATTATGTTTACCGAGCCATTTGTTAAGCATTTTAACTCATGGTCTCATTTATTGGTCAGTAATCAAATATGAAAAATATGCAACTGTAGATTCATATAGAGAACAGAATTGAATCTAATTAATCCTTGTTATAATGTAGCCCTAAAAATGTTATAGTTATATGTGTGTATTTAGGCTTAAACACAAAGTACTCACTGACCAAAGCTTTCATATTTGGAGGCTTAATGCGTTCTTTTAATTAAAACAAAACACGCCCGGCCGAGGTGTTGAGGCAGAATCCGAAATGCAAATAGAAGGGCTGCGATGATACACACGTAGGGTCGGAAGGCGCCCCGGGGATTAATTGATAATTATTAGGGAATCATAAGGGTCGTCCGCATCTCAAGGAGAGTAGCTATCTTACGTGGGAAAGGCCCCGCGGGGATTGCAGGTGGACCTGGATTACTTGCTTCTATTAATTAAGGGAGCGAAATGAAACGCCATGTCAGGATTAAGCCTGCTTAGCGGGGACGAAAAATCTCAGCGTATTTCACGTACAATATCCTCCAAAGATAAAAGGAGCGTTTTACAAAGAGGCGAAACTGTGTAATTTGGGTTTACGTGCTGAAATTTCAATAGCTCTTTGTTGTTGCGTCCCACGTACGCCCTTCGGACCGGGAGTCATTAAGTAATACTCAACCGACATTAAGTTGATATCAAACTGTTTTATTACTCGCGCATTATGATTTAATGAAATCCGTCTTAGCAAAGATAAGGCCCCCTCCCGGTGGCACAGGCCATAAATCGGCCGAAGTAATATTCTGTGTTTATGACTTCTGCTGTCGGCTCATTTGGGCCGACTCACTGCGGATCGCGGTAAACTCTGAAGACAGATGTCACACGAATTCACTATAGATAACCGCAATCAGTGTGATGCCTTCGAGGGCATAAACCCGACCCCATAGAGCCTTTGGGAATCTGCGGTCTGTGACATTAGCATACCTTCCCCATCGGATCTCTCTAAAATAATAGAGGCACTCACCCCTTCGATTCTCAACCTTATTGTTCAGCTATAAGAGACATTCCGAATAAGAAAACCCTTGAGATACTCCCAACCAAATGTCACCGTACCTGCGACCACAACTAAAGGATTTAGATCGAGCGTAAATCATCATGTTTTGAATAGTTTTAGTGACTCCTGAAGTCCTCCATTCAGTAAATTTCGGCCAATTTGATTCACATCACGTGCCATTTGTTTTCACCGGGTTTTTGTATTCTATTGTATCTGATTGGTAAAAATAATGTCTTATTTGCGTCAGAAAATATTCGTGTGCATTTAAATCCGATATGATGACGTTCCTTACCAAATTTATTTACGAAATGTGTGAGATAAGAGTTTTGATGTTGACTCCAATTTCTACTTGGTACATGCTTAATTATGTGTATCGGCACACATTGTATTTAGGTCGAAAGTGCATGAACTGATAAGTTTTAGAGTTAGACAGACCTGATTCTTAAGAAAGAGCGTGTGAGCTAATTTAACCCAAGTTACAATAAATCAACTTAAAGGAACAATAAATCAACATAGAACGACTTCTAACAATATTATATTCGCATCATTAATTGCGAAATGTATCAGACCTATGATCATGATACGTCCTAAACGAAGATAAATAACCTAAAGAATTCTATCCAACTGTTTACATAGGTAATGGTCAGACTCTGTAAACGGTAATGGACTCATCACGTGTTACGTCAAGTCACGTATAGGGTAAAGCGTGGGTTCGGTGAAAGAACATAGGAGTAATGTTCGACATTATTGAAGCTTCAACTTCCTTGAAACAGAGGTACATACATTACGAACATCTTAATCTACGCTTTTACGCCTTGAAATAAGAATTTCTTCATGGCTTGAAAATAGCCGACTTAACCGCAAGGTGTAAGGCTTTAAATAAAGATTTAATAATAATAATAAAAATCGCTTGAAATACTTTTACAACAGGTGGCGGCATATGAAAAGTGATAATTTCTTTTGAAACGCTTACATGCGTTATAGACATACGAATATTCTTCTGAACGAATTATTGAGTAGTATATCTCTGGAATTGTATAATATATTATTCGAGGAAAAGAACTTTAGGAAGGAAATTCACTCACCTATAATTAAGTGAAGTTCCAAGTAGCCGGTAAAAAGAGGTAAATCGAAACCCTCCAGTTAAGTGCCATGAATAATACAGCTGGCGACAGTTTATCCGGATGTCAATTAAGCGTCCAACAGGGGAGTTGTGCTGCCACAAAAATCTCGTATCTTAGTTTATATGGTTAATATTCGAGACGGTGTAGAGTAGCTATTACTGTGGAGTTTAAACTCATAATAAACTCTTAATATTTCTGAGGTTTATTGGTGTATTAAATTTTTTATAGAAAGTATCTTTGTCTTAAGAATTATCATCATCATATGAATAATATTTATCTTTATATACAGTATACATTTTGATTGAACGAACGATAGTTACACATAAAAAGACTGATTTTGTAAATATTAGTACCTACAGTCTTAGAATTAATAGATGTATCTTATAATATTACTGGTTTTCCTATAACTACGAAATCGGGTTTATTTTGTTTGATAACATAATTTTTTTGTATGGTGTCTACTCTGAATTGAACTACTCACTACTTAAAATCGTAACTTTTGAAAATCAATTTGCTTTCTACTTTTGATATGACCTATCGATGTCCATTTAATTTTTGTGGCCATCAGACCTTTGTCAGTGCGGGTTAATGTTCTCATTAAAAATTTGCTTTCGTCGTTGATAACAATTGCTCATCAACGGAAAACAAACAGATAACTGCGGTTCGAATTCCAGTGAATTTCATATGCAAGCAAAATTCTAGAAATTGACTGATTTAATTTAAATACACGAAGATTTTAGTGATTAACCGGAATTTATTAAGTATAATGGTTCGTGGAACGAAATGTTTAATGCTTTAAACTAGCCTTCATTAAAAGATATATATGGTATATGTAGAAATATGTATTTACTTTGTAGATTTTAGTGTAATTATAATTTCTACAGGTGTCGTACGTAAAGTATGAAAGTAATTAAATTCTATGACTACTTGTAAATAGCCTAGTATTTATTTTTTAAGAACTAATTAAATATATATATATTGCCGATTAACATTTTGTTATCAGTATACCGAAAATTCAGTCCGGACGGGTGAATGATATACCTATTTAACCTACGTAATGCGTTATCATCATGAATTAAACAAGTGTCTTGGGTTCAAATTGTGAATGACACCCCAAGCGATAAAAAGTTAATTTTAAAATTCGCATACTCTATCGGAGCGATATAACCTAGTATAGTTCAATAAGTAGACATATATCAACCATATTTCATCAGCGAGGTAAGCAAAGAGTTAATATTCACATCAACACTACTTTGCTTCAGATAGACTGCATCTAGCTTGATGGTGGTGTTTAAGACTTACGTGTTACAATGCTTATGTAGTAGAAATAGAAAAACTTATTTTTCAGTTCTTTTGTCACTGTGGAAATTAATTTAGCTTATATTATTATTGCAGAAAAATCTGGTACTTTATGATCCTGACTAGAGAGTGACCGAGAATACTTAAACTGTAAAAAGTGCCACCATCTGAGCCATAGGCTACGCAGAATACGAAATAATTGTTTCTAATACGTATCTTAAATAGATCTAGATATTTAAATGATATTTTTAAAAATGGGGTGGTGCTTTGTATATATTCAATAATTGAGAACCTTACCTTCTTAGAGTTTAGTATCTTTCAATTCCTTTCTACGTCTTAAACTATCTTCTATCCTACGTTTCGAGTCGGCCCTGTCTAAAACTTGCCTCGGAAATCGATTCTGGTAACAAAACAAAGCTCAGTTCAGCTTCAGTCAGGCAGCAGTTGAATAATGTACGCCGTGTGACACTCATCCGGCAGTCAATTTGCAGCAACCGGTTTCCGGGACACATAGGAATAGGGTCTTAGTAGTAAATACTTAGAATTTTACTATTCGTTCTTGAGGGATTGCTAGTAGTCAATAGTTAGACGTTAACTTTGGTTCTGTTGTTTAAAAGATCTTTGGAGAAAGGATTATTGTGTTGTTTTTATTGACAGTATAAAGTTGCTTACATGATAGACTTACATAGGATGTTTTATCATAATAAATATAATTATATAAAATGTTAAGCTAATAGTAGAGTAGTCAGAGTTTTGCTTATTTGTATCTACAATCGCGAGGTAGTAGATATTTTATCCTAATCCAGCCCAAATTCATACAATTGCCTTAATATCATACATGAAAACCTAATAAATCGCAACACATTCGTTCATTTATGTATATATCAATATTGGTGTTTTGATGTCATATGGAAAAGCGGCAACTATAGTAAATTCGCATTAAGAAAATAGTGACGTTAAATGTCCCCACGATTGCCCAATGAGACATGACAACGATTGTTTGTAATGGGTCAATATGACTTTTTTTCTCATTTACTCACGTCTCATTGGCCAGTTTAACCTCTGAATATCATTTACTTAACGCGAATAGCCTATATTGAACTTTTTTTTACTATGACGTAAACTAGCAAGGGACACCGAAATAAATTTGTTAAGAAAATATTAACATCAGTTCTACTCTCGCAATCTCCCTGGGGACAAGCGATGACACTGCACGGGTCAGTTGGCACGTGACGGGGAAGTGGTACAGAGTTCTGATGCTCCACTTAGGCGCAGTCAGCCTGCGTTAAGACGCTTCGGTGGACTGGGAGCTCTTTCTATCTTCTGGTAGATGAAAAAGTTATAAGCACTTTGGTCGTATAGTAATGCCTAGTTTCGTTTCATTATTATTATTAAGTTATGGTAATAAAGAAGAATGTAGATGATGTTACAATGCAAATGGGGTTTATATATCGTACATATGTATATATGTACATGTATGTGTTATGAAATACATACATATAAAATATGGTCCACACAATTAAGGGCTGGTCGAAAAACTAGTAGTATTTAATGGTCAAGTACAGTAAGTAATCTTTGTTGCCAAAAGTAACTACTTCACAAGTGCGGAAATTGACACGTGAATCTCTGGAGCATGAAATAATGGCCGTGAGTGCGTGTTAAATGTATTATAAGTGTCTTTATGAATGATATATTTATTCAGCTAGCTATAATAAATCACTTAGACCACACAACTGTGTTAATAAAGCAAAAAATTAAAAATATATTACGCGAAAATCTCGCAAAACTTGATATTTATAAATAAGTATCTAATTCCTATTGATCAAACTGAAAAATCGTTTTAACTATATTCTCATAATAGTCTTGACTCAAACATGAATTTGAGTCAAGTTTTAGCAGCTCCAAAGTACTGAAGCATATTCTTTTTATGAAACCAACTCACTGAGAGGACGGGGTTATTGGAAAATGCTTATCTACTACGTGATCCTGATTAAAAACTAGACGGTAAAGTCTCCTTTGGCTCGCTGCTTAAATTAATAATGCCTTTAGCATTTTTCGACTTTATTTATCTTGGTGCATGTACGCTTTGAAACAAGTTTGGTCAGAAAATTAAGAAAGTAATTTTCAACTTGTGTTTTCTAATAAGACGGACGGTGGGGAATGAGTATTGCAAGGATGCGCTGGCCAAACGTGGGTTAAATTAAGCTGGGAATGTGTGTTTGCTTTTCTATTTTTTTAGTTTTATATGTTACTTCACGTAGAATATAGCGTATAGTTCTTTTCCATAATTAAACGTAAAAAAATGATGTAAAGATGATTTAAAATTGTATTAGACTGCGAAAAGAAGAAAGTTAATTCATTATGTTCAAGATAGAGACAGATACGTTTACAAAAAAAAACAAATAAGTAAATCTACAGATAGTTTAGAATACAGGTTAATTCACTGTTGTCTTTTGTAATCAAACAAAGCAAGCTTACAAAAATTTACTAACTATACTAAGCCTCATCAAAGTCATACTAACTATACTGCCATTTTCATTCATAGTACCGCTTGACATCTACAGAACATATCGTTTGTCAAAAAGTTCGACGAGCGGAGCATGTGCAAATTAGATTTGTTAGCGGAACACGCCACCTCTCCAATCATGCGGGGACAATGATGAATTTCAAAAATTCACAACTTACAATGCAATAGCAATTCTATACATAAATTTATATACGTGAATTTTGTTCATCCCTTACATATCATGAGTCTTAGTGGAACCCGAATTTTAAATGCTAATCAATAAGATCGAATGTTCGATTTTCTGTTATAAAATAAGGTGATTGAGAAACTAGGGGCTTTTAGGCACTTTTGGGCAATCGCCATCAGGTATCGGAAACTACTAAATCTAGAACTTCTTCAAGAACTAACTTTCTTCAATCACGTTCTTATCACTTCCTATGAGAACCTTCTTATAACTTAGAAGTTAAACTTAAATTATAATTTGAGAAAGTTTTTGACTTAGATATTCTATATTAGAAAACATCCCACTCATCTCACAAGGCTATTTAATTCAAAAACCAGATTTAATGGCAAACTACTGAAGAACTCCTGAAAAATCAAAATGGCAATTTCTCTCGGTGTGCTATTTCAAGTTAACAGACTTTCGGTTGGTAAGAGCATTTTAATGTTTAGTTTTATAGCCAATATTAGACAGATGGTGAGTGCATTGCTGTTTAATATTAAAAATAATTTATTCCTTTCTAATTTATATGATAAAGTACTTAAAAATTTTATGGTTTTGATAATGTGTTGGAGGTGTAGTGGTGGTAAGTGATAATTCCATTTAATTTTGCAACACTTTCTTGGAGTTTAGTTTGGAATATTAAAAGAATGCTAACTGGTTTCCTTTTTTATTATATATCAAAGAAAATTAACAAACCGCAAGGGGTCAAATAAATTTGTATATTTTGTTGTACATTTTTTGGTCGCTTTGTTTTGTCTATTATTTTAAAGCTATGATATACAAGATCAAATAAATATTGTCTCCAACCTGTCCACCTGTTCTGTTCACCACCAAAGGGATAAAATAACGTAAATATAGGTTTGCATATTAACTGCTTTGGTATACTCCTGACACTATCTAATGCCTTTCAATGTACATACCTGAGCCATTCTCTTATACAGTTGATGCAGCCAGTCTGGTCGAGAAGATCATGTGCACAGATATGTGTCCTTTAATTTACTAATGGTGTGACTGTCTTCTGTCTCCTTACAGTAAACAGATGTAAATACATAGATAGATGTGTGTGTGTGTGTGTGTGTAATGTGTGTGTAGATGTGTGTGTGTGTGTGTGATGTGTGTGATGTGTCCTTTAATCCTTTTCGGAGTTGATAGAAACTCAATGACAATCTTCTCAGACGATTTAAGAGTTAAAAATGGTGTTATGAATTTCGCAGTTGATGAAAATTGGTTCCTTGAAAGGTTTTACTCAGGGTTGTGAATTTATTGATCTAGCTAGTATATTAGTGACAGGTGGCTAGCATATCGCCAAATTGATTAACCTATATTATCTAATACCCTTTTAAGACATGGAAGAATGACAGCTATATTGCATTAAAATTACATTGTTGAACAGTGTCCTACATTTCAATATGTGTTTAAAACCTCTACACGTACAAAATAGTTGAAAAACTATTAATAAAACAATACTTTGTACAGTATTTTTCAAGAAAAACTGAAGCCTTTGTACGATATATAGAGCGACATAGAAGCACCCTCTGAATAAATATGCGACTGCTCATCTGGCTGTTAGTATTGCATCGCTTCCAACTGGGATTTTTCTTTCCCCCATTGTTTTACTATGTAAATATCGTGGGTTTGAATTCGGCGACAAGAATGAGAGCGGGTGAGCCTAGCATGAATTTCTACAAACTTTAAGTAATGTTTTTACTTTGAATACTTGGAATCTGAAATGTATTAACTATTAAAAGATTTTAAAGGTAAGAAAGGTATCAGAACATAGAAAAACATTTATTGTAGTTTCCATTGCAACGTTGGGTAAGAATATCTCACAGACAAAACTATGTCTCCAATGTACCCCATGTGAATCGTTTAACTTCATTATGGGATGCTACAACCTGTAATATGAATTAATTTTCTCCTTTATTTATTCATATATTTACCCTGTAATAAACTAAATGATTCGCAAAAAATATCTTCCAAAAAGAGACATCATATCTTATTAAAATACAATAATATTATCAAACTTCGATCCACCCAATTTATACAAACAGACCTGGCTACAAGAGCAATGCTACGCCTGTTAGGGTGACAAGTTTTCAACCGCCTATAGGAGATTTCCTTCGCCGCATAATGCACTTGGATTGGGGATAAACGCTCGCCGTAATGTAGATCGAGATTTTGCCCAGAGCCTCAGCAACGCACATTATAGGGCTATATTCTACGAGACAAGAATACACAAGTCTATAATGATACTTATTAAAAACCGATCAATATTTGCTAACGTATAATGAAGCACGCGAAAATTGCTGGCTTGAAATGTTTATGGTTAAATTAAATGATACAGAAACATATGTATGTTTATGATTTAACTGAGATTGTATGTACGATGGAAGTAGATAAAGAAAAACAGCAACTTCCTATTACTGACTGTTTTAAATATATGCAAAAACACATAATTTATCAGGAAAATCTAGTCATTTAATTTGGTACTTTTAAATAGTTTGAATAAAATTCTTAGTACCTACTTATAATAAGTATTTACCAAACGACATCTTGTAAATTTTTATAACACCGTTATTATACATTATTAAAAGTCACTTAGTGTACGTTCGAAAACCTAATTTTCACAAATTCCGCATCCATTCCCTTCATAAAAAGTGTCTTAGTTTTCGCTCTATGAATAATAAATAAACAGCTATCACTCTTGCCGTTAGAACTACGAAGTTGTCCAACTAATGCGAAAGTAGTTTACAGTGGACAAGCATCCCAACTAGAGACGGGGCTTTTTCAGAGTGTCACGTGTACAAGCTCAGGTTTCGTCTCAAATCGCACTCTTCGAGAAAGTTCGTAACGCAACCGCACCTAATGTGCTTTCAACGAGTTCTCGAGAGTTAACGTGCCTAGCCCTCAGTGTGAAGTTTTACTTACCACTTACTCGATATACGGTTGTCGATTTACTGATACGGCTTAAATGTGTGTACGTAAAGACAGTAGTAAATATGCCAGTGTCACGTCTGATCCTGAATTCATATTAATGTACGTGTAAGCAACTTAAACAATTGGTATGGTCAACTATTTAATGTTATTTATAACTTACGTTTTAATTTGCATATGTACCAAATCTCTGTATTAAATATGGTAGTGACGTATTCAATAAATATAAACAAGTAAGAAATGCTCCACAACTTATAAATGGCATTTATAAGTTATTGTGGTTCATTGCAGTGTTAGTTTAATATTAGCATGTTTGGTACATGATTAGATTAAATACGAAAAAAGTGAAGACAACCTACTTTTCAAATTCATAAAGCTATGATCTCGTAGGCGTGCAAAGTTACGTACGGAAGTAATTATGAATTCATCTTGTTACTAACAGAATACCTAATAAATTAATATTCATAATGTTTCTAAAGGAATACTTACCTAATTCAAAAGCCTGAAAAATAATTTCACTAAGGCTACAAAATGCTCTCTTTGTCTATTTATATTTAGACATACATTATACTTATTCGGCTTACGTTTTATACATTCCGATGAAATTCCTGTTAGTCTATACGTAGGTACACACATTCATTCCATAGTAACAAAATGACAATAGAAATGCATAAAACAGCAAAGGTTCGGGAAAGCACAGCTGTGTCTTGGCAAAAGGTATTTGGGTATCTGAGAGGGGTATTTGGAATTTTAGAAAAGGTCTCTCTTAAAAGGACGGTACTCCACTAATACAATCGAATTAGGTCTCGGGTGGGCATTCAAAATTCAGGGAGGGCGTCAGTTTACGACGCGATTATAGTAAGTAGCTCAGTGTTGTTTAGTGGAGGGAATACTAGTTCTTAAAGTTGTATATGGTATATTTACTTATATAGTTTAGGAAATATCTGAAATTTTAGATTACATATTTAATATCATGTTATTTTTAAAACGGTAGGTACCGGAATATTGACCGTCATAGAGTACAGAGTCAGAGTAGTCAGAGATATGAGACTTTTATATGATTTCTTAATTTAAAAATTACCATTCCTATATTCCTTATAAACTTAAACATATTTCTATCATATCACTTATCTAGTATAAGTCTAAAGTACATAAAAACTAACCACCAACCCATATACATCCCAAATCATCCAAACATCCCAATACTAATACACATAAAATATAAGGGGTTAAGAAATCCAAGGGCTGTCCGATAACAAAGTTCAGATCTCGTCCCGATAGGACAGAAGGGTCCAAGGGTTGCCACTGGCCCTTTTCACTCTCCCGAACGTTCACCCATTTTAAAAAGATATAAATCCACTCAAAAAGGGGATCAGAGTCTCCATTTTGTTTTTCTGCTTCGCTTAAACTCTGAGAGCAAAGCTGTCCCTATAAACAAGAAGGCTATGGTGGTAATAAGTGTTTGTAGTGCCACTTGGAACCAAACGTGTTTTAATAACTATTTTTTGTTTCCTTACTTAGACTTAATATACTCAACGACAGGCAAAGTCTTGTGCCAGTCTAGGATGTTAAAATAATGCTGACTAGCTGCCGTTCTTTCCAGCATAGCGTAGCAAGCGACTAATGCACTAGGGGTAAATAATCTATTAGGCGAAGGGCTAGCAACTTGTGTTTCAGTATGACATCACAACGCCAATATTAATGTTAATTAGTGATTTAGGAGATATTATATCTCCGTTGTTCTGTCCATCCTGAAAGGCATTAAAGATCGTGAATATATGTATGTATATAATATGTTAGTAGTTAAAATAAAATATCTGAAGAACCTTATCAGTATTTTAGTCCGTTATTATTGAGACAAAGATGAAAGTTTAGAATTTAGGTGACGGTGAAAAGACTATCGCTTCGAATGTGTTTAAAAACAACTGGCAACATCCAATCAGCCAAAACTGCGTAATATTAATTTATTTATGCTTTTGTATTGATTAATTTTAACATAAAGCATATTCCTTTATGCTTCATAGCAGTTAATAGTAACATCAACAAACTAACATCACGTTAGGCAGTTTTCCGTTTTAATACGTGCCGGCTTTTCTAACCCACGAAAGTTGGTATTATCAGATGAGTGCGTGAGGTATGCAAGTCACTGTTCAATATCTCGCTACGATGGAGGATAATAGAGTCCGCCGAATGATTTGTCGGATCGATCCCTATTTAAGGAAATTGGATTTGTAGATTGTCGTCGATAAGCCGGGGAGGCTGCTCGGGGAAATTGACGGTAAAACTTTGTACCGACCACTCTGGGATGATTTGCTTACCAATATTTGTCGGTTCCTTACCTGGTCTAGGAATAAAGGAGATAGCTAGATGATAGGTTAACAAATAAGTGTTGTATTTTAAGCTAGAAGTAAGGTTGATGAAGTATGTTTTTCGTGTCGTATCTTTTAACCCGATTATTAATATGTTATATGTAAAATAATCTCAAAATTAACGTAAATGACTAAACACAATATTAGGCACGTTCATAATGCGTAAGATTACTTTCAGCTGACAGATATTTTTTTATGAATACTTTTTTATTTTTATCTATATATCCTTGTTTAGTCTTTTATTTATTTTTATCAATTTAGTAATTACTTCGATTCTATATTGACTAGGGAAATTGTTATATGTATTTAAATCTATACCAAAACTAAATCTTCCTATAATTCTGAGCACCACATACACCCTTAACTCGATCCGTGGGTGCAGCCACCTGCGTTGCTCCAGGGATCATGCCAAGTGCGACTTATAAGGCACTTATACGAATCTGGTGGCCCCTGAAATCCTATGAAATTGCTTACGTACGTGCCCCGTAGTTAAATGGCTTTTCATTGTTTTCGGCGCTTCTTTCCTTTGCATGCTCTTTTTGTCTTATAAAAAGGGACTCTTTTTTATTGTCTAATTTTATAACTCATTTTCAAAACAATATCAATGTTGATAGAGGATACGTACAAGTAACAGGTGCATTTCGATTTGTTTGAGAATCTCAAGTTATTCCGTTTTCATCTTAAGAGGAAACGCGTTGTTCTATTCCGCAGGGCACCATAGCGCTGACTTTTGTTTCACTTTAATTACGCCCAGTTGGCAAGTCAAGTTAAAAAGTTAATTAGCTTTAATTTTAACGGTTAGGGAAGGTCTCGCAAGAACTGCAGATAGCCGCATCGCAGAAGCGTACCGTCATCTTTATTGGCCCTATTATTTCATTCCCCTTTGTAATTAAGATTCTTTGTAGCGAAACTTCATCTTTGTTTGCATTCATCGGTTTTATGAATATATTTGATTAGCGTGAATTTAAAAGTAAACGAGATTCGGGCGCTTAAAATTCATAGGCGGGCCGAGGTAACGAGCAAAGTCATAAAATCGTTTCGCTCCCTCTAGATTTGAAAAGCCAAGTTATGCGTTCGGAGGCAAGAGAATGATACGCACAAAGCGACTATAAAATTTATTGTCACCGAGGAACCATCTGGAGCCTCCCGTGGCCCCCTTCTTCGGAGACGACGCAAGCTGTTTTACAGCGCCCCCACTCGATATTCGCGAAAATAAAACCACAGCCAGATATGTATCAACGATACGTGCATGTGATTTTTCTCCTTGACTTATATTTTATGCATCCTATTTGTTCATAGCGGGAATTTTTTGCAAATGGTTATGTATTCTCAAACTAATATTTGTCTCCTAATTCATATTAAAATTCACAACACAAATTAAGACCTCGGATCTTACATAATATGGAAATTACTAAGTGATATTAACGAAGGTTTTAATAACACGAGACAAGACAATAATGTTATACGTTAATAGCTAGTTTAATAAATAAAAAGTGTTTTATTAGGGGATGCTTCGATGGTTTGGACATGTTATGCGGATGAATGATAGCAGATTAACAAAAGGAATATATATGAGTGAATACATATGACAGTCAGATAGACGCTATATTGAAAAAGGGTGACGTTAGGAGTACATATAACCGCGTGTGTGTATGAGAAGATGTATGAGTGTCAATGAAGCTACAATGGTCTGTCAGGATCGGGACAAATAGGGATCCGTGATCTTTCCCTACCCTTCTACAGAGAATCAGGCGTGATGTGTATGTATGTATTTGTATTGTATATATTTGTATTATAGAGTATTATAAAGCTTTATTAAAAGTTGATAAACAAGCATTGTTAACAGATTTATGCATTATAACGACCTGAGCAATGCAGAATACTATTATTATCGAACACTTTTTCTCATTACGTCATTACACTCGTCATTTATTATTTTCTTTGTAATTTGGGGCCTTTGCTAAAGTTTTTCACAATGTCAAACGTATATATTGTATTATTACGAGAACAGCGCACTGTTTACAAAACAATATCACAAAGTTAACTTCACCAATCATTAATTTATACATACTCGTACTTTCAAATACCTCATTCCTCACATTCTCTTTAAAACTAACCCATTCACCCGTTCTTCCTTAAACTCCATTCTTCCGCAAAGCACTACGTCCACTCTCCTGCGTATTGTGTGTCGTTGAATAATAGCCGGCGTTCATTGGGAGCGCCGATAGCATTGCGGGCGTGGGTTCGTATGGAAGTTATTTAGGGCCACTGCATCGAGACATATTTTACAGGCGAAACCAATCGATGGGGCGCCGTGACCAGAGACTGCCTAATGGCGTGCGATATAGCGACATTAACGGACTCTTGTATGTGCATACTAAGGCATGTATTCATCTATTTTTACATGATATAATGATCGGGTAATTGTAGATATTGGAAGTACCTATAAACGCCGAGTGTGTATGAGGTAAATGCGTATCAATGAGAAGAAAGTGGTTTGTCTGAATTGGCAGATCCTTAATCTCTGCTTACACTTCTACAGAGAGACTGTGTATGTATGTATGCAATGACAGATAGTTAAATCTTGCAGAAACAATATCTTCTTGGCTACCTCTGGTATTAGTGAGGTTGTTATAGAGTAATGACGGATGGGTGCTAGTATTGTATATACGTCTAAATCAAGGTACTACGTATGCAATAATATTCTTTAAAATACTGAAAGAAATTAAGTGTTTTTATAATTTAAGTAGGTCTTTTGGGGTAAACAGCATATTCCTATTTTTATAAAGTGTATTGTGATCAAATAATTAAAATTGCATAAGCAGTTTGGTGTTTTATATGCATTTTGAATTCCATATCCCATTCGCTTGGTCAAAATGAAATCGTGTGACAGTCATGCATACATTCTGAGCATATCTCGGACACAGATAATATAATACTACTCGGATATTATGAATGAAATCCATTAAATATGTAAAAGTCATTTATAATAATAGTCTATGTAATAAATTAATCTATCAATCTATAAATAAGTTACAGCCAGACTTCGTGTTAGTACCTTAAATCCTTATAATAATAAAAATAAAAAAACGATACAAGTAAATTGATGACACCAACAGCTAATGACCATAGGAGAAATACGCGTATTTGTGCGTAGACCGGTTGAGATCCGTTGAAAAATCGCACTGCGGCTTGCCACTTCACGGCAGCTTAGCTGGATAATGCAGATTGATTCGCCTAGTACGGAGACGACGGGCGAATTCGATTTGTGCCCGTCACGCGAAGACGAGATGACATATCGGGCCACGCGAATAATGTTATGCAAACACGATTTGCGTTTTACAAATGCGTAAAATGTCATACAGACGCCGCCGCGGCTGAAACCCCGATTTATGAGCAAAACTCCAAGCCAAGGTTTAAGAGTATTATTGGTAATAAGCTGCGCCGAGTATTCTTGTATGTAAAATGAGCTTTTCAATTGATAGGTCTTTAAGTTGAATTGATTGCGTGGTACAAGACTTACGTTGCGTGTTATTTTGTGATTATAATACATCGTAGGCTTTGCTGCGGCAGAATTATGATGGTTATCCTTGGTTAAAGACAAATACACAATTATCGAATCTAAGAGAACTACCACGAACAACATCTAATCCAAGAAGATGGTTTCAATATCAATAAGCGAATACATTTATTAACACATATATATGTAAATATATGTAAGTATGCCAGGTAATTAAAGTATATTTATATAGGTAAATTAGACATGACATAATTATATATCCGTACATACTGACTATATACTTATTGTTGCTCTCAAATCTTGACATATTTTCTCCCTTTCTCTTTCCCGTAGCAACACACGCGGAAGCGGCGAATGCAACGCAACACATCGCAAATAAACTTACGTTCGGAGGTAATAAAATAAAAGCAAAGAAACTTTTCGCTCGGTATGTGTTTCACTGTTGAATAAACAGTCCGGGCACGTTCCGCGTCGCCGTAATGTTTCCCGAATGGCCTTTTTAAAGGAATACCTATCAAGACACCGTTATTGTACTAGTGTCGCCCTTGTTATAAATACGAGAACTAAAGGAAACCAGGGGTAATCATACTCTAGGTTCCGCTGATTGAGACCTCCAAATGATCTAGGATATTAAAAATATGTCCTACCAAGCAAATACTTGTCACTGATTGCGAGAGAAATACGTGGTAAGATATTTGTTTATGCAACCTATGTTTTTGGTCATAAATGCTAGCAAATTTTTGGACTTTATAAAATAATGGATGCTTATATAATAACAACGGATTTCATGACTAAAGTAATGTGAGTGCCTTTCGTTTCAACTTATTTCTAAAGAGCCTTCTAGTTTAAAAAAATCATGTCTTATCCCTCGTAAACTCAATATATGTATTTACCGAGATTATCACCATCTCTCTGGTTAAAAGCGTGGCAATTTTGAAAATGGCTTAAGTCGATTACTTATTTGATAGCTCGATTACTTGGGGGAGGGCATGGGATGTTAAATTGCAAGCGAAATGAAAGATAATAGGGCGCCCTCTTCAGGGAAAAACTTTCTTGACTCAGTTAGCGGAGGGCGAAACTTTTGATCCCTTACATTTTTAACTGCTCTCGCTACCGTTTGAAAAGTTCCCAACTTACGAGTACTTTCAAATTCATGATACGAGATTTAGCAGGATATTTCTGTAATATTCAATTCAGGTACCGTCAAATAAAACGACAGAGAGAAATCTTTTCAATATATATTTATCCATAATCATAAAGATGTCTTAAATACTCAATAATATAAAATAACAGAACAATGTAATTATTAAAGCGAAAACAAGTATATCAACATTTATCGTAAAGCCATTACAAGTAGACGCATCATTCTTGAACAGACTGTATGCGAATATTTATCTACAATTTTCACATTAAATATTAATGATTAAGGAAATTAAAGCTACACGTGTTATATAATATATATACGTAAAATATATCAACAGTTCGGATTTCAAACAAGAGTTGAAATATTCAGTTACAATCAACATAATGGTTATGAAAATTTCAGGCGTACGCAAACCGTCGATTTAATTCATTACGGTATCAAAATTTTATGGAATTAAAGTTTATTTTGGTTTACTGCTCTCATGTATTTTATTATACATTAATAAGTTAAACCAAGATGTATGT
Organism: Leucoptera coffeella; assembly: GCA_030578115.1. NCBI lineage: Eukaryota > Metazoa > Arthropoda > Insecta > Lepidoptera > Lyonetiidae > Leucoptera > Leucoptera coffeella. The sequence continues at coordinate 242,469 of JAMBLF010000221.1, forward strand.
GACTTACAAAATGATGTAGTTAGAGCAGATAAACTATTCATTTGAGTTAACGGGAAGACATAGGAAGACTACTCCAGTTTCTGAGTACATTGTTGATATATTAACGTATTACTAATGTAAAACACTTGAAAAATATCTATACTTTTAGAATTCATTTTAGTTCCACGTATTTTTTTATAAAAGGTATCAAAAGTACTAAATGTCACAGGCGGACGTGTAATAAATACTTCCAAATAGAGATTTCCTAATTCGTTGGGAAGTTTCATGCGATTGAATGATAATTAAAATACTTACAAAATTTCATTACTTATCAAATCTTTCCTCAATTTTGACTGCAGAACATCAAGGGCAGAATCTTTCTGAAATTTCCTAGAATTCATTTTGTGCATAAGATAAAACTATTTCTCTATAAATTATTCCCAACTAGAATTGAGATGTAAAAAGTTTCATACTTTGCTAGTAGTTTCCCAGTAAACAATTTTGGAATACGTTTTTACATGGTATTAATAAAAAAGCAGTCTCCACATTAAATTCGATTACTTATTTAAATCGATACGTTAAATCATTAAAAAGCTGATCTTAGTAAATGTTTTTTCAAAAATCACTTATTTCTGGATCCGTGTCGGCGTATTTACAGGTAAATGGGTTTCTCAGCCAGGAACAGAACGATCGATCACTGTGCTGCTTGTATTTTGCAGTGGTTTGTTTCTTTGCTTGGGCTCGAGCTATGGCCGCTCGCCTAGTTGGGTAAGAGTCTAAGGAAGAAGCATCAGAGTCTCTGGGAACTGAGTCGTAGCCAGATTCTGCTCGCCGGGAAGTTCCTGCAGGACTGTGTTTCCCTGTACGAGGCGTGGACTCGTGTCCACTGTCATAACCATCTGGCTTTCCCGTCGCAGCAACTCTTGCTATCGAACTCTTTTCTACTTTGTCTTTTAAATCTGGTCTCGGTTCACTCGTTATGACAGGTGGAGATACTTCTAAGTGCATACTGGATTTCAAATCTCGAAAGTCACAGAGGCCTGATTTTCCCGCAGGAGTTCGATGCTCTTCTCTTAAATTTGGATCAGATGCACCGTCTGGATGACGTAACGAAGCTAGGCGAGCATCAGATATGTTTTTTGCATTGCTAGTAGTATATTTCTCAAAAGGTCCAAATTGTTCATTTTGGCATCGATCCGATGTTTTATATTCCGGGTTGTCGCCCGTCGCACTATTTGGCCTTGAAATGTTTCTTTTACAACTATCACAAAACTTTTCTCCCGGTCGATACGCAGGTTCACTGTATACGGAACCATCACCTTGAAAATCTTCGGGTTCCCGCATGTTGGACAAAGATATAGACTGAAACCCTTGAGGTAATTCTCGGAAAGTTCTGCTAGGATCAGTCAGCAAACTTGTATTTTGTAGTTCAGTTAAAGCTAGCATCTCATCGATGCGTGACCTTGAGGAATGAATGCTCCCATTGGGATCAATATAATTTATTAGGTCGCCATATATTAAATTTTCTCCATAAAAATCTAAGGGTTGCCGAAGATATGATTCGTTTTTCAGCTGACGTTCAATTTCACTATAAAGTGATAAGGTGTCTGTAAATGTTGAAGCGACGGTTAAATTTTCTTGGCTAAGTATTCGAAGAGGATGATTTTCTCTACCTTCTTGATCGACCTCGGGGAGAGGATTTTCCGAGTAACCCATGCAGAATTCGATGTCTTCTTCTGTTACTTGCAAACAGCAATCTTGCATCGCCACGAACTCTAACCGTTCTTCAACTTCCACCACTTCTAATATTTCATCATCATCATCTTCAACTGGACCTATGCTCATTCCATCTGCATTGATATTTCTACCACGGGCAGAAATGATAGCATCATCCATTCTCATACGCTCTTTATATTTACTATCTAAGCTTTCCATGGATACTTCTCTGCTTGTCAGGGGTTGTAAGAGTGGGAGCGCCGGAGGAATTTCAATCATTTCCTCACTGTCATCATCATCATCTAACTCTTCCATCGTTCCCTGTGTCTTTGAATTTATATTCTTATCCGCTGAACTTTGATTATTACGTGGTGGACCTATGCTTTCTTCTTCTATAGCGATACCTTTAGAACCAGCTTTAAGGCCAGTTCTAATTACTGATTCGACTACGTTAGGTTTCATAACTTCTTTTATACAAGGTTCTACGGTTTGTGCTTTATTTATATCCTCAGAGACTTTTTCAGTCTCAGAGTCTCTTCGAACCTGAGAATGTGCTTTATGCACTGGTGAATTGTGTCTCGATTTTTGAATTTGTGTCGTTTGATTTTCCACCCATTTTCTAATCATATTTTTCTTGTGATTATCCATATACCCATAACCAATCGGTTCTTGACCCTGAGCATTGAGTAGTCCTGCATGAAGTGAAGCTACAGGTGGTTGTAATGTAACTGGATCTAATTCTGTAGTTTCTTTCATAGGGCCATCTATCCAGGTTTCTCTTTTCTTATTCTGTGTTTCTTTTACGATATGCCTCACTTCGACTAATTTAGATTTAGATATCCTAGGTCCGTCTATCCACTGCTCATCGCTCGTTGAAGGTCCTGTAATATTTTGATATGTTGCTTGTCTAGTTTTGCTATCAGCTAGTAGTGATGGCTTTTTTATAGGAGTTGACTTACTAGAGTGCACCGGAGAGAGTTTTGGGGAATGATGGGAGACATAGTTTAAGTTTGATTTTGCAGGAGATGATTTTGGCGAAGAATGTAATTTGTGAATGGGACTCCTTTCTTCTATAACTTTTGAAAGTGATGACTTATGCTTATGTTCTGCACTCGACCCTCTCAGAGCTTTACTCATTACGCATCGGTTGTCTCCTGAATTAATATGTGGAATATATACAGGGGGATGCTCACCATCCGTGGCATCATCGGTTGGGCCGACATATATCACAGTATCAGCGGATAAATCACTACTAGAAGGATCTGGCTCACTGCTGCTAGGTTTAGATGCATCTTCTCCTGAACTTCCACCCGAACCAGCATTATTATTAGATGGAAACTTTACTTTTCTTCTCCTTAGTCGATGTATTCTTGAAGCTAATTGTAAGGTTGTTAGTGTATCTGAATAGTTTTGTACATTAGGAGACACGTGGACGATCATAGCAGTATGACAAGTCAATGAACCTAAACATTCCTTTAAAACATGGGTCAAATTATGATCTCTATAAGGTAGGTGTCTTTGACCATTAAAAATAGCAAGTAGTATATTTCCTAATCCAGATAATGATATACCACCGGTAGATTTGGCTCGATCTGAGTTTCCCAGGTCAATCAGGTGCAGTCGACTTCTACCACCAGCCACTGCAACAAAAAGGCACATCAGTAAAAGTCCATTACTTAAGTTCTTAATATGACGTAAGACTATGGCTACTAATCCGTGATTTTGAATAACATGCATATCAAATCTTTATTTCAACTTCTAACAATTATATACATCGAGAAACTTATTGTAATATTATTGAGATTGTTTGAAATTGATTTTTGTGAACGACAGCACATTAATATTACTGTAATATATTTTAAATTCATAAATTAAAATATAATAGTAACCTGGTCCTTTGCTCCCGGCATTATACTGGTAGACGTGTAACGTATACAAGAGATGACTGTCTTTCCCTTCTTCTCTGGGACTTCTATTGGCCAGGGCAGCATCTAAGTAGAAAGAAGCCTTCTCCGCACTATGAACTCGCAGTTCTGATTGATTCTGCAGGTGTGTTCCAAACAGAGGATCATCGCGCAGATATACTCCTGGAGATTGTTCTGAATCTATGACAAAATGAATAAGAATTTCGTTAAAGATTTTAATATTTGAAAGAATTACTAATATTTCGCAACAATGTAACCAGTCGTTTTCATCTTTACTTTGCAGTTAATAAATCAACATGACGATTGACTTATAAATTACTTACACCTCTATTTTACACGTATTGATGCACTGGATTTGAAGCATTTTTAATAAGAAAAAGCAATTAGTGCTTGTTGGAAGAATCAGTGATGTGTGTACAACAGCTCACCATTTTGATAATGAGCCAGCAGATCCTTTATCTGGTTAGTGTTGGTGCACAGTTCCACCGCAGACACCCTGACGGAGAACCTGGTGCCACATTTGTGCCGCTGCTCAGCGATTCCTCGGAACAGCCACGATATTGCGCAAGGGATGGCGCCAAATGTCGCCGCCGACTCAGGACGACCCAGCATCGTGTAGGATTTGCCTGTGGGATGAAATTTATACAATTGTTCTATAGGAAAAATCGAAATAAGTTTAAAAGATACAAGGTTTCAGTGCAATATTTGTAGAACAAGGTCGAACTCAAGTATTCGGAAAGATAGGGTCTGGTTTAGAAGCTTAATGAAACAAGTAATAACAATGTAATATTCGTAGTATGTATGTAATTTCTACGCCGAGGAAAACTTTTGTAAGATAATATGTCTCCTGATTATGAGAGAGCCTTTTTATTTTAAATATGTGTAAGTATTTCAACAATGTATACCGCAAGGAATAACGGCAATGAAATTTTAACATCGATGTTTAATGTATGGTAATCACTTTGTAATTTCACATTACGGTAAAATGAGTCAAGTGCTACGCTACTTATTAACACCGTGAGGACAAAATAGCTCCGTAATTGCAAGGTTCACCAAAACCTCGAATGTGAGCAATAATTTACTCGATAACAAGTTCCAGCCGAGACGGGATCGTTCGTTTCATTTACCTACTTATTTATCAAACTTTCAATTAAGGCTCTCACCACGTTTCGCATTTAGATGCAAATATCGTCGGCTTGGGGAACGGTGGCCGACGAGAGAAGTTGCGAATAAACCTTTTCCTTACACACTTAGGTACAGTAATACAAGTAGGTGATTCAACGAGATTTAGACTTTATCCAGACAGCATATAATACAGTTTTGTTTACCGAGGCCCGGATGCCCGAAGCAGAAGAGGCAGCCGTCAGTTCCGTTGATGACGGCGTGAATAACATCAGTCAGGGCGCTGGTACATATCTCTGCCTGGAACAAAAGAGCGCGCTTGTTTGCAACAAAGAACTTGATTAGATGCACCCTGCAGTTATTGATATGAATCACTTTGAAGTGGAGTTTGTATCATGCAGGGTGAGGTAGAATATGAATGTATATATGTGGATTTCTGTGTTTCATCAAGTGTGTGACTGGTGGAATACAAGAAAACATCTGCTATGAAATTGCTAGATCCATAAATTCTATGATTAATTGCATGCCCGATAGAATGCTAAAGAGTGCATTGTTAATATTATTATTCTAAAACGTATTATCAAAAACTATGTCACTATAACTATGTGCCATTTACATGAGTTTTAATTTACTCTCTTTAAATTAAATGTCATGAAAAAACACAATTAGAAAATAAGTCTGAACAAACGTTTTAACTAAACAGCATGTTTCTTATCGCAACATTTAAATTAGGAAAACATGAAAAATGCGCCTCAGTAAAAAATGGGCCGTGTCGTTGTTCAGGAAATGAAATCCGTCTCAACGCGGATTTTGTCTTTGTGCCACATAATAGATACAAACAACAAGTGCGCGGTGACACGGCGCTTAATACCTTAAATTATTTAGGCAAATCTACCACTTAGGCGGTGTTTACGCAACGCGGCCTTACTAAGCCGTCATGTTTTCTTTCCTGCAGGGGGAACCGCATCGAGATAATTAAAAGGACTTAAGGTGAGCTGCCGAGATTACGTCCCGCGAGGAATTCGTTTATTCAACCTTCTAGGGTCACGTGGTAATTGTTTGCGATGAAATTTTAACACCAGTCGTTTCCTAATTGGTTGTTCATGGGGCACGTTAATTCAGTTTGGAGCTGACGCACCTTAATCACCGAAACTAAATTAAATTATGCAGGTAAAAACGTAAAGTTGTTTTTGTTCGAAATAAAAAAATATTCGTTAATAATTACGAATATTTATGATTTATCTTTACTCGGAATAAACGTTATCTCAATGGTATTATAATTTTTAATATACATATATGTATTTGCTTCATCTTTCAGTATTATCATTCTTAACGTAACGTTTGCATAGAACAATTTAGAAAGATCAAGAATCATATAGAATTAACTATTAGCAAGCAAGTCGTATGCACTATCCCAGCTCTCTACCTATCTACGTCATTGGTTTGTTGCCTCACTAGGATTAATAACCGAGCGTGTTGGCTAAGCTCTTGAGTTCGCTCTAAGTCCTGACAAGTGGGCAATTCCAGTCGATATGTCAGCGCTTAACCCTGAATCAGGACTCAGCTGATTGACTCGCCCTTTCACAGCTGTGCACTTAGAATGCCAGATTGTAAATTTAATTAGAATGCCAGTAGTGTAAATAGCAGATTAGATAGGCTTAACAAGTGACGGTTTGATGGTCAAGGATTAGATGATTGTGTATGGAGATTGTCGTACGATGTTTTAATTTGTGTGCGAGCAGATAAAATAATATCAATTTAATTATTTATCTAGTTTTAAGTTTCATAATTTTAATCTAATTTCGTTTGTTAAATAATATACATGTAAGTTACTCTCAAAATAAAATAATTATTTGTATAATTTTATTAGATTAATTAATTACGTCCCATGTTAAACTTCCTGCATAAAATAACAATAATGTAATAAACTGCACTAATATTCTATAAGACAGAAATCAGAATGAGCTTCGTGCTGCGTGCAAGCTTCAAATCTAATACAGTCACAAATTACTTAAACTTCAGTTACTGTACCATTAGTTGTCTTGCGTTGAACGTTACGCCAATTGCTGTGTCAAATTCGGCTTAAATGCCTGCAGTTGCTTGCGCCTAATAAACGGTTGCGTGAAGCACTGTATAAAGAGGATTAGGCCAAATTGATGGTATTGCGGGATGCACCATGTTACACGACGTATAAATTTATCGTTATAAGCTTCACATGCAAATCCCGATGTGCAAATTAGATGCTTAATGCAAATCTTCACGGTAGTGTGTAATCTTCACTCAGTTGCCATGTTTACTTTCCGTTACGATGTGAATGGCGGAACGCGTTGCACTGGATTAGGGATACCAGCTTCAGATGATGTATTTAAATGGTTGTTTGCATGAGGTTTTGTAGAGGAGTTTACAGGTAAGAGTATAAATGTAATTGAAAGATATTTATGGTTTCATTTGGGGTAAATTTACGCACCTGCAGTTAGTTTGCTGTTGGTTTATGTACGGTGGCAGACAAAATATCTTTTCGATCTTTATTAACATTGTTATCAGGGATGTGATATCATTAATATAGACTATTGGTGAACATTGACTATTTTCTTTTAACATGCTAGAAGTAAAACGTTGGCCAAAAGACAAAACCTTTAAACGTCAGTTTATTTCAAAATACGAGCATAAAGTCTCATATTTAATAAACTTATAGCTTTAAGCTTTAAAGAGCTTAACGTATTCATATTATGTTGCGTTCCCACAAAAAGTTAAATGTCAATATCTGAAAATGTGCGAGCTTGAAATATTCGATGCATAAAATGCCAACGTTCAACAACACAATGTGTCCTGACATTATCATTGCAGTGTTCTGTTGTTGTTTTAAAAAAATAGTCGTTTCATACACGAACAGGGCTTAGATAGTCTCATCGTAAAACTTTGTATGTATATATCTGAAACGACTGTGTTTAGTATGATTCTACGCAACACTAATAAAAGTTTTAAATCTATTTTTAGAAAAGCTATTAATATTTTAGTTAAATACAAAAATTGGAGTGAATATAGACGTGTCACATATACATATTCGTATTAATGGATAAATTAGGTATTTAATGAAGATATTGCTATTATTATATATCCATGTACAGTACGGCCGTTTTCTAAGAAAGGGGTTAGGCAGAGAGCACTGATCGCCATTTCGTTTCGTTTCATTAACACTTATACATATCCTCAAACATAAAATAGTAGTTAACATTTTTTTCATTTCAAACGCAAAACACTTTTCCATATCAAGCGTACCTGAAAGCTACAAACCTCCATTTCTTAGATCATAGATGGAGCTACTGCAACTGACCAACCAACAAATATATGAATTATACCTGCGCTTCATCAGCAGAAAAGATGGCGTCGAAGGCGAACATTTTCGGCGCAGAGACTCCGACCTTCCTATCTTCAGGCGCAGCGGAGCTCGTGCCGGCAGTCTCGCACAGGGTCACTTGTTTCTTACGCTTGTCTAGAGAAAAGGTCTGCGTGCCACTCGTGAAGGGTCCTTCGCCTGAAGCCCCCACTCTGAGCATCACTTTCACCTGAAACAAACATTTTTATTTAATACTGGGTGTACGCATTCAATAAACAAACATTGGAATGATAATTCGTAGTTTTAAGCATGTTAGATGAATGTTGTAAACATAATACTTGTGACAGGAGGGTAGTGTTTTGGTTCTGTCTTCATCAAATAGATTAACTTTCAGTAGAAGTATATACGATGCTTAAGTTGCTGATGGCTAGCTTATCACTCTGTTAAACCTAAAAAAACTTTTACACCCTAGGTAATTTTTCTGACATGTTCTTAAGACGTAACTGAATAAATTCTATATAAGTAAAAGTCAATGTGGTATATCGTTCTTTATGATATCATATCAAAGTCGTAACAATTCCTAACGAGGTAAATCTTAGATATATGAAATGTACATATACCCGTACATAAGCTTGTAACAAAACATACATTCCGGAATACAAACGCGAATATACGTCGTAAAATTCGTAATATAATTTGGAAAGTTCTCTCCCGACAATGATTAGAGCAAATACCTTCTTCAAGTAGCTTTACGAAGCGAGTTATGCGCGGCGCGTGTCTCTCAAATCACATAATGTCTAACTAGTTTGAAATTAATTACACCTGTGTTGTCTGTTGAATTACAAAGTTCAGCGCGAATTCCGTCTTAATGCGACGCGGTTTATTGGTATGCTGATTCCATTCTAAAACATTATATACCTCAGATAAAATGGATGTCAATAAGTTGACATTAGGTTTCGTTGTAATTTGAGTAATTTTTCTCCACAAGCCTAATATGTTATTTTATAAAATATAATACAATGTTCCTATATACTCGTAAAACAACCGATTGATTCGCCCCACCGAATCATTTTCAATTTGCCTAAAACCAACATTCGCATCGTACCATGTGCAAATGGATTCGTGTGTTTTATTTAGAGTCGAACATTGACTGTCGATTACATTCGTCCTATACAAACGGACCGGCGCATGCCTGTAGGTATGTGCACAGACTTTGTTATATAGGGTCGAGTGACAGGTGACGGGTAAAGCCTTAAAGCCCAATGACGGCTGCCGCTGCTCCAATGAAGATATCACTTTGCCCCACGCCCGACTCCGGACTAGCTGGATTTAAACTGTCATTTGCAATATCGAACGAATTAGCGGCGCCAACTCTCTTTAGCTATGAAAAAACACTGACGTGATGAATTCCATATGCGCTGTAGCGGGCATATTTATGTACATTCTAGGTATGTGCCCAATAACGAAAAAGTATTCTTAGGGAAAAAAGTTCACGGGTGCTGATATTGGAATTCAGAATGGCAGCGCCGAAGGGTACGTGATGTGAGGACAGGCGAGTTCGGTTGTCGCTAAAATATTCAGCCATCACGAATACTTGCGTTGAGATGAAAATTTAGGGAAATTGCGGAAAATTGGGCCAAGTGACGGCGAGGAGAGGTGCAGCTATCGTGACGACTCGTGTGCGCCCGTGCATAAAATTAAGCCGAGATAATGAAACAGAGTAAGTACCGCCATCTACGGGAAGGATCGCCAAATTCATCTTTCATCGATAACTTCCAGTTTGTTCAGTTTGCTTTGTAAAAAGTGCAATTTAAAATGTGCTTTTACGACTACGAAGAAATCGTTTACGCGTCTACGGTGTTACAAATTAAGGGTTCATTTCAGAGGTGGTTGTTTACGAGTCTTTGCACACCCTATCAATCAGGAAGTGATTGCTTCGAGGCCTCGTCGTAAAATATTCTTTTATGGTAAACACGGTTGGAACGAAGTCGCGTAAGCGTCGGTTTATCATTTGGGCGCAAGTCGAAGCCCCTTTGAGGCGACCAAACGTTGATGATGTGTACATTCAGTTCAATACGCCGTAAATCTTCCATTTAGTTTTTTATGTGTATGAACCTCGTCGTCGTAACAACAATATTGCCATAGATAACCTAGTTACGCAGTAAGAAAGAGCTGGATTTTCTATTTTGGTTTTTACGAGAGTTTTTCAACGAACTAGTAAAACGCTTAACGCTTCTAATGGTTATGATTTTTGTTGCTATAAGCAGTTAAGAATTTTGTGAGTATTATTAAACGTCAGGAGTCAACTTTGTTTTATGACAACAACGCATTTCAAATTGAAAAAATATGTAATATACATACATATTACCTACCTTTTAAGAAATCTAACAAAGAAATATAAAACAACGACTCACTCATGATTCTCACCAACTTTAAACCTGAAGTCAACACTTTTCTAAGCGTCAACGGTTGCGTTAAAAAACTAATCAACTGAATTTGCATGGTCAGAGTTTACAATGTTTACACAACTAATAAAATCGACCCAACTCACAAATTCAACCACTAAACTGAAAGGTTAGTTAATAAACTTGTTCAAATATTGCCCGATAAAATCGGAACATACGCTTGCCACATTTTCAAGTTAGATTAGAAGGGCTGTAACGAATTATGCAAATGAGCGAGAGCGGTTAATATCCTAATATTCTAAACGACACTTTTGACTTGCCCTTAATTCTAGCGCAATGAAGATGCTATCTCGAGCCGTATAAATCTAGTTGCCCAAACCGTGAGGGAGCGAATGCCTCAGGTGAAAATGATCAAAGGGGAGATGAACAAACAGAAGGCTGGAAGCATGGAAATTATTCGTATAAGCTCGCGATATGATACAAATCAATACATACGTACACAGAAGCTCTTGTCCCTACATAGAACTTCGCGTATTCTCTTTTTCCTGAATTATAACACACCCTGGTACTGGCACGATTTTGACATTTATGATTTTTTCCACCAAGTACGAGTACTTTGTGGTCATATTTTTTATTAATAACATACGTTATAAACACTACTACAGCGCAATTCAGTTTACAGAAACAAATCATTCTTGCATAGGAAATTATGTTTACTTTTTTAATCAATTTATAGGAAGGAGCCTGATAACCATCACAACGGACTACCTAGATGTGGTCTCTAGATGGTGATAGGGCCCATTATTCATTTACGAATTGTCATCTTAGTATTAAGACCTACTTTTAAGTATAAGTTTGTGATACGTTTATAGCCAAATAAAGATTATATTATTATTAATGAGCGGACCCCTACGCAACCTTCTTTAATATGATTTAAATTAATACCTAACGTTTACTTCTCAGTATTTGCAGATAGGTTAAAAATATTAAAAGTTAGTACAAGGTACATAGTGCACTGATTAGGTGACTTACCAAGAGTCTAAGTTCTGTATGATTTACGGCGCGGTTGGCTCGTAAGTTGGTTCCTGCGGCTTTCGCCAGGGCAAGTTTCTCAGACTGATTCGTAACAATATTAAATGTTGAAGGCCTGATGAAGGCTGGTATTCTAATAAGTTATACTATTTTAGTAAGTACAAGGTGTAGAACAACATTGTAATATGTTGAGATAGACCTTAAGACAATAACATTACTTTTAAAATAAGTTAACTTTTTATTATCTTGTATTTTATTAACTTATTCTGTGTAAAGTTCGTAATTATATTGGGAACGTAGTACAAGATTTAAAATAAGTCAAAATATAAATTATAATAATGGTTTAAGTCCTAAGACACAGCGTAATTAGTTCGAGAGTATTAATTTTATATTTCCCGTTTCAGAGGGAGGCGTGTACGAAGACTTATAAATAGACGAACTCAGTACTCTGTGACATGGAGAGGGTTATTCAGCCACAATCCCCTGCGACTGTGGAATTAACCATTTGGATAAAACGCCCAATCTCGAATAATGTCTCCAACTTAACGTACCGTTTGCGTTCCAAAGAATTGATAGTGGCAGCTTTCACCATAAATCCGGAAGGGAACCGCGGAACGACCTTTCTTAGCCGACGAAACAAAAACACCTTTCACGCAAATTATACTATCAGGGTCTCTTTAAGCGTGTCTTTATCCACTTAACTTTATCCTTGTGTTATATCCCTTGTATCTCTCATGTGATGAAAGTTATAAATTATGTTATTATGAATTATATACAAAAATACACATTACGCCCGTTTCCTTATAGTATGGTAAACAGATTATTTTATGTTATCTGTACAATAAATGATGAGTTCAAATTTGAATTTTAAAGAGCTGTAGATTTTTAGTCATGTCCTAACTTTGTTGTGCAGATGTAATAAGCCTCGAAACTTTCTCATGCAAAAAGTTTAGCATTGACCATCTAAACTAACCTCATTCTAAGTTAGGGGCGATCGTTAAAATAGCAAGTCCACTAAGAAGAAGCAAGGAGGCGACGACGATGGACCAAGTTGCAAATTTAAATCAGTAACTTGCGAGTTGCCGCAACTGCGCGCCCAACTTACTGCAAATTGGATTACAGTTGCATGCACCTCGGCCTCCTAGTTTGTCACATGGCAACCTGTTGTTAGCGAGTCTCGGATACGGTTGCTTCGCCGCAGACTCGAAAGACTGCGCTAATTGGCCGCATTGTTGCAATTAAATGCGCCGCTGAAAGATGCTTCACATCGGGTGCTCCCGCCATGATGGGGGGCAATGAGTTGATCGTTTCAACGTTGACGTAGAAGGGCAAAAAACCCTCGACCGTCTGGCCAGGTAAGGGCTGTGGGCCCTGAATCATTAAATTCGCCTGTCACTTGTTCCCAAGTTTTAAGAGCTATTACGTGACTAAGCGCGAACTGCGACTGAACGCTGAAACACTTCTTCTGCTTCGCAAATTAAACAAGTTACTAACGATTCGACCCTAAAGTGACTGGGTCCTAAATATTAGGAACTTGGTTGAATTATTCGAACACTGCAGAACTTTATGAGGTTTTAGAGGTTTTCGTACTGTATGAATGCTAATACGGCGTTTGAAGGGCTGCAACATACTCGTATTAAGGTAGCGTTTGAAAACTAAGTTATTTTTACGATCATATTACTTTTACTATTTATTGTCATCTCTTTTGTTCTAAGCTACATTAATACTTGAACAGTGGCATACGAGTTTTACTTTCTTTTTCATAGATCGAATTGCCAACACAAGGGCGCTCGCACTTGCCGAAACTTATGGAAGATTTCTAGTGTCCATTTCTTCAAATACGAAAACTACGTGAGGGGAGTGCGAGAAAATAAAAAGTTTTCCAAAGGATCCACGTTATGCGACAAAGTGGGAGACGAAATTCGGTAACAATTCTCAACATCCATCAAAGTTGGCAGCCATCTTGAGTGGTTTATCCTTCGGGATTTTCGGATTTATCTAACTGCAAACTTATGATAGAGGCATTGTCATCTAATTCTTAGTAAGAATTAGCGACGTACATATATCCTTAACATAGTTATTAAGGCTATACTTAGAAAAAAGTTCTAAGAAATATGTAAATTGGAAAATGATAGCTTGCTTATTGTATCAAAAAACAAACAAACAAACGCATTCACGACCATTAACCCTTGCGGGGTAGTCAGAGGTTCAGGTGTCCATCTCCGCAATTGCGAAGGTAGTAATTCTATGGCCACCTCGAACCCCCGTGTTAACCAGATAGTCAGTACTCAATGTGACAGGTGGTCAGCCATGTCGCCATTTACAATACATTTATTGTATCAGTACGAAAATAGTAGTAGTAGTACAAAACATCTATAATCCATTAAACCCTAAAACATACCTTATTCGTCAATATGAATGTAACAGGTTACATTGACATAAAATAACCAATAGATCAACATTTGAGTTAGCGTTAGAATGGTGAATGTGCGTGGTACGTATAAAAGCAACAAAGCGTCTGTTGCCATGGAAACACCTCAAACAAGTACCTTTAAAGACTACCGCCTCTTCCAAACTTAAAGAACTAATACAATATTAAATTCCTTACCACTCAGTAGGCCTATGTTCCCCATTCTCTCGAACATGTGGCTCCCCATTCCCATAAGGGGTCGCAAAAGTCAAGTACAAGATTTAGGACGGGATGCTCCGAAAAACTTGAGCAGTTAATAAGTTTTCTCATATATCGCGCGGCTGCTACAACAATTTGGCCTAAACGTCGAAGAGTTATTGTCAACACGTTACGTTTACGTGTTTGGGACGTAATTCTCTGACTGTTTCCCCACAGATTAGTAAACTAAGTTTATGGCTGTCGTAAACTTAGGCTCACTTGCAGCTAAATTGTTCCCGTTAGTAGACCTTTGTTGGTTCTTTTCGCTAATGAGAAAGATTTAATTAAACATAGTAAATAGTTCAACAAGACTTACAAGAATGTACGCTTTTTTGTACGAATTGATTTTAAAAACGATGCAGTAATTTTTTTGTTGTACGTATTAAAGATTATTATTACGTTAATAATATAATTAAATGTACTTTTTTGTTTATATAGACCAAGGAATTATTCTCTCAATAATACTCAATTATATGTACTCTGAAAAGGGCATTGCAATCCAATTTATTAAAACAGTATTCCAATACAGCATTTGGCTGAAATTCCAGAGCAACCTCTTATTAATGGTCACACCTAACGCGCAGCTATGAGCGTGTGGACAATGTATGGGAGTGCATAACCAACATTTATTTAAATTTATCGCGACGCAGTTTAATAAAACAACAAATGGTTGCGGACGATGAACTTCGGAGGGAGGGTTCACACTCTGCAACTAATGAACAGTCAGAGCAAATATGGCAACTATGATATTGTGGTGTATGTGGTTGCCATTATAATTGATAAAGGATGCTTTTAGTGGATTAGAGTGATTGACTTTGTTTGAGAATTGTTGATAGGTGAATTTGAATTGATTCTGTTTGTTTGATAGTTAAAGGCAGCTAAGTTTTATTTAAGTATTAATTTATCGAAGTATTAATTAATTCCTAGCAAATTATTATACATAATTATAGGCTGTTTCTTGAGAGTTTATGAAAATCGTTGTTAATGCTATTTTTAATTTACCTATGTAATTGTATATATTGTTCTCGTATTCTTTTTACCGTATATAATTTGAATCAAACATGAATCGGATCTACTAAATGTTTCTGATTTAGATTTAAGAAATTATCAATTCAATAACAAATTTTACATCACCTAGTATTTTAATATCACTAGATAAAATCCACTGCACCTACTTAGAACCCCATAAAAAATACGCGACACACCCCTCCCTAAACTAATGCATTAGGAAAATGACGGTAGGCAATTTGCGTCCATTCTAAGTAAGGTCGAGAAATCGTTCCTTTAATGCTCCACTCGCCAGATGATTTGAACCTCGAGAGCTGTCAATAAAAAGAGCACGCAATTACCAGGGACTAGCCCAAGAGTAGGGGCCAAGTCAGCCGGTCAATATCACGGCACTGATATATGCAAACTTCTGACAGGAGATAAAGTTATCACCTCTGTCAAATTTATCTGGTGATATTGACGTTTCGTTCTTGTTCAATTTTGGATGGAAAAAGTATTAGGTATAAATTCTTTTCTGAATGGATCCATAAAGAAAGAGAAGGTGTTGAAAAACTTACATGGTTATATGGTTTTTGATATGTGGAGATGTTATTATTACATTTGGTGAGCTTAAAAATTGATTATTAAATTACATTTTATTTCTATACTTTTCTTGTAAATATGTCATTGTAGCTATACACCACTTACTCTACAATTTCAGATAGGATCTTCTAACTATCCTGTAATAGAGTCTGGGTAAACTGATGCAATACTTCTTACTTAATATAATAACTTGAACACAGAATCATGCATAATATACATAGGAAGTACGTTAATAATATATTATGTAGAAAGAAAGAAAGAGATCATAGTAATGCCCCCGTACTTTCTACCATTTTATTATTCTCTTAGCACTCAGTCATAGAATCCGTGACATTCCAAGCGTATCATTATTGCTGACCCAAAAAGCAAAAAACATTGGAAATATTAAAATGGAACTCTCGCTCTACTTTTTATAAAGGACAACTTGCTATTCCAGAATAGGTTTTGCAGGAATAAATCTGCTTGGGCGTGCTTATAATCGTGTACTGAGCTTTCAGTTAGATACAAATATCTTTTAACGTCTGTATTGTACTCAATTTCGGAAAGTAACATAGTTTACTAAGTAAATATCCATACGAGTATGCTACGATTTTGTAGAGCCTTACTAAATGCTATATTTTCGACAAGTCATGAAAAAGGTCAATTTTAGTAAAGTTACGCTTTTCATTAGATGTTAGGTCGTAAATATTATAAGGTTTTATGCACTACTTCTTAAGTTTCAAGACTTTTAAGATGTTATTACCAGTACCAGAAGCTCTGTACAATTGTTTAATTTCCTGAATAGATTGGAAGTATTCATTTATTTTTTAATTGCAATTTGCTACGACAGATTACCCTAAATAAGCAAATTACAACCAATTCAATTCCAGTCCCATACCAAAACACAAGAGCACTCAACAAAAACAAAAGGAAGTCGCAACCATAACAATTTGCGTTTGAAAACAGTGTATATCACTAAATATACGATTATTGTAATGGTTATTACATGAGCGCCGTTGACTCCCAACTTATTTATTGAGTTAATTGAATGAATGGGCCACAGTCACGGTATTTGACTGGCTCGGCTGACCCAAAGGGTGTGTTCAAAACAAGGCCCTTTCTAAATGATAACGAGCATTTTATATCAGTGTGAATGGGGCTTAATTCGGTGTATCTGAGGTTTTGGGGTATTAAGGCTTAGTTATGGATGATAAAGTAAACCATTACAAGTCATTTGTGAAACGTTTTTCATTAGATAATGAGCAATCGCGGTAAAAAGTACGTTTAACACCAATCTGTATGAAAGACTGAAATCAACAAATCTTAAAGGAAATATGGGTTTTCTCACGGTTAACACGGTTGTAATAGAAGCGCTATTACACAATTCTTGACAAAATATATTCTATATTTTTCATCAACACATAAGTATTTGCGCAGTAAGACATTTTATAATCTCTTGATAGTTAGTTCGTGTTACTAACGAGTTAGACATGTTGTTGATCTAAATTATTAAAAGCATAAAAATTCATAACGTAATAAAAATTCTTTTGCGTTAATAAACAGTGTAAAGTGTATTGTATTGTATTCCCGGTAGGATTAAAAAGAATGAAGTAAATGAAGCCTATAATAACAGTAATGGCCCTTATTCTGAACATTAACTAAATTATTAAACCACCTTGGGGAACATTCACTTACTTTCGGAAAAGCCCCTTTCATTTTGCACTCAAGATTACGTTTCTTGATCCTTATACTTATGCAATATTATTATGTATAAAATCACATCTTACAATGGTTCTCGTTACATTGTTAAGCCTTGCCTAATTAATTTAAATAAGCCTCTTGATAATTAATAAGTTTTCGTATTACAGTATTACACTCAATTATATTTACTGTAGTTCGTTACATTATATTTTGCGTACATAATAAAGTTGCTCGTTTATTTCAAAAGAGGGAGTTAATTTGTCAAAGAATAAAATAAAAGGTCGCAAATTGCAGTCATTTGTTTCACGCTCCAATAAGTCAACAGCCGTTCGCCATTTAACAAACTTTTCAAACACATCGGCGCATTCGGCCCGCTGGATAAACAACGCCATTTTTCAATACCTTTCGAAGGCTTTCGCAACATTCGTTTGTTATGGGATATCTGTGTAACAAATTGCTGGAAAACGAAGGCTTTAGTTGTTAGCAGGCATTCCCGAATGTCGCGACTGTCCGACCATTGTTTACGTTTAGGCAAGAGTTAAAACTGGCGTAGCATCGACTGTAATAGCTTACATTAGTTAACCCGCTCCGGGCGTTGTACTGGCAGGCGAAAAACTCATTTGACAACCGAATATTATAACGAAGTTAAATTACTAAGCTGATTAGCGAATTTATACAATGTTCTTTTAAATAGCACAGAATAGTTTTGTTGATAAAATTATTAATTAATACAATGATGGTTATTGTGAGTCTAAAGCTCATCTAAAAAATCAAATTTATGATAACTACACTAGAATTAAATTAATGACCATCAAAATGTGTGAAACATTGTTATTTTATTTAATTTCAGGTTCATATAATCAAATTAATTTGAATATTAATAGTGTAAATTCACGTTATCGTAAATAAAGTAATAAATTCATGATACGAAGGTGCTGATATTCTAATACAAAAGACCAATGAACCATAAACAGCAACGTCGCACTAAAGCCGAGTTGACACTAACAACTTGTTAATAAACTTTCAATTCCGACTACGAACTAATGTTGGGAACTAATGCGCGAGTTATTAGCTTTTATCGAATAAGTTGGGAAGCGATATTATGTCAGTTTGAATTATTGTTTCATACCGTTTCCCTAGCGATTGTACTCGCTGGCTGGAGTCCAGGCGCGGGATAATTTGATAAAAAGGCACGCCGCCAGCCAAGCCACCGGCGGACTTATAACACTTTATTGAGTTATTCGCTAGCACCATAATTACGGGTTTTTTGCTCTCATTAACCGCTTTGGTTGGCACTCATTTGTTTAAGCGATTAGAGGTGTAACTAATTGTTGACTATTTGATTACGATTTGATCTGTTGCAGTACGAGAGTAACGAAAAAAAACGAAAACGTGTTATAGTATAGTAAGATTTAAGATAGTAATCGTACATCTAAAAATATATATCTTATATATGTAAAGTATATACCTATTATTATTATTATTTCGATCCCAGTTCGTGATTTTTTGAAACTTTCAGTAACTGTGATTAGGTTTCGTAAAGTTTTGATTGTTTCATGAATCAGAGAAATACTCGTAATACCTCTAACATGGTTGAAAGCTTCTAATATATCAGACGTTTTATCCGCCTGAGATACCACTGGACACATCCATTTATCATCATTTATCACATTTGTGTTATTATTAGTCCTATTGACAGGTTAGTGAGGAAATCACTTCCTTGCTTCCTTTATTTCTTAGACAAAGTATCTATCTGTGAATCAGGAACCTACTGTGTAAAGTATTTTACAGTTACAAACATTAAATAAACACTAGATTACGGGAACACTAGATTATGATATATGTATTATATAAAGGTTAGAACTCTCAACTAAGATACGCCTTTTAAGGCATGTGAATAGTTCAAATAGATTTTGTGCCATAACAAGTTCACACCTAAACTTCTTCGAATATCGACAAACGTTTAGGTAATAGAAACATCACTTTGTATGTGATACCCAGCTTTGTGAATCATTTATCTTCCGCACAAAAAGGGCCGTAATCAATAAGGAGTTTAATCCCGAGGGCTCGAGCCTCGCATTGGCCACAACAAATTGATCTCGGGGAGGGCTGACCACGCCGTTATTGCATTAGACTCTAATAAACCGAGATATTGTTTTGACATGGGATTGGGCAAGATTTTCCAACACGTTTGTTTCTCAGTGACGTGTTTTTTATTACCGATCATTTTTCTTTTGTTCCGAGAGACTATTTATTTACGTCAACTGTCACTTTTGCTCGGCTCAAGGAAAACGGAGGTTTTCTTTTGGGAATCTCTTGTCTGCTATTCATATGAAATAATATTAATCGTACTATATTAATTATAAAAACTTCTAGCTTACAACAAAGTACCTATCTATACCATACTGTAGTATTTTATTATCTGTGTCTATATTGTATGTACGTTTATAATCTTCTCTCTTATTGCAGTAGGTAAATGTTCTGTGTTCTCAGTAACTAGGCAGTGAGCTAACAAACAGGCTTATCCTGTAAGCTATCTGAGTGTAGCGAAATGCAAAACGGGCAGATTTCTTTGAAAGTATGTTAATATCGGCCTCGGCCGAGTGTTCGCGTTTTTCTGTTGCAGCGTACTACTCGTAGAACTTTTTCCAACATTTCCTATGTTCTAGTTATTGGCTCTTTGAAATAGGATTTCAACTTTACAACAATAAGTAGAAGAGTTAATTAAGTAGCGATATGAGTTTAGTTATTTATAGACTTTTAAGTATACACTTAGACATTATTGACCAAAAACCAAAAATATTGGCCAAAATTAAACATTATCATCTAGCTACTAGGTGTTAGAAACAGTTAAAAAAGATTATTTTGCTATCTACATTACTACGTCCACATAATGGTGATAATTAGTAAACAGAACCCGAAAAGCACAGAAAAGCAAGTAATGTAAATTTTTGGATAAATAAAAAAACACTATACAGGGTGGCGCATTCAAAACGGTCAGTATGGGAAAGTCTGAAACTATAAGAGATACGAAGATTTGTTCTTAGGAACCATGTCACCGATTTTGATAAAAAGCAAAACTGCATTCATACTTTCTTAGAAAAAACAACTGTATCCAGTACGGGAATCGAACCCGGTTGCTTTGAAAAAATTAATTGGCCCTTTTCACTTTTTCTTTTTAAATATCGATTGTGTAGGTCTCAAGCTGTAAATGTCTCTGTGAAACATGGTGTAAAAAATTAATGAAATGCATTATTTTGGCATACTTTAGTTTATCATAGTAGGTTTTCTAAGTGACCACCGTTTGTTTCAATACAATATTCAACACGTTCAGGTAACGATCTTACTATTGAATTTTGTATTTTCATGTGAATTTGCGTTACAATTTACTTTATTGCTACTTTTAGGTCTCCAATGGTGGCATAGCTTGTTTTGTAAAAGTCATCCTTAACGTAATCCCACAAGAAATTGTCTAATATGGCTTAACACGTCACTTTAAGTGGACTTTTCGATAGATTGTTAGTTTTTGATTACTGTAGATAACAAAACCTCCTTAAAGATTAATGCAATGCTAATGCCACATGATATGGTGTATGTCACAAGTATGGAAGTACAAAACTACAAACAGCCATAGAGACAATTTTACATGTCTGTTGAATATTGTTACGGTGTATATAAACTACTATGATAAACTAAAGTATGCCATAATAATGCATTTCATTAATTTTCTACACCATGTTTCACAGAGACATTTACAGCTTGAGACCTACACAATCGATATTTAAAAAGAAAAAGTGAAAAAAGCCAATTATTTTTTTCAAAGCAACCGGGTTCGATTCCCGTACTGGATACAGTTGTGTTTTCAAAGAAAGTATGAATGCAGTTTTTCTTTTTATCAAAATCGGTGACATGGTTCCTAAGAACAAATCTTCGTATGTCTTATAGTTTCAGACTTTCCCATACTGACCGTTTTGAATGCGCCACCCTGTATATATTGAACAGAATATTTTTTTATTAAACGAATATTGACGTTAGAGTAAACTTTGATGATAAACTATTTCTATTCTCTAGTGAAAATCTGCCGCTATGCTCTATGCTTTCATATTTAATGAATTCATTGGCGGACGAAGTAGAGATCGCGCCACATACGGTGGCAGTTGGAGGCGTCGCCACAGTCGCGTAATTCAGTGTTACCAGTAAACACGCCAAAACTAGCACTCACTGTGCCATACGGCTCGAAACATTATAGGTTTCATTTGTAACGATCTTTGGTTGCAGAGCTATAAACTCAAATAAAACAAATTAATATATCAAAGTCAAAATATGTTTATTATACTATTTCAAACATGATTAATAATTAACGGGACTTATCCTTCTTATTATATATTACATATATTATGTGTTCCTTCACTCTGTCCGCAATAGACCGTTTAGTCTGTTCGACATAGGATTTCCCACAGCTGCAATCAATCTTATACACACCCTTATATCTTATATCATGAGTATAAATCGCGAATCTCTTAAAACTATTATTTCAAACATGGCACTGAGCATTGTCTTTACATATTTTTTACCGAGGTTAGATCAGCGGAGACCCTAGCTTGGAGAAGAACTAACAAGAAACTCCGGAAATCAATTTATTATAATCACCCTTAACAAACATAAAAATTACAAAGAGTGGGCAAAAAACACAACGCTGGTAATACTAAATTTACTTTTCATACAAAATAACACGCAATGGCGGAAACGTCAAATTTAGTTCCAAGTTTGGCTACTGCCACCGTATGTGGCGGGTACTCTAGCCTTGTTGCATACGTAATTAGTTCAGACCCAATAAACAGCAGAGGGCAGCATAAGCGGGCAATAAATTATATGTGCGAATTCAGGCAATATGTTGTTGAAGGAACCTTTTGTTCTGCATAGTAAAGGTTGTTTGAATGGACTAATGAAATTCTGCATCTAATTATTACCTCGTGTTGAAACTGTTTCACGGCATAAAAGCTAATCTACAGTGGAATCTTGTAAATAAAAACTTTGTTACAAATTGTTATACATTTATGTTAATAGGTACATGTACATGTAACAAGAACATATTAAAACGTAAGTTTAAGCCTAGATTATAGTAAGTGCTGTGACCAAAAAAGAACTAATATTTATATTATTATTTTTATTTAATCTATGAACATTGAAAATTAAAAGAAAAGGTAAATTTGAAAATTGTTTTTTTTCATACACACTCTGCGGTTTCAGGTACTTACTTCTAACGTCACCCTATATGTTTATACATTTTTTCAAAACACGTAATATTTGATTAAAATTTAACAGTTCGTGTACGATTTTCATTAATTATAGCACATTCTTTCCAAATACTACTTTAACAATTATGTCTTCTCTTGTTCTAAAGCCACATCTATTGGTTTTCCTTTCTCCACTCACATAGTTGCTCTAAGTATCAATAAGCAGAGGCCAGGATCGTCTAGACGGCCACTAAGTTGTGATTCCTACATCGTTCTAGTCGTTAGGCTATGGCGTTTGATGACGTTAGCCATAGAACAAGGAATAGTGTTTTAGTAGAATAGAATGGGCTCAATTTAGAAATATTGGTAAGGGAAAATGTGAGTAGGGCATTCCTAGGCATAGGTTGTAGTTATGTAAACGGCGACATGGCTTATCACATGTGAACGTGACATTGTATAAAATGGATTGGTCGATAACTATTTTCTAACATACTCGTGTACCCAGCTACATACACTATTTTACTTAGAAACATTTTTTTTCCAAGCGATATTAAGTGATTGTAATGGATTTCCTTTGCTGACTTACGCAATAATATTAAGTTTCTGATATTTTTCACAGTTTCGACTTTTTTATACATCTTATTCATTAAAATAAACATGATTAATATATAAACGCGACAAGTCTCGTTTTCATATAAAAATAAGAAACGCATCTTTAACCACATGCTCTCATTTTTCTACTCTAATAATTTGATATAATTCTACAAAATAATACCAGGTTTATTTATGAATAGTCCTACAGCTAATTTTCACTAGTCTATGTCAGAGGTGCTCTGTGAGGCAGGTCACGTAGCATAGGGTGGTGACTGCATCAGAAGCGCCGGGGATGCATCTGTCTTTGTAACCGACTGATCTTTGCACTTTCTGTTGCGTATAGGTTATACGGATTTTTGAGTTATTTAAAAGAGGATGTATGACTTTCATTATAACTGTGTGTTATCATTTCATAGGGTAACAAAGCTTATTTTTTAATCTAATTTATATTTTAGGTCTGCGTTCTTTATGTTTGGTGGCAGATGATTTAAATCGGTACCACTGGAGACTGATATACATATATAAGCTTTCAATAATTTTGTATCCTCGTATTACATTTGTGAAAGGTAATTTTTTTACTCTACATCATACCTTCAACTTGTAGCATCAGGCACACAGTAATATACCAACTTAAATCAATTTAACTAACAACATCATATGACAACCTTTTTAAATGTTAAAACAATGTTATAAGAAACGCTCGCCACATTTATTGTGTAAAAAATAAACTAAAAACTCCCCTGTAAAAACACACATTGCATAAAATAAATAAACTAAAAGACTCGACTGCTAAACAATATCCATATTTAAGTAAGGGCATAAATATCGCAGAGTAGACGCTGAATGATTTAAAGAGATGCTCTTAAGGGGCCGGACTGCGCTAATTGGTACAGCTCTAATGAGGCAACTGATTATCTGTTGTTAATGAACTGCTACTAACGACCTTTGCTCACGACTTAGGAAGAGAGTCAAAGGATAGCGGAATGTTGGTTAATATTTTGCACGTTATGATAATCTGCGAAATACGGGGATGTTGTATTTTTGCTGTAAGGATTCAACTTGAAATCTATATACCTGTTATTTTAACTACAAAAATAATGATTATTTACGTAGTTACTCTTTATAAATATTTGTCATTAGATAAGGTTAGCATCTAAAACTGTTTACAGCAGTACAATAATCTGTTCCTATTTGGTAGGCCTTGAAACTCAAAATTTGATAGTGTTTATTATGTTATACATTTGGAATTATTGTTATTGTTTTAACCAGCTTTATGTGTCTTTATGACATTTTTTCTTTTACTTTAAAATAAATAAAAACTATATTTTAGCATATCAATACAGAATTCAGGTAACTAAAGTATCTAACTTCTTCTACATTCATACTACTTCTACGTAACACATACCTTGCCCATCCCCGTAGGCTCTTTGACTCCCAGCCTCCGTAGCAGGGCTGGTGGTGGCTGTGGATGCCCCTTCTGCAGAGCAGCACAGAAGCCTCCTGGCATCGCTGGTGGCTCTTCCTCTCCACCAACCCTTCTCCGCCTCTCTCGGTGGGGAGAACCGCTCGGGCATTTTGAGCTGGATATCCTGGAACAAGAGAGGGTTAGAGTGGATGAATATTGGGGAATGATCATGGTAGTAGGAGTCGGTAAAGTTTACATAAGAAAGAATCTGTAATGTCTAAGATACATTTTGGCTGTTGTTGGGAATACAAATGTAGGAAAATTGAGTTGCTCAAAAATACCTAAGACTATCAATAATAAAATGGTACAAACTAGTAGGTGTTTACTTTAAGGAAAGACAAAAACTGGTTTAATAAATGTTCATCGTAAAAGTCAAATACATGTTTCATCTTTACGTAGAAGCATACTCGCAATGTGCACAATCAATCCACGGTCAATAAGTCACGTCAAATGTCCTGAGCGACTACTTTTTAAGCGTCTCTCAATACAAGGTGGTAGAATAATAAATGGTTGGCACGTGTCTTTGAAGTCAGCGTTTCCACACTTTCCAAATTCCTCCTTCCGTCAATATAGGAGCGATCCGAAATCGAAAAAGGGGAAAGGAAGTGATAGATGGATTATACGTGACTACCAAGGACAGCGATATTTTATTTTAATACAGCTTTTATATCGGCTCAAAATTGAAAATGCAAGAAACGTCCCCACTCTGCTATTTTACTAGCGATAAAGTGCTCCCGCCCATATCTTACTTTGTAGGATTAGAGGTATTCCAGCTATGGGATGGCGGGAAATTAAAAATAGTTTTATGGCGGCAATTACTGTTATATTACTCATATTATAGGGTACGCTGAGATATTAGTGTATTTTTATTTTAAAAGTATTATAGGATTAAATTTTGTGTAATATAACATTTGTAATTTGAAATAAATATCTCTCGATGGAGAAACGGAAATGACTTGTACGTGTTCATGTACAGAATGTCTAGTAATTAAAAGGCAACAAAATATCGATTGTGTGCCGCGATTGTTTACCCTGTTAACATTCCATTTGTGATGCTGCGCCCACCGACCGTTCTCGCTTGCGCCACCGCTAACTAATGTGTATATGTTCACCAATACTGTTTAATCAGCCACAAGCATCGCTTAATTCCGGCCGCCCCATTCCATTTTAAAGTATTCGCTTTCAGGGGAATTGGACATTTATTACGTTGTGAAATTCATCGCGTGCACCGTCGTTTCGCCGTTGTTATCGCCGAGTGCACTTGTAGGAATGTCACCGAGTGCATTTGATGGCGGCCGTGGGGCACGTGAGGTCGAGGCTCTTCCGCGAAATTCGTGAGGGTCGCGTGTGATCCCGCGCGTGGCGTGCCTTCCCGAACGAACCCTTATGCTTTATTGACCTAACCAACTATTAACATTCTTTCAAGGAGCATGTTTACATAATTCTTTGCTCTGCTTGCCTTGCTAACTACTGGAGCGAATAAGCGACGCGTGGGCCTTCGATATGGTTAATTATTTCTTTGGAATCCGTATGTGAGGGTTTTTGCAAGAAAACTAAACAGTGGATTTCAATAAGAAAGGATTGTTAAGGTCTCCGTCTCCCCCATATGTCTGTACCCTTGATTTTACGGGCTGGCGAGCACGCTGAAAACAATTCTTATGAAAAGGCCAAACCGTGACATTTGATAGAAAAGTCTCCGAAGCATAAACAATCCCCGGCGTTCGCTTGACTCTGTCGACTTGTATATCAAGCTGAGGCTTTCGTTTTACTCGTGCATGCATCGGCGAGGATATCGGGAAATAATATTTATTGCAAGCATATCACTTTGTTACGGAGGGAAATTCATTGCATGCCTTATCGAATGCTGCGATATTATTCCAACGCTATTTGTTCAAAACGGATCGGTTTGTACGATTCGAAAGGAAGATCAATGCACGAGTTTTGAAATCTTAATGACAAGACCCTTAAAATGGAATAAAATTTCTAGTAGTTTCATTATTTTAATTTAAGTTACTTAAAATTCAAAACAATTAAACCATTTTAATTTAATTGCATTAAAGTGTTACTTTATAAGTGTTTAATGGCACCGAACGGCGTTACTACCGTTTTATTTATACCAGTGATCCCTGTTTATTATGCAGTTGCTTTCTTTTGGGGTATTTGAAGGTGCCCCGTGACAAAACTGTATAAATATTTAGGTCAGAATCGGTTCCGGCAGGAAAACATAATATTTTAACTGTGCGATAACGTCACTGCAATGTACGGTAATGCGTGACCTTACATTTGAATTGTTGATATTGCATCGAAGCTAACTGGCACATAAAGAAACGCTTTTTGGGCTATTACACCTCTTTGCTAAACACGCTCTATCTTGGCAGCTTTTATATGGACTCTTTTAGGTTTAAAATGTCGTTGGTTTATATGTACGATGACGATATATTATATTATTTAGCAACATTAAGATTTTTTTTAATTACCTATAATCAAGATAAAGAATTTTGTGGAATATTTATATTTAAAGTAAAGCTAATTTTTTGCTTAATGTGGCCAATCATGTTGAAGTAAACTTTATTTCCCTTGATGCATAATCAATACGATCAACCAACAATGCGTATTATAATATAAACCATCACCACAATCATAAAACTCATTTACCTCACCTCAAAAACGTACAATACAGACAAATTGCGTTTGACATTTAGAAAAAGACCTAAGCAATTCAAATTACGCTTCAGTTCAGCCTTGAAACGCATGGCAATGAAAACGCAGACAATAGGCGAATCACGTGAGCGGCGACTAGCCTGCCGGAAGAATTGACTCGAGAGCATTATGCCCTCACTCGTCCTTTATTTGCGGTGTCCAGGACTGTCGTTGCTTGGGATTCATGCACGCAGACCCGCCTTGAAGCCGCGGCCGCCACTCTTACACCTTTTATTGGCGGCAGACGGCGAATTTTTTCTCTTCCAGCGGTGCGCCGTGGCTCCGTGCCAGTATTGTCTGCGGCGAAATGATGGCAATAAATACAGACAAAAGCGTTTTACAGAACCATCCAATTGTATTCAGTGAGTTTTCAACACGCTCTCCTGCCGGCGAAAGTTTTAACAGCATGAATGTCTTCCGTTGCATGCGTGGTAACTCGTTCCGATCTTTTCATACGGAATATACAACACAGAAATTGCCTTTTTATAACTTTGCAACTGAAAGTCGTTTTAGTTTCTCAAGTCGCCACATGTGCTCGAATGGCATTTGTTTTACCACGATCGTCGGCAATGTGGCGCGACCTTTATTAAAACTATAAATTTATTACCTTTTCTATATAATAATATAGAAAATCAAACATAATTAAATTGTGAAAAGAGCACAAGAACAGTATATTTGGGTTAAAACTAATATTGATATTTACATAGATACATCACAGTCTTTAGCCATTAAGATTAAACCTTTCTATTGCAAGCTTTGGTAAGCGTATACATATTTTTCCTAGAAGCTAATTGTCTAATAATGATTTCCATGTCACATATCATCAATGCACATTGGTTCATTATTGACGAGTTCCTAAGCACCTCAAGATGATATTTGTATCCACCAAAGGCTGCAGATACGAGTAATTTGGCCTGAGCTTTCAGAATCTGCAATGGCGGCGGCGGTGCGGCCATTACATCGTGCATTAATAAAAGAGTTGGGGTTTGTCCGTCCCTTTGTGTACAAAACTCTTCATTAGACCGATCATGCCATTGTTGCGTGCGGGAGTTACGTCGTTGGGCTTTTAGGGAACAATGAACAAGATGGATTTGTTCCACAGGACACCCCGCTGAGAAGGACGTTTGAAGGCTTGTTTTTCACAAACACGTATGGGCGAGTCGACTTAATTGGGAATGATAGTGGATTTATTCATGTAAACAATCAGTCATGGTCGTAATTTGTTTTGTTACTGATCTGAATGATAAGTTTATTTGTACATTAAGAATAAATATAAATGAACTAATACGAATCATTTCAGAATTTATTATCTTACATTGAGTTTAATCGAAAGTATTATAATGAAATCATTGTAGTATTTAGTTCATTATACTTTAATTACACATCCTATGTGTTTGCTTCAAGGCAATAAACAAAAATAGTAACATTTCGAATGCACGTTTGTTTTCACCGAAGCGAGACTGAAGCGGTATCTCAACTGAAATGATTTGGTAAATACTTCCTGCGAACATTTCCTCGCCGCTTCTTTGGCCATAACTCGGGCGTAGGCACCTCCTTCCAAGGGTAATAATTTATTCCCTACAATCTTTTTCCTCTCGACTTTCGCGAGCTTTGACATTTATAAAATACGAATCGTAATCTGAGCCGGCTCCCTCAGGGGCGGGTGACTTTTCGCGAACACTTGTACACCATAAAGCTGAATTTTCACGTGCTTCGCAGTCTAGTTTAGGAAAGCTGCGACATTCCCTTGATCGCTTTATGTGGGGTGAAATTTAATAGCGCCGTGTTGGCTTTTTAAAACGCTAACACCAATTAAGGATGCCGTTACTGATTTTCTTGCGTTTAAACCGCTGTTTGACTAATCGTTTAAAGCCGCCGCATCTATTTTATCGTTTTTCTCGTGACGTTTGTTTAACATCAAATGCTTCATACTCCTAAGTTACTGTTTTATATTAGGTATATAATTGATTGATATCTAACCGTTCTTTTCAATTTACAAGGAGCCCAATAATAAGCGACACACATAACAAAACAGCGATCTTTATTACAGAATCCGGGGTGGCATAAATAATAGCTAGCACACGTGAGACCGGATGTGACGTATGCTATTGAATAGAAACGTCCCACGAAAAATATGGCCTTACAGGAAACGAATACAAATACGAATAAAAATAAATGTAGCTACGGCGTAGGGTTATAGCAGCAGGAAAATGAGAAAAAACATATTCCTCTTGCAGCCCTTTCTGCGATAGGGTTGGCACCGCTTTGACAGCGCGAGGGGAGTCTGTCTTATGTCCGACTGCGGCACTGATTACTTGGATTAACACAGAGCCTACATTTGTCTCTATCTATAGGAAACAGTGCTTATTTTTGAAATAGATAATGGTATATATACTGTACATATATGGCAGCATAGTTTATGAAAGAATTGGTTTTGAGTGGCCAAATATCATCAGAAGCGGTCAGTTGATGATGGACACTCAACTTTTGAATGCCCCTCAAGAGTAAAAGGCTGTTTACGTTATGATACTTAAGCTAGTATTGTTATGTTCCTTCTCGTATAGTCGCAACCCTGTTTAGAAATCGTTCCCTTAACAATCTCAGCAAAATAGAAGCAGCAGTCGATAGCAGGGCGGTGGCAATGGTGCTTTTTATTTCTATGTAAATTTACATAATGATATTTTTGTCGCGGAACTTGTGGTGAAGATTTACTGTTTCAAATCTCACGGGGTTTCTTGCCCTCATTCTTTTAAACTGAAAACGGAAAAAGCAGAAACGGGTTTTAAATCTCGTACTGTGTTCTTAGTGTTTTAATTAAAGTTTAGTTTCTCTTCATTTCATTGAGAAATAGTTACAACGATTGCAAAGATAAGTTTTATCAAGCAAATGTGCTTAAAAATGAGAAATTAAAACTCCTTGTAACTTTCATGTGTTATTATAAAAGGATTTTATAAGTAGCTAGTAATCATGTCTTATAACGTAATATAGAGGGTAAAATATTAAATAAGGTGTTTAGTTAATTAGTCTAAATGCTTATTATTATAACCTTATTAACAACAATCTTGTTCTATGAAATTATTTCATGAAGGCCCAAAAACATTTGTAATAAACAGTTAAAACTAGTTGTACCACTAGTATTTTTAGTTTCACAGAATCGCAACAGACGCAAGAGATAAAAGTTCTGATAAACGGCGCAAGGAGTTTGTTTGGTGCGCCAGAACTTTTCTTATCGTTTCAATTAACTTTTTAATTTCAAAGTGCTTGCGGTTCATAACGTCCATATAAAGTTTCTTATTTTACGACGCAAATAGAATATAAACATTTCTTCAACACTTCGTAGAAAGTGTATAAGGGACTGGGGATAAAAAAAATTTCTGGGTGATGAGATAGCAACCTGTCACAACAATCCATAACAATTATATGACTCCCATGATCCACGCTTATCAATATTCCTTTTTGAATATCACAATCCTGGTAGTTAAGCTAAAACGGTAAGGAGATATTTTGTCTTCATAATTCTGTTCACACCGAAAAGAATCAGGGAACGTGAATATGTGTATTTATATTAGCGAAAAGACAAATTGACAAGTATGTAAGTGTAAAACAGCCAGTTCCTCTTATGAAAACATACAGAAATATATACATGTATAAATTGGTTCTAAGAAAGATATTCCTGTCATATCACTTTCCTTTCTCATAATAAATCAGCGGAAATTTCTCCCTCCTCATCGATTTTAAGGCAATACGGCAAAGAAAGACCTGTCTTTGATTGCCTGTCTCTCGGGCTGTTTGGTGAACAAATACCCTGGATGTCTCGGCGGAACAGATATTATATTTTTCAATTGGAATCGAAATTAAATTAAAACTCATGGTATTTTAGAGCCCAAATCTACAAATTAATAAAGTATATTATGATAATTAATTAGTTTACTCGTCTTCGCATATTTATTTATACTTTTTTCGAATAGAAATCACGTTCATAATAGAAGTAATAAAATCTTAAAACAACAATATATAAGCGATTGGACACGGTTTCTTATCAAAAGATTCAAAATCGCGACATTTTAAAAATATATTTTCACAAAAAACCTCCGTATACCAGAAGGCTATTTTAGTCTCGATTAAACTACTGTTTTAATTCTATTTCTACATCGCTTTCGATGCAAAAATAACCGTAACGTAGCATTGTATGGACATGAACGACCATTCGGGTGTTAAGGGTATTTGTCGGCGCGTACGTACAATTTGTGCGGCATTAACAATAGTACACGTTAAGCCTCCGTACAGCGTGCATTTGCATTGCTATTACAAGGCATTTTGGTAAGGGAAAATATCGTGAGAAAACCTATATATGTACTTAAAATAATAGACAGTATCTTAATATGGCTGCGTGGTTTATCACCTGTCATAGTGCATACTTATTATCAAGAAAAAGTGGGTTTTAAAAGGCGAAACTATTATAGTGTTCAAAAAATACAATTCGATAGTAAATGCATTTCGAGGTTTTGTAAGTTAGGTATCTACCACTAATTGCTCATTGAGATAGTCTTTGCCCAATCGAAAGCTACTTTGCAATTGATAATCAGCAATCTGTCACGCAATCTAATATTTATACTAAAAAGTGACCTAAGACATTTTACCGTGTCTTCGAGGTGCTGTCTAAAAACTCTTCTTCTTCTTCTTCAGCAAAATTGTGTCCATAGTTGGACGTATGCCTCCTGTTTTTCCTTTGTGCTCTTAAAAGATGTAAATGTATAGGAAACTTGCAAGTAGTATAAAGGTATTTAGAGAAAACTAGGAAGTTTCCTTAGGTCGTATTTCTCTGCCAAAACACTAACGTATAGAAATGCAAATGTGGAAGGCAGGGTGGGAACCCAGTGGGCCAGTGCCGGCGTTTAGCAAATACTTCCTGCAGTGGACACTGCGACAAGATTCATTGTGTCCAGATCGAAAATTTAGGGGTTCACGTGCTAAGCTAATACGGGCTTGGACGTTTCGATGGGTGCGACAAATAGTGTACTGATTTTGAGGTTGTACATAGATGGAGACTGTGTACTATGATGAAACGTTATGAACTTTCAAATTTATTCAACTTCAGATTTTAGTTTTTTAGATAATATAACATAGAGGCAACTTATTATTGCAAATATTTTTATCTGAATAACAAAGGGTATTTTCAACCATGTTTTAAGACTCTGATGAATTATCAAACCATAGGGACCAGAAACTTTTTCTTTATAATAATCGTTATTTTATGTAACAGAATAATAAGGAAATGTAATTTCGTAAAATTTCCAAATAAGTACAATTCTATTTGACGTCGCGTCCCTTGTTTTTGTGCACTCTGAGTTATAGCAGTCGTTTGTTCTAATTCACGGCTTAAAGCGATTGATTACTGAAATCTTGATTTACAAGGTGGATTATCTGCGAGCGATTCGACGAATGTTAATCTGATTATTTTCACTCAATTCAGCTGCTGGTTGAGGAATTTAAAGGTGTTGATTTTACAAGAAAAACGGGACGATTGTGTATATTTTAAGAACAAAGTACAATGGGATTTTAAAAACAAAGTAATTCCTTTATTACTCAACGTTTCGGCCATTTTGCAATAGCCTTGGTTACGGGTCAACTCTAAAATTACTGTTTTTCTTGTAAAATGAATAAAAATCGCCATTCTCTCAAAAATATGAATGATGTTGAGATTTGATAGAGTTTGTAAAAAGGAATATGCTTAGAATTAAAAAAAAGGAATTTCAATGTACGTATATATATATATATATATATATATATATATATATATATATATATATATATATATATATATATATATATATATATATATGATTATAATGTCCTGCTTTAGACAGTATGAGGTAGTATATTTATATATTAAATATACAGTAAATATATAATATATTTTATATATACCTCATACTGTCTAATGTCTACTGTCTATATGAGATCGTAATTTAAATATAAAAATACTATCATGTCCACCATTGGTTGTCAACAGGGCGACCCATTGGGACCGGCAATATTTAGTTTAGCCATACACCCACACGTTGAGGCTTTGGCATCAGGATTCAACGTGTGGTACCTGGATGATGGCACCCTAGGAGGAGACGTGAGTACTGTACTTTCAGATTTCGAAACCTTAATTAACGATTTTGGCTCCATAGGTCTACAGTTAAATTTTGACTAATGTGAACTTTATGTAAATCCAAAATTAAATACCATTAGACAGCAAGAAATTATTTTAGACTTTAATAAATTAGCTCCAAATATCAAAGTTATAGACAGTGACTCACTTTTCCTCTTAGGAGCGCCAATTTTAGATTCAGCTTACTCTAATTTCGTAAAAGAAAAAATATCTAAATTTAATGAATCTTCTTCTCATTTTTTTGATTTAAACCCACATTTAGCATACACTATTCTCAAATACTGTTTATTTGTACCTAAATTAATGTATAGTTTAAGATGCACTCATTTTTGGAAGTTCAGTCATCTTCTTAGTGATTTCGACTCAGTAATTATAAAAACACTTTCCAAAATTTTAAATTGCCCTATTGATGATCGCTGTTGGACGCAGGCTTCTCTGCCCATTCGGCATGGTGGTCTTGGCGTCCGCAGGGCTTCAGCAGTCGCGTTGCCCGCATTTTTGTCTTCGGCCCACGGGTGTTCAGAACTTTTTAAAAGAATTATGTCCCCATCGTGTGGACATATAGATATTTTAGGTTTGGCAGAAGCCAAAGATGCGTGGTCGGTTGTTGTCGGTCCCAATCAGAGTATTCCTGTCTCTGTTGCTTCGCAGAGGTTGTGGGATGAGCCGTTGTGCAGACAGGTTCAACAAAACTTGCTGAATTCTGCTCCTGCTCTGGCAGAACGTGCTCGTCTCCTTGCTGTTGCTAGGCGGGAGTCGGGATACTGGTTGAATGCGTTGCCCTCAGCGAAAATAGGGACTCTTCTCGACAGATCCACGTTCTGTCTTGCGGTGGCGCTGAGGTTGGGTGCTAGGGTCAGTGAGCCACATCGCTGTCGCTGTGGAGAGTGGGTGGACCCGTCTGGTTACCATGGCCTGTCTTGCTTACGTAGTGGAGGTCGCTTGTCCAGACACGCAGCATTGAATGACGTGATCCGCAGGGCTCTTGCCAGCGTGCGTATCCCGGCAATTCTGGAACCGTCCGGGTTGCTTCGCGCCGATGGTAAGAGGCCCGACGGTTGCACGCTCGTTCCTTGGAAGAGTGGGATGGTGTTAGTGTGGGACGCAACTTGTGTCGACACATTGGCCCCATCTCACGTTTCTAAGTCTGCTGTCGGGGCTGGATCAGCCGCGTCTAACGCAGAAGGACTGAAGCGGAATAAGTACTCGAATTTGGGTCCTGAGTACATCTTCAGCCCTTTTGCGGTAGAGACTATGGGGCCATGGGGTCCAGACACTATGGCCTTCTTCAACGATTTGTCTGGTCGCCTGAAGGAGGTCAGCGGGGACCCAAGGGCTGGGGCTTATTTTGGCCAAAGGATAAGTTTGGCCATTCAGCGCGGAAATGCTGCTCTTGGGCACTCTCCCTGTTGGCAGTGATTTGGCTCAAATATTTTATTTATAGTTTTATAATAATTTAATTTAGTAAATAGTTTAACAAGTAAGTTTATATTCATGTGTTTTTTAATTTAACATAAATTCATTTAAAAATACTTATATCCATTTCATGTAATAATCATTTTTATTACAGACATACGTCTATTATCGACGTATATATTTATGTATTAAAGAGATACCTATTTTCCATAGTATATAATGTGAGACCACAACCAACACCACGTACAATCAGATAGTCACCCAGATAACAAGAATCTACGTGTACATCATGACACTGATGTTACGAGTGCACGACGCAATAGAAGTTTTGTCACGAAATCCTCACAATTGAGTTTCCAACCGCCTGAAGCGCAACACAGGAACTAAGTCTGTCTATAAGATATTCCAATTATTACCATGTCAAGCCAAGAGTCAAAGGCAGCTGAGACAAATGAAAAGCATCCTGTAATAACAAGAAAATACAAAGCAGAACGTCAAATGCGAGGCAACCAGTAATTGGGATTAGATCTTGTATTCTTGTACAGCTTCGGTATGGTAATATTAATGAATGTGGAACATAGAAGATTGTGTATATTTATAGGTTTTAATGGCTAAATGAATTACGAGATATTCGACTATATACATGTAAGAACATTTAATTGTTAACATATAATGGGACAGTTTTTAATTTTTTTATTTATGTTAGATTAGAATAAACTGTTGAAAATGCTAATAATAATAAGTACATTTTTCTCTCATTTTAATGAAATAAGTCTATTTTTCTGCATGGTTTTATATTAAAATTCTCTCATTTTGTGATTCCATTATCAAAATAGAATTTTCTTTTCTGTTCCGAAAGAAAATGTATTCTTTCTGTTAGAAGCAAGTGAAAAGATCAAAGAACTGACCTCACCGAATTTATGTGCATAGTTGCGAATATGTAGGCTAACAATAACTGAAACGAACAGAAAAGCGGAACAAAAACATTATATCGTGAGTAGATCAGAAACGGATATTTTGTGCATTTCATTTTGTATCATTCTTTTTCTGTAAGTTTCCTTATTTTATAGTTAGAACAACATATTTACCGAAAAAGTTAACAATCTTTTTAATTTCAGATTCGATATATGGACATAAATGAAGAAAGAGTTACTTTTTTCCTGTTTCTTATTTTTGAGCTCCATACATCTAATTAAATTCATTCATACAGTTAAGACATTGAACTATGAATTGACCATGTGTATAATTATTCAGATGTCCATTACTAAGTCATCTACTAATACGATTTAAGCGCTACCTTGATCCCTAATAATGTACATTTACATGTGTACAGGCGACCCTATCAGCAATATTTCAAGATACGACAATAGCTGTCAGCTGCAAGCGCCAACTCAATTATGTGCAATGTGCCGCAGTTAATATGCCCTGATATGCCGAATCCTTGATTGCTATTAAGCTTTTTTTAAGTACACATTCATAGCTTTTTAAGCACTGGTTTTGAATATGACACCTTAGGTATCAACGCACTCTTGAGATCAGAGATTTGTAGTAAAATTATATACAATAAGATAATAACGTATAATATAATATAAGTTGTATGACTAGTTTCATCCATATAATAGTGATCAATAGTAACACCAAAGATAAATAATACGCAGTCAGCGTTAATTAAAGTCCCGGGACTTATTAAAGTTAAATGTATTGTTTTCTTCAATACATACATACATATCAAGTCTGAGTCCCTGTAGAGGGGTAGGCAGACATTACGGATCCCCATTTGTCCCGATCTTGTCCCGGTCACTCATACATCTCATCATACATGATCAGCGGTAATAGGTATAGTTATAGGTGTTTTCTTCAACTCGTGCATAATCTGTAACTGAGTGACTCCACGGAAACCATTATTTAAATAATAATAGAATTGATGATCTGGTTCGTGATATTCCGATACATAGAAACTAATTGATGCAAGGGTTTATTTATAACTAGTTGGAGCTATCCCCGCACGGTGGGCCATCCCACGTCACATAAAGTTACAAGAGTAATGTAGCAAAACGAAAAACGAATTTAATGTCTCCCTTTACGCTAACTTTCGTCTCGAAAGAGCAATGTTCCGTGTTGCTAATGTTGCGTGCTTTTACAACAAACGAGCACATAGCACTCGAAATAATGCCCTAATGAACTTTGAGTTTGGGGGACGGGGTAGCTCTTATTTTTATAAATAACGCTCATAACGGTTTGTTGACGTCGTTCTGTTACGTACCTAAATAACTTTGAGCTTTAAATTTATAGCATGACGCTAAGGTGATGGTTTTCTTATGACTTCATAAGCAACAAATAGAGTCAACTAAGAAAGAAAGTAGAGCAGTAGAAACATAGAATTGTAAAAGAAAATTATAGCAAACTCGCCAAAATTATGTTGTGTTTTGTTCTCGTAATCATATTTATTGATTTATCTTCATATTTCTTAATAAGCAAGACAATTTCCTTTCAACATAAAAGCCTAGCTGACCCAAATCGCGAAATCAAAAACCAATATTGCGCAACAAAATAAAAGTTTTAAAGGTTCCTCGCTGCTATAATTCTCGTATAATATTCTTTATCTGCCATTCTCTCGTCGGGGGAACATAATGAGTGGCTAGAGGCAATACGGGACTTTCCGTATCACTCCGTCAGATCTGAGCTCGGCGCCACGAAACCAATGTATTTTGAATTTCCTTCAAACTTGCATTTTATGCCAAGAGTTCTTGAGAAGGGTAATGGTGTAAGTTCGCTAGAGCTGTATGGTATTCACGTAATAAAGTTGGTAATTGACTTGTAAGACTCCATATAAGAATTCAAATCAAGCTATTTTATCATAGACATACTCGTACTAGTGACCTTCAATATTTGTCTTATTATATTTGAATTATTATTTCAGAATTCATCATTACTAAAAATATGTCTTCAGTATAAAAAAAAGCTACGAAAATATCTTATCACGCACATATTTGAGAACTAATTATGTTAGAATGTAAGATTGTTTCTAAAAGTTAACAAGAAGCGAGGTATAAAAATAATTTCAAAAGAACAAAGACAGGTTGCTTTATGGCTTAACATTCCCTGTTAGGAAGTTTTAATCTGCAAAATATATTAAAACAAAAGCAAATGAAGACGTTAGAATATTGTACTTTTACTTCCTAAACAATGATTCCGAAAAACGAACAAGAGATTAAAAGAGAGTCGGGCTCATTTAAAAATACTCGGAATTCTTTAAGAGGACCGTGGAGGCTCCGGTGGAGTGGGGACCAGCCTGCACCTCAGTACGCACCTGAGATAACTTTTCTTTCATCTTATGAATACAAAAGAGCAGAACCCGCTTAACTTGAAATATACTTTATGTGGTAATGTTAAGAGCAATCCGCATTCGAAAAGTTCTCGAAAATTCCTTTTGGATCTCATTTTATCCCGTGTAATGTGGTCGGGCCTAATGATGTGCAGAGTTACAGCGCGGTTAAGTGCGGACTTGATTTCACCTTGCATCCTATCAAGGGCCACTCAAGTCATTGGCTATTACTTCTGCCTGATTACATTATGCAAATGACGATGCTCATTCCGCAACCCCTGTATCTTTTTCCTCAAAACATTCTATTCTTACGGGTTAGGACGTTTTATCTTGCTCGTTTTTGAACCAGTTTAGCTTTGACAAAGTTTATTTTTATTTAAGGACATACTATCACAGTTAATACCTTTTATCTAACCTAACTTCTTGTAGCACAAGTTGTACAAAATTATATAACTTGTTATCGGATTCTGAAATTTAGGCTTCAGCGTGAGAATATTAACAATATTCCTTCAGTGCCTCCATTAACTATTGATACATTTGTAGGTACTGAAACTGGATGTCAACTTCAGCCGCATTTCAACGAAGTCACATCGCAGACGTGACGCCGCCGCCTGAAGCGACGCCCATTGGCATTCATGAATGCTAATCCCAAAGGTATCTTATAACTGCGGCACAAGACAGTGTAGGGGCTCCTTGCGCTTCCTAATTAACATGGATCCCTTTGCCAGATAAAAATGGGTCACGGTATCAGGATCTGTGAAAATGTAAGAAGTATCTTCTGTAACTCAACTTCAAAAGTATAATGTTTTATGATGACGTTAAGAAAATAGAACAAGGTAGAGAAATTAAAATACATTATAGTTGTGACGTGTAATTATAGTAATTTGTAACTATGATCGATTCAAATAGTTCCAACTATATAACAAACGAATTTGTTCTTTTCAATACCTCATATCAAGTTCAACCTACATTAAACTGACCAAATGCAATGTTTCTGTTCATTTTCCCATGTCTAGTAGAGTAAACTAAGCAAACCCAGTTAACTAATATACGGTTGTATACAATTGTCAAACTGGCTGTCAAAAACAGAATGAGTGAGGTAAAAACTGCGTGTATGTGACTGGAGATATCCACAGAACCAGTGGTGTGCGACACATCAATCATAGGACGAGATTGGATAACGTCTGGTAGGGTCATATTCTGGTCTTAGGATGGAATATTCAGCATATTCCTAGTTTTGCCGATAAGGTTATAATGTACTATGTATAGTCACTACTACATTTTTCTCAACTATTTGGAATGAACAACTAAAAGAGGATTAATAATTTTATATAGAGCTTTTAGTATTACAATAAGATTCGTAATTATTTGTTTATTAGGATGTTAATGATCCATTTTTCATAATAAATTACTTTATAACTCATATATTTGGTTTACAGTATTGATAGTTTAATAATTACAAATGTGACGATTCCCTTCATCTTTTAATGCACCAGTTTGTTTTTACAATTCGCTGACACCACAGAATCAAATGCTAAGTACAAAAACACAATCTTTATTTATCATAGGAAAATTCTGAGAAATGTTGAATGGGGTATAGCATTTCGAGATATTAAAAGCGCAATAAAATTAAAAGCATAACATAATGGATATATTATTTCATTTTATTCAGCAGGACTACTGCATAAATCTGAAATAGGGGAAAGTCAAAACAACAAGATTAAAGGTATCTATTGGAGAGTTTCCAAAGGTTAGAGATGTTGATTGGCAGACGGATAAGCAGACATTCTGAAGTAGCTTGCATCTAGCGAACGTTAAGACCTAAGGAGAAAAGTGGTTGTCTCTATGTCTCGTAGAGCAAGCGTCTTCTAGTCTGAATTGATAAAGTCGTGTAGGTTTTAACATATACATTCATGTTTCTTTTCATCCCTTTCGGCTTGAACAGAACATTGGAGATTAAAGTTTAATAATACAATGGATAATTTAAGGCAAACCGTTGGAAAATTTAGCAAAACTATCGGGGTGTATGATGGTTTTGATTTTAAAATACTTGTGATAGGTAGCTAACCCATTACCCAATGGATGTAATTGACTTCTAGTCATATTTGTGTAAGTATATTGTTTTCCTAATACGAAAAAATAAGTTTGAATGAATATTATTAAATCACTAATAAATAAGATTAGTTAATTCTGAGAATACATTATATTCAATTTGAGTGTACATTACGGCAAATTTACCCCTAAACACCCCATTCTAAGTTTGGCACGTAAGATCAAAATAACTTGCAGGTGTTTCACTAAAGGTAACAACGAAGCAAATGGTCTCACGTGATTGGAATGAGCGATCACGTTCGCTGACCCACATGTCATATCGGTGGTTTTGTTCCTCCACTCTTATTGCTATAGAAATAAGGGCGAAAATACAAGTAGCTCGGTCACTTTGGGAATAGGGATGGTAGGCCCTTTCATGCGAACCAACGAGCCGATGTATTTGCAGACGCGTCCCTACGTATATTGCGGAGCAATAATAATGTTGTGGTCTGGTATACAGGCCTTGTTTATTGTTAGCTTAGGATAGACTTAGATTATGAATTTTTGGTATCTATGAAAAAATCAGCTGGTATTTGATGTGTATTTACAATTTAAACTGATAAATTATAAACTTTTAAAACATAAAATATATACGAGATGAAATATAATCATTAATTACTTCATTAAAAAGGAAATATTAGTTTCCTCATTGAGATTCATAAATGTATATTGGTTTTACTATCGTAACATAGCTGTACTTTATTATTAGCAGCACAATGTACAAAAGGAATGGCAAAACTGTTCGAAATTGCATATTTCATAAAGAACTGGCGCGCAGTCACCCGGCAATTTTGCGAGTTGAATGAAAATGAGTTGGATCGCGACGTGCGTTGCTATACAATTCCAACGGACGCCTCTGCAAAAACCATTCTCATAGGTTCATCGAAATATTTGTACACCATTTCAGGTATCAAGTTCAAACAATGTATACGTTACTACTAATACATCATGTATGTAAATCAAATTTCAAAGTGATAAATCATACAACATTTAACGTAGCTACATTTATTTTAAATACTCTGGTATCAAGAAAATTTGGTATAAACAAACTTTGTGTGTCTCAATTGAATCTATTTCTTACAAAGTAGACTGTTGCAAAATTGATTGTATCATTATCCATTAACCAGTAATAAACCTGAGTTTCGACATGAACATAACTGTTGGCAAAGCTCCGAAATTCCGCAAGAGCCTCTCTATCACGCGATGATTAAGTCAGCCAATTGTCGTGTCGAATAAAACTCGTAAAAGGGCAATAAATCGAGCGTGCAGTCGCAGCCCTTGGTGCATAACTCATTCTTCTCCCGTCGATAATCGGGCAATAAGTTATTCGCCCGCTGAAAACGCTCCCACTAGCTACCCTGAATCAAACCGGGATATAACACGAATTATAACTTTAAAATAAAAATTTATAGCCCCAACTAACCGCTCTAATGTGGATTTATGCACCGTCTTACAATAGTGAAGCTAAAATGTTTTCATAGTGACCGCTTTGAAATATTAAAGCTATCCTCCCAGGAGCAGAATGCTTATGTCGGAATATGTAATGGACGTAACAACGGGGCGAATATTTTTGAAAGCCTTAAATATTCTGTGGCAGAGTTCGTGGCACCAACTCTATTGGGAGTTGCTACCGAGAGCATCAAATAATGCGATCGTCTGCGGTAAAAAGTTAACAACTTTTCCTTGTCATTTGACGCTGAAGAATTTTTAACTTTCCAGTCAAGGAATAAGTTCTCTTTTCCAATTCATAGATGGCAATAAGTTTAAAGTAGCTCAAGTCTCTAGATGTCATGCTAGTCTTAAGTTGGTCCTGGGCAATTTAAAATTTCATCACATTATTTAGTGTAATAAATTTTAACGAGAATTTCGCCGTTATGTTGTTAGTATCTTTATAAAATGATATTAACAGTAGATCTGGAAAGTGCGTTGACAGAAATAGTGGCATTTGTAATTGGTTGATTATCACACTATTATCTCTCATTTGAACAAAGTAAATTAGTGTAAATATTTCGAAACAAATCAAGAACATCCTAGCGTCTAATATGCATAATAATCTCATAATTATCATTCCTAAAATTTCAAGTTTAACACTATTCATAACTAAACTATTTCTAAGAATACGCTCAACGTTTATTTGTAGGAACAAAACATAAACTGTCCCGTCCAATTTTAAAACTATCTCGCTGCCAGCTAAAATAGACAAGAACATACCTGCTTTGCGTCCTAAAATAAAAGATCGATCTAGACAGAGCCCGCCAGCCTCATGGTTATTCTCATAGTATTGATTTTGTATTTGCGGATGTGAATGGAAATAGCCTGCCGTTTCAATTAACTTCTGACAGTGCACTCCCGGCTCGCTAAGCTCCTAATTGTCTAAGATAAATATTCATTCTGCTGTGTGTCGATGCATGTAGCTGTGATAACGAGCACTGGATTTGTATAAAAAATATGATACAAGTATAACTAATATTCTTAATAATGCCCAACATGCAATATAATGAAAATGAATCAATCACTATTGAAATCTTGTGTTGTGAGTAACGTGTTTTGTACAACGGCTACACTGGCTACAGCTTGCCAGTGCAATGTCCAAAAATAATGACTAAAATACCCTTTAAAATGTTATAATCTCTAAGACATAGAAATAAATAAGACAGCTAGTTACATTCCAATAAAGTCTCTGAATACCTAACGTAACTGTTTAATAATAGTGAAAATCACGTTATTAGATGGATATAATTTAAATATACATATATAAGACAATTATGGATTCCAACCCTAGGTAACAATTACTAGCTCACTCTTTTTGCCGTCCATTACTTTATCGTAGGAACGCTTCAATGAGGATCATTAGGGCAGACAATAATACGTACCTTGGCAATTCTTTTGCAGGACTTGATTGCGTTTCCTGGTGACTGAAGGAAGCCATTTCCTTTTGATAGTTCAAACGTATTCAGTCATCTCCGCTGTGTGTCTTAGCGAGAAATATTCGCCCAGTGAATTTCAAGTATTGGTGCATTTGTTTGGTACGAGTTGAATTTACGACTTTTCACAAAACGTCCTACTGAATGATAAAGTTGGCAACATTAGGTCTTAAAGTGTTCCTTACGTCGGAATTTCACGAGCAATAAATTGTTCGTATTGTTGGTCATTAAATGCGCGATTGCCGAAGTTATTCAGAGCGTTATCGTCCATAAAAAGTCTATAACCCTATCCGTCACTTTGCGCCTAATTCAAATGACGCTGTTCCACAAATCAATGCGCAATTAAGTGACACAGTCTTGATTAAGTCTGTAGGCAGTATACTTGGTCGTTTTGGAAAGACTGTCGCATCCATTCGCCTATAATAAAGTCACAAAGCAAGTAAATGGAAATCTCTTTTGTGAACACATTAAAAATTTATAGGCTGACGCTGGATTTCGCTTTAATGGCGACAGAAAGTACGTGCAAGTGATATTATTGATGATAATATTATTTTACTGAATTTAGCTTTCTTTGATGCTTTTTAGAGAAAACCATAAAATGATTCAGTATTTTCAGCACTTAATTCCAAGATTGGAAACAAAGTTGAATGAAAAGTATCTCGGGGTTTTGCAATTGTAAATGCTAACTGGAGGCGAGTGAATACAAGTGACCGGTTTCAGTCCAGCCACAGGCTAGAAGCGGGTCACGTCGCCTGTTGTCCTGAATGAGGGTGAATTCTAATGAAGCCTGCTTATCATTCTAAATGACAGCAAAGTTTGTCTTCCGAAGCCTTGCTGAGCCCGGCCAAGTTTAATTAATTTATGAATTAGCCGAAATGGAC
The DNA here is from genome assembly GCA_030578115.1 of Leucoptera coffeella. Lineage (NCBI taxonomy): Eukaryota > Metazoa > Arthropoda > Insecta > Lepidoptera > Lyonetiidae > Leucoptera > Leucoptera coffeella. Next base: position 286,716 of record JAMBLF010000221.1, read on the forward strand.
TTCTATCAAAATTTTGATCTGTTATATTAATCAAGTTCACGAATGGATCGCAGGCCTTCTTGCGGACTGAAAAGAATGATAAGTCTGTCCCGCTGCGATACTTCGATTTTGCGTAGAATAAATTTCTGTAAGTTATTTCATAATTTTCATTTAAAAAGTCTATAGGATTGTATTAACTCTATGCTTATACAAAATATCCATACATATCAGGGTTTAGATTTGTTAAAATTGTTGCTGTACCATGATTATAATTATTATTCAAACAAATTAAAGTAATTATTCATAAATGTTTTATTATTTAAAATTAGTGAATGAGAATATTACATTTATAACTAAATTTATTTAAGTACGCTTGCTACTTGTAGTCAATTATTATTTGAAAATTTTCAAGTTACAAGTATCGCGACAAAATTTCATAATTAGCAAAAAATCCATAAATGACAACTTGCAAAATCAAGCGACTCATTTACTCGTAAATCAAATGTTCAGAAATTCAGCGTTTAATATAATGCGGTACACGATATTTCCACGACTCGAAGGGTAGAGGCATAACACGGTTTATGATTATTACACAATATAAAACAACAACTTCGCCCCACCGTATTATACGGATTATAAATTTCATTAGCATACGTTGACGGGTGGTGAAAAGCACGTTAATTTAAGTTTTGTCCCTTTGGAAAGAATCCGTGACTTATTACTATTCTGCTATGAGACACTTTTTATATTATTATGAATGTTTAACTACCTTATTATAACTATAATTTATAAATATTTATTATTATTAAAATTTCTCTACCTTTCTTAAACCTAATCTTTCCTAAACCACTATTCTCATACTATAAAACCGCTTAAACTAAGAAAGATCCTTTTGTTGCCAACATACACTGGACAATTTATAGCTCACAGAGTATTGTTCACAGAATTCTCATAATTGTTCTCTCACCACGCTACTACGGCACGTCGTAGTCGCGGCGCTACGAGTAGTTGGAGCGTGCGTCCGCTGCACGCTACGGCGCGTATGAAACTGCCGTACCAGGATGATCTCAGTAGCTGAATTCATCTGGATTTTCAGCACTTTTACACTCATGCTGATTAGCTGTTTTATTTTATGTGTTTTTTGTATGTTGTAAAACGGACAAGGATATGAATGAGTTATTCCGTATTGTGTTTAACGTAATATTTGATAGCCATATTTTTAATTAAAAAGTACACGTTTTATATACGACTATTGTTAAAAAAAATGTGTTTGTAATAACGGTAAATAGGGTATCTTATTTTCGCTAAACTAACTCACGTTTTATTGTAAGAATGTTTCTCATACACATACTTCTTTCCTCTTTCCTGTTTACAAGTAATGCCTCTCCGATGATTGAATGCATGTAAAATTATTAAAGAAGGCGTGTGTCACGTCTTATATTTCATATTCATCGAGAAAAACATGTTTGTGAATAACTCATTCGAGCTGATTACCAAATTTTACCAAGTTTCTTTGGTAAACAGCTTAGCATGAATAATGTAGGAGATAATGAGTTCACCGTAAACAAGAAATTAAATACTAAAAGAGATGTTTTTTATATATTTATAATGTTAAGTAAACAAGTCCAAATACTCGTAAATTTAAAAATTAGGTTCTGATCAGTATCTGTATTATTGTAACCATATTTATGCAATAACGATTTCCGTATTCAAGTGTTCTTGTCTACGATAAATTGTTAAAAAATCTAGCTACTTAGAAAGTACTTTATTTACGTCCTAGACTACTTACTACACAGTCATGATATGAATGTATAAAACAAAATACACGATATTTACATTCCCATGAATGAATGAATGCATGCAATGATTCGTTCACTGAAAACAAAATGATGGATGGTGGTAACTTAATTACGAGTGTCCAAATAATATTGTGTTTTACCATTTCGTGCATGCATATTTACATGCGATTTATAGCTCGTTGATGGCTTCCAATAGTGTCGACATTTATTTACACATTCTACACATCTGTCATTTTAGAATTAAAGCAAAAAGATCCTTTATCATCGACTCTCCATTAAGTGAAAAACAAGTATGACGAGCGTTTAATGCAACAACTTTCAAAAAGCGTTTAATACAAAAGAAGGTTTAATGTGTTTAAAACTAACCCGTTTTTATCGCCAGCGAAAATATTATTTTAACTAAACTTTCAAAAGCAGCGTCTTTATTTGATAGAACTCTTTAGCCTCACCGAGCCTCGTTCACCCACGATTAGCTTCCAATAGCCGATGAACCAAAAACAAAGGCTTTGAACAAAAGCCTGAAAATGAGAGAATCCTTTAAGAAAACAATTCTTTTATTCTCTCTTTGATTAGCCCGTTCGAGATTCGAATCCCCACTAATTACTTTTCTCCGTAAAAAATCTGAGTTGCCTAAGTAATTGTGCAATTAGATAAATTGTTTGGAACGGCTCACCTTACTAAGGGTGCTGTAAGGGTTCACTATGTAAGCGTAATGTCTTTATTATAAAGAGTTTAATTACATGAAAGAATTTCAGATTTGTTTCAATTTAATATACTAGTTAATATTGTGTGATAGCCGGTCTTAAAAGTACGACGTAGCACATTTAATATAATGTACGAGTACCTACTTATGCAAAAACATGATGTTGTATTGTTTGAAAAAAAGTTTGAAAAAAAATTATTAAGATGGGAAAAAAATATATGCAGTCTATATGTCATCATAACCTTATTTCCTAGAAAACGTTATTAAAAATTCCTATAGAAAGTACAAAATATCGTCAGTCGTTTAAATTGTATTATAATTGTCACATATTATACAAACTAGGGAGAGGAGATATTATTCTGATCATGAACGTGATTTCAAAGGCACCGCAAACATTCCCACAGTTTGGTCCTTGTGTCAAATTATAAGGGAGGGTATCATAGGTATCACGGAACAATGTAGTGGTATTAAAAACCTAGATAGAATAGTAAAATAACATTTAATATTTTTGTTCACCTTTGTAAATTAAAAAAGTCTTTATTGACTCTAAATACAGGTTATCTTATGTTTAAACAGTAGTGATACCTTATTTTAATCATGTGAATTTAAACGTAAATAGATTAACGTTTAGATAATAAATCGCTTCAGAAGAATACTAAGCGTTCTTAAATACATTGTAATTATACGTGTATTTCTGTAGAACCCCATGAACCACAAACTTTGAATTAAATTAAGGTTAACTTTCTATCATTTTCGATTAAATCCAATTCAATATAATTATGATTCAATGTTTCATGACAGCGTTACATCAATTATTTTCTGTCTTTGACCTGAAAACCTTGCGTCGTATTGCCATGTCTAATCTAGAATAATATGTACATAATATTTCGATACATCTAACATCCAACAATCATTGCGTCCTTGCCCCTCACGAGAATCTGTAGGTACGCACTAAAATCTGTTAGGCAACTTGAATGACGTGCTGCAGCATCGGAGAATAGGTCACGTTTCACCCTCTCCCGAGGGAATTACGGGATTAAACGGGTCACTGGACACACAAATAATATCAGGTAAACAAATTCAAGACATTTCATCATTTGTGAGCAACAAGGTTTCACGCGTGAAAGAATTTGAAGATTGATCGTGTCATTGAGCTTGTATTGGAAAGTATTTAAATTAGGAATTTAATAAGCAGAATGAAAAGGTGCGTTCAGATTGTTTTTTTAAAGCTATTAAATATAAGTAAAACGTTATCTATGTAATGGATGAATTTTATAGTAATAGCTATTTTTGTATAAGTAATATCTTTAGTTTTCTATCAATGTATTGCTATTAAATCATTCTTAATCCCTATCAGAACATTTTAAAAGTACATTGCCATTCTTATTTCATTCCTAGCAAGTTAAACTTACAGAAATCGAATACTGATTGTTTAATAGTAAATAATCGCGGGCACTGTTGGCATAAGCTGCTTTCAGGCCAGTCGAGGAGGCGAGCATTTTGAATTAGAACGCTAGGCTATTTGCACTCGAGCCTCCACAAAGGAGCTTCGAGGCGGCACTTGACTCTCCCGCGACGCCTAGCGCCTGCCTCCCATTCAGGGGAACCGACACTAAACGCAGTATAAACAGTCGAATGCCTACGCATCATGTGGCAGGTTGATAATACATATATACGTATGTACTAGCTTTGTTATATCTATTTAAACGCACTTTTGGCAGGACATAGTGTACAATAGAATCATAAATAAAACATCTTCGTAATCCTAAGAAGAATTTTTTTCGTAAGAAAATATAAATACATGTTCTGGTTCCATATGGGGTATTTATATGGGGTTTGCTAAAATTAGGGATATTATTTTTACCGATGCTGCCAAATCAATCGCGCTTCATTTACTTCATCTATTCACCTAATACCATGCTCTTCAAATGTTTTGCCTACTATTATGGAATAAAATGAGATTGAATATAATAACTAATTCTTAGTAAATAACTCCAATGATCACTGATGTTTTGCTTCAGCATTCATAGTCATTAAAGAAAAAACGTCTCGATCCAGTCGAAATCAAAGAAAAGAATAAGCCAGTTGCATGAATCAAGACCTTTCATAGACTCCTAGATCTAGATAAGATTATCAATAAGAACTTTCGCTCCACATAAACTCTCGCGTCGTAAAAGAAAATCGAAGTGTTCGCCAGTACTCGAACACGAGGAAAAAGCCAACGGTTAAACAGTTTTCTCCATTGCATTGGTCCAATCCAATTGTGCCGATCGTTTCTTATTAAATTACTGGCGGCTCTCGGTAAATGGTTGTTCGCGAGGCCTCTTTCGTCCATTATTATTTTAATTTACTTTGCGGCATTCTTAAGGTCTCCATTTCAATTACTGACTGGTATTTGGTAGAGTATTCGGAGGTATTTCGAAATACTTTTGCATGAAGAAAATAGTTGCTTACATACTGTAAACATTTTATGTAGAGCTTGTTTCCATAGCTTAAAATACGACTGTTAGGTAAGTATAGGATTAAGAAAGCTATGTTTAGTATAAGATGGGTATTTAATCCTTTTGCTGAATAATAGTCAGGCAAGTATATTATAAAATTTAGTAATAGTGCTTATTTTTCTGTATATACGAGTAAAATATCTCTCTGTATTACAAAATATGCATGTAACTTATTATACATTAACATTTATCTAACACGCTACACATATATTTCAGGAGTTCTCATATCTCAATCATTCACACATAATAACTGAGCCTCGGCTACCGTTTCGCGAATGATCAAATAGGCATAAAATAGAGTGAGCTCATTGTCTCGGTCATTAGGCGCCTTTACGACCTCTACGATGATTGATTCGTTGGTCGCACTCTACCGCTAATGGAGCTGGGTTCTATTTTGTGAACTAGTGACTACTGAACTATAGCCTATTCGCGTTAAGTAAATAGTGACGTCATGATATACAGATGCTCAACTGACCAATGAGACGTGAGTTAACGAGAAAAAAAAACATATTGACCAATTGCACGCAAACGTTGTCAAGTCTCATTTGTCAAATCGTGTGGACATGATGACGTCACTATTTTCTTAACGCGAATATACTATAGTGACGTCATAGGAATATATACATGCATGTTACCTCAAATTTGTAACAGAAAATTGCACAGATTGAGATAGATTACTGTTTTTTTTTCTATATGTAAACCACTTTTATTTCATGAACTTTGCATGCATCTTTGCTAATCTCAGAGGTTATTAACCCTTGTAAAGTAAGTATAATAGTTTTCCTTTTAATACCTCCTACTAAGTGACCCGTATGTAACCAACTTTCCACCTCGCCAATAGATTTCGTCACACTTTAATTATATCGCTGGGGCTAAGAGTTTTGTTTTGAGTAATGATTTTGTTTGGTTTATTTTGTTTCTATTTCGATAGAAATCCACACAATACTTTTCCATATCACTAAATAATTGTCACTCTTTATGACTAAATGAAATAGAAATAGCCATACACATGCAAATAGCTCCAGTTTAATAAAATACGAAAAAAGTCATAAAGAGTCTCCCAGACGACAGACAGACGGTACGAATACGTAAACGGCGGGTTTATTGCATCTAATTTTGTACTGATGATAATCGCTTTGATGTATGCCACATTTGGATGCTCTACTTAAATAACTCAGCTCATCGAGAATATTGTGAATCTTTGAAATCACCGGATGCTGTGTATTGATTTGCTCGTGCCTCGTGCAAGAGATCAAGGAATGTTTTCTGCTATAGGTATTGTATGGAAGCAATATTTGTAGGTGTAGTATATAAAGTGATGATTTGGGTTATGCCAAAGCCGCTTCGAGGCTACTTAAACTCAACGTCAACTACTTAAGTGGTTCTTTGTGAAAATATTAGTAATTAAAATTGGAAGAAAATGTACGTTGTTCTTGAAAATAGTGAAATGAAGAGCTTAAGTGTATATAGAATCAAAGTTTTTAACTATACACTTAATTGAAAATGCAATTACGTTAAAGATATTCTCGAATGAGGTGTACAACCTTTCTTCTTAATCGTTTTGTCCCGTTTTTAAACTTAACCCTTACATAAAATGAAACACAATAGAAAAATAAATTGCTCATATACTGAACTACCAACTAACAAAGCCATGATGAGGATATTTACCTTTTTTAAGTGCGTTTTCTAATATTTATCTCTTACGAAATCCACCAATGGCGCAAGGGCTGTTTATCGGTGCGTATATAACCCAAAGTTATGCTATTATTTACACAACAAGTGAATTGATGGATATACAACAAATAAAAGTGCGATTTGATCAAAGATCATTACTTATACATAATTATGAAAAAACGAGTTTCCTTAAGCAGTTTTTTGATTTCCTTTAACTCCAGTAAGCACATATTAGGGAGCAGAAAACCACCAAAGTAAAAGAACTTATTAGAAAGTGGGTGCAAAGTTTCATAAGCCCAAGACGCAGATAATAATATATTATGCCGGTTCACAACTCCGACCCACCCTAAGCAGGGATGTTCCGAGATTTTCCTAAAAGTCAAAGCAATTAATGGGGGCCGCGCAAAAACTTACTTTCGCTAAAATCTGCGCAGTGAACGGCATGAATCATTGTCTCCAATTTATGGTGGTAACGCACCAGCCGTACACTCGGCTACACTTACCTGGAACAAAGAAAATGGAGTATTGTTACAGGAATTTTCATATATTAACACACTTAAATTAACTTAATTTAACTCCATTAATTTATAGGAATTGGAATATATAACAGAATAATATAAACTTGATATATTTATTCTTTTAGTTTGAACATTTCGATATGCAAATAAATAGACGATATGCTTATGAAGAATATATTAGAAATAATCACCAAGTGGTAAGTGATGTATGGTTGTCAACGAAGTTTATCTGGATAAAATAGTAAATGACGATCTGTAATCTTCGTTTACCCCTCCTCTGTAGGGACTTGACAAGTGTGATGCGTGTAGTTACATTTTTGTAATTTTAGAGTAACTATAGAAATCCACACATAACTCGAATGTACAGAAAGAAACCTAATAATTATTTATTTTTGATAACATTATATATTTTATATATTTAACATTAAAACGTTACATATTTTAAGCTACCAGCTTAGGCAGTCGCCTGTATATTTGGGTTCCATGGTAGGCACCACCGTTGTTTTTGCCGGCGGCACCGAAACCCCTGCCTGATAATCCCGCACCGGTTACAAATACGACGGGATTTGTGACGACGCCACCGCAGGGTCGCACCGATAAACAGCCCTAACGCCATTGGTGGATTTTGTAAGAGATAAATATTAGAAAACGCACTTAAAAGTGGAAATATGCTTATCATGGCTATGTTAGTTGTAGTTTAGTATATGAGCAATTTTTTTCTGTGTTGTTAAATTTTTCTAAGGTGTTTAATTATATAAGTAGGCTTAGTTTAAAAACGCGATTAAAGGATTATTTTCGTAACATTTGAAAACACTATGAACGTTGTTGCTTTTTCAATTAATGTACAGAAAATACTTTGATTCTATCTTATATACTTAATCTGATCATTTCACAATTTCCAAGACTAACACGCATTTTCTTCCAATTTTAATTACTAATATTTCCACAAAGAACCACTTAAGTAGTTGACCAAGCCTCGAAGCGGCTTTTGTATGATGGTTAATTTCCACGATAGATGACCACCGAGGCTCGCTGTGGGGGACTGTGAAGGGGCTTAACACAAGTCTTATTTATCGTCTCAGACTTGCTATCTAGGAGCCTCGGACGAAATAATCTGATTTGTCCATTTCCTGTCCTCGGCAGTAACAAACTGCCTGCTTGCACCCCACCGATTAAACACACTTTTGTTTTCTTTAATGTTTACTAGTCGCAAAGGGACAAGGCTGTGTTTAGGTAGAAACCTGTCGCTTTATGTAAGCGTGATTTAATATCTATGTTCATGAATTATTATTGTTTATGATAAAAAAATACGTTTAATCGTTGAAATAACTCCTTGTGTAGATACGTATAAATTATTTCCGATTATTTAGTTTGGTTTAAGATATTTTGTTTTGTTAGGTTGTCTAGTCTGCTATTCGAGTATTTCTATAAAATTCTATAGAAAATTCGACGTAGCTCAGTTGTTTGGGGCTTGGCTCTGTTTCAGTGGGTACAGGGTTCAAATCCCGTTTGAGCATGTACCAATGGAAATGAAGTTTAATGAATTTCTATGTACATTTTCGTAATAAAAACACATTTACGAAATGCGTTGAATTATACGGTGAGGGAAAACAACGTGAGGAAACCTACCTGTTCGTCGAACAGGTAATAGTTAGTGCTTGTAAATGGCGACATGGCTGACCACCTGTCACATTGAGTACTGACTATCTGGTTAACACGTGGGTTCGAGGTGTCCATAGAATGACTACCTTCGCAATTGCGGAGATGGACACCTGAACCTCTGACTACCCCGCAAGGGTTAATGGTCGTGAATGCGTTTGTTTTTTTCTATAGAAAATATTAAAAGTGAATATATTTACCACCAAATGAAGACCAACAGTCAGTATATTCTTAAGCGCACAAAATATTCACTACAATAAATAAAATAAAATAAAATAAGTCAGTAATATTCTAGTCTCAGCAGAACTAAAATAGGCACACGTGATGTGTAACAATAAATAAGAGGTACAAATAAGCACTTATCAAATTAACGAACGGCTCCATTTAGGAGACAATATGGCCGTAGCTGCAGGCGAACCGAAGGGTGAACATTCGCTTGCACTGCCACCTTATCATGGAGCAAATTGCAAATTTAATATCACCATTTGCATTTGAAAGCGACGCGTATCGTGGAGAGTTTTTGTTGTTGGTGATTTGTTCTGTTTATCTGGGTCTCGCATCTTGAATAGAAATACGGTTAAAGCGCCCCGTCACTTCTGTGCGAAATATACGATTTGCCCCCGAGATTAGGATTAACCTTACGCATGCCAAAGGTTCGGATCGCTTAAGAGAGAAATGCTGACAGAGCAGAGATTAGCATAAATTAGATTTTGTTACTTAATTAGTGATATACGGTGATCGTAAGAGGTAAAATACAACGTATATTTGGGTAATGGGTGGACATATGTTTGTAATTTGTAGCCTATTTTCAGCTAGATATAAAGACTTTAATAAAAATAACGTAGTTATAGAAGTTTTGTTCACTATTCTTATTAACCACGAATGGAATCATACGATATTACCTGAGTATTTGGGCAGGTAATTCGAGTCCTCGGTTCGGAGGCTGTATTATTCTTTCCGGAAGCTTATTATACGCTAGTTAAACTTTAACTGAAGGGAACCGGAAGCCAAATCGGCTGAAAGCGTTGATCTCGAACCTCTTTGTGAATATCAAATGAGGATCTACTCGTGGGAATTTTAACTGCCTACTTAAGGGTGTGATTGGCGTTCATTTAGGGCGTTAGAGCTGTGAAGAAGATATTAACTTATCGGAACATTGACTTAGATAAGAGACACATTAACGGCGCCTTTATTAAGATGTGTCTGTTATGTGTTGCTGTAGTTAATTCGTTTGTTGACTGATAAGTGTCATCAGTTTTTTTATAAAGGTATATTGGTCACTTCAATACATATTATTTGTTAGTTAAATTAATACATAATAAACTCGGAAAGACATACTTATTACACCCAATGCCATGCAATGAGTAAGCAATGATATTATACGGCTTCTTTAAAACAATGTTTTGAAACTCATAAACTAATAAGTAGGCAGGGAGTCCAAAACTAAAGAAACGTGCCAAGTCAAGAAGTGGAACCGTTACGGCGTTACCTCTGAAAAGGGTCAAAGTGTCCAACTTCGTATTAAGTTATGATTCATTTCCTCTGAGTGTTTTATCAGCTGTGACGCTTTATGTTCTAAATCACACGTCATTGTACTTTATGGACGGCATTTATTGTTTAAATATTATGCACATGATTTATATACTACTATATGTGACACTACTTCTGGAACCCCTTATTTGTTACCCATAGGTTTACTGCGGAGGTAGTAATTCTCTAATTTTGTCCAGATAATTAAAATCAGCATGATTAACGATGAGCTATGTGCTATCTATCACAAAAGTATGCTTCAGTAGAAATAATAACGTGTAATTGAGAATGGTGACCGAATATAACTTGTACATTGTATTAATGTTGGACATATGATGTGAGATAAAATGTTGAATTGATTATAGTCATTTCGATAACAAAAAAGATAAGGATGTTAAAAAAATAAGTGCAATTGGTAAGAATAAGTAATATGAAATGTACCAAACAAAACCAACGCAAAACAAACCAAGTGTCACATCACGTAGGTATTCATTAGAATACACATACGGCGAGATCGATTACCAAACTAGAAAGTCAGTACCAATAACGGACTAATCAAACAATGGACACCTCCAGATGCAATGCTGTTCTCATCGCCTAAGAACAGCGTTGATTGATGACTCATTGTGTTGTCGGATAGGATTTTTGTGTTCACTGATTATTGAAACAAATGCCCAGCACACACTCTGAGCGTCATTTGTTTGCTCGTGTCCGAGAGGCGTGAAACAATTGCCACAATAAAAGGCTTGTCACGATGCCATGTGTCAAAACTTTCGGCCTTTGTGCGAAGCCAATTTGTAGGCGCTGTCACAACAGCTGACCTTTCAAATGAGACTCACGAGTTCTTTGACTCGAGTACTTTTCTCGGGTTTCTTGCTTTCAATTTGATAACTGTCCTTTTAGTTTGCACTCCGACCGACCGCTAGGTTTGTTGGTTCCGTCTCCTTCTACGCAAACAAACAGGAAAAAGTTTTCATATAATTTGAACCCGTTATTTTAAGCATCCTATTTATAACTCTTCAGAATACATTATCTGGCGGATAATTATGAAAGTAACAATCTCTGAGCATGTATAATGAGGCGAAGCGTCGTACTGTGTGAACGATCCAGATGTTTCATATAACGTTCTTAACAGGAATAGAACTCATTGTTTGTAGCGTCCAGCTTAAATCTCGGACGTGCTACTTTACTTTCTACTCAAAGCGGGCGTAAACAGTTTCCAAACTCTGAAAAGGTGGAGAATAGTTCAGTTTGTTCCCGAGCACTAACAATGGAAGGAAGGTTTATTTATCACTGCTTATATTACTCACAAAGTTGGGTACGCGGTATGGCGCGGTTCACTTTTCACAAACATATTTTTCTACTTAACCGCACGCCGGTGCTAGTTGTAAATATCAGTTCGGAGATGTATTTTTACGGGGAAGCTGTTTATATTATTCAAAACGAAGACACTTAAAATAAACAGAGCGGGAAGAGGTATTGCTACGCCATGCTATAAGCCATAAAAGTGGGAGAGTAACTTAATAAAAGATGTAGAAGGGTAGTAGAACGCATCAACAATTTTATTAATATTAGCTGGTGGGAAATTCTTAATATAGGAATCACTTCACCAAAGGAATAAATAAAGTTCTTGTTACATAATTAAAAAAAACATCATTGATACATACACACACACTTAAAATTAAAGGTCAGATAATTGTCATCCTAAAAGGAGATATATCATCTTACAGAGAGTATATTTAATTTTTTTTGAGATGTTGAGTAAAAACGTAAATTAACGTTTCTTTTTCTAATAATTTAGGGTTACCGTATTTCTAAATGTGCACAAATTCATGGCAAATAGGTTAGACGGTCTTAGCCAGCTGACGATATTTGCTGAGTCTTTTTCAACAGTTAAACCAATATGATTAAATATAGAAACAGTAGGCTTCTTACTAATGAATGAAGGCAAGTTTCGTTTCAAAGCAAATAAATAAGGGGTGCTCCCTGATTCTTGTTGCTTATCTGGGACATTTTTAATCACATTATAGCGTGATAGTAGCCACATAAACAATCGCGGGCACGACCTGTAGATTGAAAAGGAATAAGTGAAAATAGTAATAAGTATTTGCTTATAAAAAATATATAATTCAGATATGTTGTATATATAAATTGAAATAAAAGAACAAACGAACGAAAGAATAGTATGGTAGATCTATATCTAACTACATATAATTATGGTTTATAGTTATAAATTAAGACTCATTTTTTTTGCTTCATTATGTATGTCTATACCAAATATAATACTTATTATAGCACATTGTTGACGTGGTTTCAAGTATTGAACCTGATTGATCGAAGATCTACCCCAGAGAGATAATGGTCATGAAGCTGTTATATAAAGAAATTGTTATTCAGTATCACCATGAGTGGGTGCGATATTTTTGCGATTAATACACACTCTACGACACTTCCCGACGACGGCTAATGAAGAATAATGATACTTTTATATATTGATCGCCTATATCGGTGGTGCTAGTAATGTGACAAAAATTTTTTCTTTTAAAAAAATTACATAAAGTTCCAGTAAAAATAGGTATTCTTTATATATTGGAATCTTTGATTCATCTATCGAGCGTTTGTAGCTTGAGCATCTAATATGTGTTACACGTTGCTACCTTGTTAACCAATGTATTTCATATACTGTTCATCTTTTAGCAGAAAAAAAGGAAAGCTTACATTCTTTTTTAACCTGGGCTGTAGTATTATATTATCTGTGACCTGGGTGATATTCCTAGCACAGTATGATAAAATTATAAAAACTGTATTTGTTTTGTATATAGGTGTAAACCCATCAATAAACTTGATTTAAAAAAAATAAAACCTATACAAGGACACACATAATCATAAAAATGTGTCTTATAGGTATTTATAGTTAACAGACACGAGGGCCACGTATCATTGTGGTTTGGGACGTACTCTTGAGGATGCCTACGTCCAGCAGTTGACTAAGATTTGGCTGATTGATTGAAACAGTTTTTCTTCCATTTTATTAAGTATTTATTTTCGGTATCATTGAACTGCTATTACCAGTATCAACTCAGTCCCATCCTTGCTCCATGCCAATCGTTCAACCCGCATGGGCTGAGCTGATGAGTCCTGATTAATTTTCGATGGCCCAATTTCTCGCCTATCACCATGGAACATTGAACAATTACGAGATGAGTGGTCACCGAATGGATAAGGTTTCTGTGACGAGATTCAATGAAACCTTTTTGGTATGTGAAATAAGGTACCCAGAGAAAAAGAGGTTCGTAAACAAATGTTTTCGCATTGAAATAAATTAATATTATGGTTTTTTATTTTACGTAGGCCTAACTAACATTAAAGATTTTGTTAAACTTATTTTTGGACTTGCCATTTTAGTTATATCTTGCAAAGAATTAATAATAAGAATTAATTTTTAATATAAGTAGAAAGAGATAAGGAATACCTCACTGTTGAACCTAACAAATAATTTTCGCTTCATTGAAATGCTTACACGTCCTCGCACAAACTCGGCGCTTTTAAATTGTTAAATATATATATGTAGATGTCGTTACATATAACAGTCAGATAGACGCTATATTGAAAAAAGGTGACGTTAGGAGTACCTATAACCGCCGAGAGTGTATGAGAGGATGTATGAATGTCAATGAAGCGAAAGTGGTCTGTCAGGATCGAGACAAATGGGGATCCGTGATCTCTGCCTACCCCTCTACAGGGAATCAGGCGTGATGTGTATGTATGTATGTATGTATGTAGATGTCGTTGTTTTATTATGTTATTTATCTGCTGCCATATTTACATCAATCTTAAAACTATTCAAGCTAAACTTATCTAACCTAGGATCATACGTTAAATATGTCCAAGCGTTTATATTTAAAAGCGAAGATGGACTATTTATACAAAGATTTATTTGAAACAATTTATAGCATGATTATGATTGTCTCAAACCGCTCTATGTTTAGTTTTGAATGCGCATGAAATATCGAAGTGTCCAATTAAATAGATTTACCTTTGTTTGGATGTGATGCTTGTTAGTATTCATAGTTTAAAATAGATTCCTTTGCAGTGTGGTCTGCGCAACCGTCACGAATATTTATAGTTATGACTCTCATTATCGAGACATTGTTGTAGATAGAATTTATTAAGTGTATCATTAGTAACGTTAGCGACACCTTTATTTCTGCAATAAAACTAATTAAATCATTGATTATCATTTATAATTTTTTTAACATTTAATTTAAAAGAAAATACGTATAAATAATGTTTTTATAATCCAGTGTAACTTAATATCAATTAGGCTATAGTAGTCCACTGCTGGACATAGGCATCCATCATTTCACGTGCCCTTCATCCAGCCACTACAAGAGACCTTATTCAAGTCACAGGTCCATCTAGATATATTATAACGTAATCTCTCCAGAAATGTAAGGATAAATCGGCGGCTTAAAATTTACAGCTATTTACATGTCTAGAGTAGATAATATAAGGACTTTTAAACTTGGATCTCTATTTATGAATTCCGTAAAGGAAGTGTTTCTCTCCTAATTGTCCTAAATCACTGGCGTCGCACGCATTTATTTCCGTCCGTTTTTCACGAAACAAGGAAATAGTTCACGTCACACTTAACTTCGTTACACACCAGTTGGGTAATGCGCTCGTAAATATCGGGCTCGCTTAAAGCGTTTTTTTCTCATTGCTACGGCCTGAGGAATAGCGTCCTGCTCATCGTAAATCTCCCTAATAGAATTCCTACAAGCGATGTCACTTATAAATTGAGATCTCCAGGCGTAAAAATGTTTAGTGCTATGAGAGGAAGGCTTGGAAATTAAACTCCTGGGTTTCTTGATGCCTCAGTTGTGTAATAAGCAGTATTCACAGTATGAAACACAGTTTACAGAGCTTGGATTATAATTTCAAGGTGAAGAGAAAATATTTCAGGCGCGACAAGATGGATGCCAGAAAAAAGTGTTACCATACTAAAAGTTGCCACAGTAAACTTAAAACATTTAAAATATAGTAGTAGTGGCAATTCGCCACACCACCCCCCTACGGAGAAAATAACATGCACGTTATAAATCTAATATTTGCCTAAATTTCACCTTTCTGCCTGCCCGAGTTACGGCTGGAACAGGAAGGTTTGAAGGTGCAAGAGTCCTAGGAGGGGAATCTACTACGATGTCAGGAATGGGTCCTGGTGCAGAAGTGGCGGTAGTGTTAATAGGTCTACTTGATTCGACGTCTAAATATGCCGGTTTTACTCTATCGACGCTCACGGTAACTTCTTTACCGTTGAGGTCTAAGGTAAGTGTCTTGTCCTGTAGTTTTAAAATCTTGTAAGGTCCAGTGTATGGACGTTGTAAAGAGCGTCGCACGCTGTCATCACGCAAAAGCACGTGGGTAGATGTATCCAAATCCTTAAAGATGAATGAGGACGGTTGGGAGTGACGAGAAACAGGAACAGCTCTTAAACTTTTCATATGCTTCCTCAATCTTGAGACAGTGTCAGTCATACTCTCGGGAGTCAGTGTTGTATCCGCTGGAACGATAAATTCACCAGGTAGGCGAAGAGGTTCACCATAGAGGAGTTCAGCAGCACTAGTCTTCAAGTCGTCCTTTAGAGAAGTACGCATACCCAACAGTACTAAGGGAAGTGCGGACGTCCAATCGGTGTTATGGCACATAAGTGCCGCCTTTAGTTGACGGTGCATGCGCTCCACCATGCCATTTGCGCATGGGTGGTAGCTGGTGGTCCTGTTACGTTTGGTACCGCAGACAGTTATGAGTCTGTCAAACAATGAGGACTCAAATTGTCGCCCCTGGTCCGTTGTCAGTAAAGAAGGTACCCCATATCGGGCTACCCATCCTGCGACAAACGTATCCGCCACCTCCTCTGCTGTAATGCCTATCATTGGCCATGCCTCCGGCCAGCGGGTAAAACGGTCAACAGCTGTCAAGCAATATTGATAACCTTTGCTGTGGGGGAGCGGGCCTATAATGTCCAGGTGAATGTGGCGCAGGCGGTTGGTTGGGATGGCGATATTGTGGATTGGAGAATGTATGTGACGGGTGACTTTATTTCGCTGGCACTCGAGGCAGTTCCGGGACCAAAGACGGCAATCTCTTTTCATATTGGGCCAAACATAACGATCGGAGATTAGACGCGCGGTAGCACGGGCGCCAGGATGACTGAGGCCATGGAGTCTTAGAAATGCGGCGCGGCGGTGCTGTGGTGGGAGATAGGGCCTAGGCTTACCCGTCGACACATCGCACAAAATTGAAATATCGGACCCAGGAACAAGTGTAGGCACGAGCTTTAGCGATGATGATTGCTGAACAGCCTTCATGTCATCGTCTGCTTGCTGGTCCCTTTTAATGGCTTCGTAGTCCAGGTCAAGGGAAATGGTCTCAATGCGCGACATGGCGTCGGCAACGATATTGTGTTCGCCTTTGATATATTGTACATCAGTGGTAAACTGAGATATAAAAGTGAGTTGGTTCAGCTGAGGCGGCGGCAATTTTTCGCGGCGCTGTTTAAACGCGTACAGTAACGGCTTGTGATCCGTGAAAATGATAGCGTGTTGCGCTTCGAGAATATGGCGAAAATGTTGAACTGCCTCGTAGACAGCTAACAGTTCCCTGTGATATGCAGGCCAGCTAGATTGCTGCGCTGTCAGCTTTTTGCTGAAAAATGCGATTGGCTGCCACTGGTCATTTTCACTGGTACGTTGCTGGAGGCATGCACCTACATGGGTGGAAGAAGCGTCCGTGAACAGTCCGAGCGAAGCTTGACTAACAGGATGGGCCAAAAGAGTTGCGGTTGCGAGGTTATCCTTACACCTGTCGAAAGCAAGCTCAAGTTCTGGCGTCCAAGGAACTGGCTTTTTACCTTTTAGTTGAGTGGTTGAAATGAGGTCAATCAGAGGTGCCTGAAGCTCAGCTGCTTTTGGAAGGAATCGGCGGTAAAAATTAACCATGCCAAGAAACCTGCGCAGGCCTTCGACAGTTTTCGGCAAAGGATAACTACGCAGAGCTTCGATTCGTTCTTCTGGTGGGCGGGTACCTTCGCTGGAAATCCGATAGCCCAAAAATGTCACCTCTTCAACTCCAAGGACACATTTAGATGGATTGACAACGACGCCGTACTCAGAAAGTCGTTGGAACAGCGCACGTAAATGTGCAGCGTGCTCCTCTGGTGTTCTGGAAAAGACTAAGATGTCATCCACGTATGGGTAACAAAATTCGAGTCCCCTCACGACCTCGTCAATAAAGCGCTGGAAAGACTGTCCAGCATTGCGCAGGCCGAAGGTCATGAAGGGAAACTCGAACAACCCAAAAGGGGTAGTAATTGCGGTTTTGCAAATGTCGGCATCATTTACAGGTATCTGTTGATAAGCTTTAACCAGATCTACTACGCTGAATACAGTAGAGCCCGCCAAGTTGTGAGAGAAATCAGCTATGTGGCGGACGGGGTACCTATCAGGCACCGTCCGGGCGTTTAATGCACGGTAATCGCCACAAGGGCGCCAACCGTTCTCACCTTTGGGGGCCAAATGTAATGGCGAAGACCAAGGGCTGCTAGAAGGACGTGCAGTTCCACATTTAATCATCTCATCGAACTCCTTTTTAGCGATGAGGAGTTTGTGCGGCGCCAAACGGCGTGGGCGACAAGAGACTGGTGGACCATCAGTTGTTATTATGTGATGGACTGTGCAATGTTTCATGATCCTTGGCAATCCGGGTGGTCGAGTAATATCTGGAAATTCATTTAAGATTTTTAAGTAAGATGATTCATTTGAGACAATAGTTTTGATGCTGGGCTGGCTGATTTGAGCAATGGAAGCTGGAACTGTAAGTTTAGTTTTTCCATCGATAAGTCGCTGGTTGGCGCAATCTGGCAGCAGGTAATAATAGGCTAAAAAATCGGAACCAATGATAGGTGTACTGACGTCAGCAATCACAAAATACCAGAGGAAATCGCGTCGTAAACCAAGGTTAAGACGTAAAGAAAGGGTGCCGTATGTCTTTATGGTGCTTCCGTTAGCAGCACTAACATCAAATGTCGTTGCGCTATAACGCCCTCTAAGAAGATGGCGCGGGAAACAACATAGGTTCGAGCCTGTGTCGATTAAAAACCGACGTCCAGACGCAGAGTCCTGAATAAAC
This sequence comes from Leucoptera coffeella, assembly GCA_030578115.1. Classification (NCBI taxonomy): domain Eukaryota; kingdom Metazoa; phylum Arthropoda; class Insecta; order Lepidoptera; family Lyonetiidae; genus Leucoptera; species Leucoptera coffeella. Next base: position 305,269 of record JAMBLF010000221.1, read on the forward strand.
AAGCGACGGCCACCAGTAGAGCAATCAGATGCCGCCATTACTGATTGCTGTTTAAGTTTTCCGGCTGCTCTGGTTGCCAGCTGCAGGGTTTAATACATTTCTTTGCTTTTGCTGCAAACTTGCTGTGGTACCAACATATTTTAGAGCGGGACAGTGATCGCGACCTTGACTCGCGATTTCGTCCTTCAGGGCGAGAATAGCGAAGCGCTGCGATCTCATTTCTGAGATCAGCAATGCTATTTTTAATCATGTCTAAATCTGGTGAAACAGAACTTGCAGCGTGGACTGAACTGTGCGCTGGAGTAATCTCAACTATGGCATCTGCAATTTCAGCCACTTTGTCCAAACTTTGGTCTTCTTGAACCTTAAGGATGCGCTGGACCTCTTGAGGCAGTCGCTGAGTCCATAATTCGCGAAGGATGCCCTCGTCGATGTTTCCACCTAGCGCGCGCAAATGCCTCAGAAAGGCTGTGGGCTTCCTATCACCCAATTGCTCCGCACTAAGCAGTTGTCGCACCCTCTGGCCGCGCGAGACGGACAGGCGCTTGATAAGTTCATATTTGATGCGGTCATATCTTCCTTCGTCTGGGGGGTCAGTGATAATGTCTTCTATTTCATCTACTAACCGGGAATCCAGCATGGAAAGGACATAACCATACTTTGTTTTGTCTTGTGTTACCTTAGAAATTTCAAATTGAGCCTCCGCCTGAGCAAACCATGCTTTGGGTTTATCAGCCCAAAATGCCGGCAGCTTTACCTTAATATCCATCACTTGTGCACCAAGAGCAGATTCCAAACGAGTAGAGAGAATTTTAATTTGTTCCTTCAAATCTTCCTCGGCCATTTTAAATTTATTTTTTATTCAAATTTGTTTGTCTGAATGTTGAAGGTAAAATTTAGAGAAATATGTATTTGTTATCCTAATTGACAGCTCAGTTAAAATAGTCAATATAATATTTAAATGTTAAAACTTTTGTATGCCACTATACCGGACATGCAAAAATATTATTTATTAAAACCAAACAGTTTCTTGTCTGACTGTACACAAAAAAAAAATTCACACCATAAGTTAAAGCATAACAAGTAATGAAAATATAAATAGGACACACATGCACAGAATGTTATTGAGTATGATCTAATATAACATAAACAAATGTTACAAAAGTAATAATAGTGTTATATTCATTAACTCTGATAAAGTTTCAAGAATTAAAAATTGTATGTGGGGTGTCAGTATATTAAAACAATAATTCAAGGCTTATTATTAGTAGGATGTTATACTGTAAATAATCATTAGTAATACTTCTTAGTACTAGTACTTCTTAGTAAATTTAAATTAATAATTTCAGTTCAAACATTAATTCTAGCCGTACAAAAATGTTCCCGGAGGCTTAAGAAACAAGATAATTTAGAAGTGTTAATGTTAAATATTGAAGTAGAAATTTTGCACGCACTCCCTGCACCACTGTCACTAATCACCAATAGAAAGGTTTATGATTGTTCCCACAAAATAAGTGTTGAAAAAGTTCAGACTCACAGTTTGCCGGAGAAAATCTTACTTGACTGGAAGGCTGGCAGGGTAGAATGGCACGTCCACACAATGCAGCAGGCCTGGTTTCTTGGAGAAGCAGTAGTTATCTGTACTTTCATCACAGGAACATCAGGAAGCGGCAGCAGCAGGGCTTTTGCTATTTATATGTACAGTGCTTGTGTATGATATTCAAAATGCCTTGTGTACATGCAGCAAACCCACTCACGGTACTCAGCGACTTTGTAGACGGCCCTTCTCCTAGTTTGAAGCGGTGGTTTCAGGTTTCAAAGTTTACTTGTTAGAAGTTGCGTTCTTTCACAACGCGGGTCACCAATTATGGGAGGAAGGCTTGGAAATTAAACTCCTGGGTTTCTTGATGCCTCAGTTGTGTAATAAGCAGTATTCACAGTATGAAACACAGTTTACAGAGCTTGGATTATAATTTCAAGGTGAAGAGAAAATATTTCAGGCGCGACAAGATGGATGCCAGAAAAAAGTGTTACCATACTAAAAGTTGCCACAGTAAACTTAAAACATTTAAAATATAGTAGTAGTGGCAATTCGCCACAGTGCTAAGTGTATTATGTGCTGGCAATTTTGTTAAAGTAGGAGCGCTCGTGTAGAGAAAATTTATCCTGTTATGGGTATATTTTAGGGGATAATACGCGAAATTGTGATAGGTTAAGCAATTTCAGGGATTCCTTAGTCATAACTAGCTTGTATGAAAATAAGTATGTATCATTTTGAAAAATTGACGATACTAGTTACCCCTTTGCTCAATATATTTAAGAAAACACTTTGTATTTAATTTAGCCTAAGGTTGAAGCTGGCAGCTCTTCTGTATTCCTCTTTTTCGTAGGAACTACACCCCTTCCAACATTGCTCCAGGCTTTTTCCTTAAAAAACAAGTAAATGGCATTACAAAGTTCGGCACTGTCTACCCCATGCTAATTGTGTAGGGGAGCTAGTGATGGATCATTGACGGCGTGCGTCGGTACCTACGCCGTAATGGCTTTTAAGAAACGTCATAAATTATGGCGCACTCGCGGTGCAAGAGTTTGGTTCAAAGGAGGTTGGATAGCGGATTATTGTTAGATTAACTATAGTTATACTCGATTCAAGCTTGGTCTTAAATCTATTTGAAGATGGGGCTATAAGATTTCCACTGTCTATATGTTATTGTCAGGGTTATAATAGGCATTGAAATGGAATAAATATTAGGTTATTATACTTTAAATAATTTCTTATATACCAATGTTAGTTTGGAAGTCGACTATACATGTCGGGATGATAAGTAGGTATTTTGGATAGTCTAATCCCTAGCCCCAGCAAAAAATTATCACTATTGTTAGGTTTATTTATACGAAAAATTTTCACATATTGAGCTAGCCGCGTGTTAAATTTTAATATTCAACCAGATTTGATATAAACGTAATATGTTTCTTTATAGAAGTGTCAATAGAAATCATAGATCTTCAATAAATCAGAAATGCAAGAATGAGTACAGTCCCGCGAAATTTTATATCGTATTGACATTGTTTGGTTCAAAACGTTTTTCAGATATTATTTTGAGCATTCTACGTAACTGATGTGTCAATAACTGATTTAATGCCGCAAGCTTATAAACATGACGAGAAAGTGAGTAACGTTCGCAAATACATTCCAAATTCGAACTCGAGTTTAATGTCCCACAAATGTAAACAACGTGGCCAATCCTGCAAACAGCACCAACCAGAAAGAAGTTCCATAAACAGATATTATTCCCATAATCTTTAACCAAACAACAAACAAATGTTGCGAGAAAACAGGCGCCATTGCTGTCGCAATGCAAACTTGTTTTGTTATAGTCCAGATGTTCCCAGGATTTCGCCTCGGGGTATTTTTCAACTTCCCTTCCCGATGCGTACGTATTCGATTTATCATGCAGCGTATGTACAATTAGATATTGGAGATACGAGATATGGGGCACCGTTAGATATTGTTTGGGACTGTTACGAGTTACAGTTTTGTACCAGTTCAGTAACTTAAAGGTATTAAATAATTTAAGTATTTTAAATAACGGATTGGTGTAAAACCCATTAACGACGATAATCCCCATTGGTGGAATATACTATGGTTGGTGAAATAACATTTTAACTACGCGTTTAAAAGAAAAAATACACTTTCACGATTCCGGGACGACCACATCATGACACTAAAACACCACGGTTGATTAGCTTAGTGAAAGAAAACAAATTAGAGGCAAACTGTCTCATTTACAGTAGGTATATGGTTATTCCATTCCCATATGACGGCATCGTAGCTTCACGTTTAACGGTAGGCTGATTAATTAATTTGCCGAAATGTGGCTTACAAAACTAAATCTTAGTCTCTTTGGACCCGAAAACAAAGTTAAAACTGTATAGATGACATGATAACAAAATCGTGTGATACTGTATTATATTATTAATTTGAAAATATTAAAAAATATTATTTCTTCTCTCATATAAAATTACATCAATGCATATCACAGCCATAAAGACCGGAATAGTCGTCTTTGTGAAATACTGGTATTTGTACTAGGAGACCTGCATAACAGAATACCAGCCACTCCTCATCAGGATATGCTCTTCAACAACCCATCTATAGAGAAATCAGCTTAACAAATCTGTATATAAAAAGTTTCATCACAGCCACTGCTCTCCACAAATGATCCCTTTATGGCTCATGCACATACAAGATTACGTTACATTATTTGCGTACAGTTCGCAGACGAAACGCGCTTTATTATTAACGAGGATTGATGACTCTCGGGAGGGACAGCAGGAATCACTGAGGGTTACCTGCCAGGCACCACTCGATTTATCATATCCATTTCCTGGTACATTTGCTTCTGCTGTTTGCTATTACGTATCTGTGACGTCTCATTTCGGCTGTGCGTTATTTGTACACGTCTTCGAATGATCATGGTTTTTGTGTTTGGTGGTATTGTATATTTAAAAACAGATGGGGTGTTTAATGGAATTGTTATTGTGATTTGATGTAAGATATAACCTAGATTAATTTATTATTCTTTGGTTGTTTATAATTGGAAAGCGGAGGATAAATCTTGATGAGATAATTCTATGCTAAAATAACGTATTAATTATTATTTATAATAATATAATTGTTATGTTTAGTTTACGCAAGTAGCATATACCTAGTAATTACTGTTTGACTTCCTGGACATTCGTAATTAAACCACGGATTATACACGTAAAATAAATTAATAAATAAGATAAATCCTAATTATAAGTAATAGTTAATACCTAATTAAATTATTTAATCACCTCCACACAATAGTTTAATCTAAATAAGTGTTTCCTTACTTCGACAAAACTTGCAGGGTAACCATAATTCTTTATAGAGTTGGGAATTGTACAAACTTATCTTTAGCCTGATCTCTTAAAGCCAATTGTCGTTTCCACTTGCGGAACAAGCTTCCCTCGAACGCCCCAATCCCATTTGGGAAGGTGAGAAATCGACATTTAATAGTCAAGGCGTAGAGCTATTTCGCAAATGGGGAAAAGTTTCTTTCGAAACGCAGGGAGATGATTTAAAGCCGACGTCCACGTGAAAGCGTGTTGCGATTGCAATTGAAAAGGCAATTTTTCTTTAAGATCGTTTTTATTTCCCCGTTTTAAGGGGTGGCTTTCTCGCAAAACATTCGCTTACAGTTCGACCTCAATATTGTAAAGTAGTCAGTATTTGGGTTTTGAAATGAAACAAACGTAACGTTCCGACCATGTTTGGACAAATGAAACGGTGATAAAAGTTAACAAAATTGCATGTTGCATAATGGTTTCCAGCGGACATTATCGCAAACATACCTATGCAATTCCATAAACAAGTCGCAGCTTAAATTCGCAAGCAGTAAACAGGGCCGTAATTATCACGGAGGCATACATTACAATCGCACTCATTTCCCGAAACGGTAGTGCACGCATGTCCCCAACAATTGTCTATGTAATTGCTATTAACGGGCATAAAAGAGCAACGGGCAAAAGCCAAACAAAGCTTTCCACAAATGAACTTAACAAAGCTCATAAGGGAGCCGCTCCGGGCGTTTATTTGACTCATTCATGTATGGCTGTTCCAATTGTTTCGCTTTCTTTGTTTATAATGAGACACAGCAGTTTCATTCACCCGCACGGTTAATTCTCGATTCATATTTCATTGTGAGAAGCTATTTATTTCCCAGATGAAAAAGGTCTTTTTTGAAAAATAATGAAGTTTGAATAGAATTCTTAGTGGAAAGCTCTCTAAGCTGTTCGTGAGAATAATGGAATTCTGAATGAAGTTAGCCATGCAGTTGTGTATAGTGTGCTCGGTTAGTTGAGTTCGTAAAGAATATTTGATGTTCATGTTAGGGCCGCTTGTTCATATTTCAATCTGATATTTATTCAAAACTCTTATGATACAGTTAAACAGTCTTCTTGTAGAAATATTTAAGTACATTAGTTCTTTTAGTTTCTTCATTTACCAAAAGTCATTAGTTTTTTTGATCCTTCCTTTACTCGTACCAATAATATAATACTATTATATGTAGTGCAATTTCATAAATAAAGTCTTTATCCTACTTTTTTCTATTTATACATAAATTCTCCCTGAAAGCATAACAGAATTACCTTTCCAAAGCTAAAGCAAGAGATTTGGAACAGGAATTTTAAATATAATCGGCGTATGCAATCTGCCTTCAGATAAGGCTTTTCGCACGACTGTCAGCTCGTTAGAGAAAACTGCAAACAAATTCGATTACCTAACGAAGCAGGCAGACGGGTGTAGTCAAACAACGCTGTTGTACTAACACTTGGACAGCTCGAGTTTGGGAACTAAGAAGGAATGTACAATTGTTGTGACGTGGGAAACAGTCAATCATAATTGTCTGTGTACAGGGAAATAGTCTGGTTGCTAAGCGACTGCATTGTTAATTAATGATGAGTGGAAATTGTTTTTGTTTATTCTTTTTTGTCTTTCTTTTCTATATATTCGTGTATGTCATGTAATGATGTTAATGTTTTTTTGTGAAATGAATAATTATCTATAGAGAAGTATATAATAACCGATTTAGTTAGTTAGTTTTAAAAATTAAAAAAGTCGACAAAAGTAACGTTAACTTCTTACCAGTTATGACTAATAAAACTTACATATGTTTCAAATTAGGAACTACAAAGTAATAAGTGTGTTTTCGGTTAAAGGGCTTTATGTCCCTAGCACATAAAGCTAATGAGATTCAGGCAAAAGTAGTAAAACGACAATAAGCTGTCATTGTGGCACACAAAGTAACCAGACTGAAACTTGTGACGGAAAATCAATTAGCGTTAGGAGAACCCTCATAAATCATACTGCAGACAAATTAGTCGATCCATTGAAGTTTTAGTACGGATATTACGATTTGGTTTTATACTGCGAACATGTATGAATAGTTAGATTTGGATCGTTTATTTTATTTTTGAGATTTCAAACATAGAGTTTTGTAGATCAAGTTTTTTGTAACAAACCTAAGGCTTTAATTTAGAGTTAGGTGCGAGTATATATATATGTTTATATAGAAAACCATATTTGCGATGTATTTTTATACATACTTCAATTATTACCAGAAAAATAAAAGTAAATCATTAAAAAGCCCAATTTTATAAATACAAATTCAACTATAAACATATCAAAAAACTAAGTTCAACAACCTTTATTATATTTAGGCAATTCGAAGATAAAGATGAAGAACAAAACCAGAATAATCTTGCCATTAAAACTACTTCATACTATACGCAAAATTAGTATTACAAAAGAATAGCCAAACGTTAATCCTTTAACTGTTACTGTACTAACTGGTTTGACGTACACTTTTCCCATTTCCCAACAGGGGGCGTGTTAATAAACGCTGACAAGTACTTTCGTAAATAAAAAAGGGTCAGCCTGTTGGCCAGACAGACAAATAAAGATTTATACGGAACAATGTTGGTTGATTGCTGTATGAACTGCATCCAGGTTTCATGCGCCGTAATGATCCCGTGGAATCCCGTTTCGTACCCGTTTTATAATGAGCGTGTACTGGAACACTATTTTCGTGTAAAAGTAGAGAAAGGATGTATTTGTTAGGGATATTCATATCATATTCATAATGTTGGAAATGGTGAAAAATAAAAAGTTCGAAAGAATTAGTATTGATGTCTATAAATTACATGATTATAATCATGAATCATCTGTTACTTCTGCATTTTAAACATTATTGATATAAGATCCAATTAAAATTAAATAACTTGTGAAAATTATAAATCTCTGTGCATGCATATAGTACACTGTTATAGCAGTAGTAAAAGTTAGATTGATCACAGGATCTCTACTTAGCATAACACCTTCGTCGGCATGACAGTAATATAAATAGATCTCTCGTACCGGGAGGCAGCGTTAAGCTAAGCGCCACGAGGTGCCGCTACTTTGCATTTTAATTAAAACTCCAGATTCATTAGAGGCGTAATAATTTCATAATTCACAATCGTCGAGCTCAGGCAGATGGCTTGCCGATGCTGGCACGAAATAATTGGAAATCCAACTCGCATTCGCAAAGAAAACGTCTCAGTACAATATTCATTCAACACCTTTTAAATGGGTCGAAATTTATAATTACTCAGCTCTTTTAAGGCTCTATAGTGGATCCTTTTTCGAGGTTTATCTTTATTTTGGGTCGGGAATCACCGCGGGATGGATGGCTGCAGGCGCAAGGCGAAATCACTTTAAATTTTATCGAGTTTTCATGTTTTGCCGTCGCCTACCCTTGCGCTACTGTCTATCCCACGACCGCCGTTTGTTTATTATCATCCCTTTGAAACTGTTAGGATTTTTCGACGCTTTGTGCTTTATAACGCGTTTGTCGTGTAATTGTTCCGATGTTGAAATTTGTGTGAAAACTATAGGGCAGTTTTAAGTTCTACACATGAAAGTTGGTTATCGTGTTTTCACTTGGGTTTCGCTAATGAAATATTGCTACACGCCTGAATAAATGAAGCCGCAACGATTACAAAAGAAAGGAAAACGTAAACGGAAACAAAAATTGCAAAACATTTGTCAAAGTCTACCCCACGGAAACGAGGCATAAATAAAGTCCAGTTAAAAACACCGATACATACATAGTACCTGAGGCAAAATAAGCTATAAATAAGGCATAATTCCGTTTACATAAGTGTACGTATAATTTAAACGGCGATGCAAGGAAAAAACGGTTAAAAGGGGAATTTAGAAGGAACATAAGTCAACGAAGAATGTGTTTGTATTTGCATGGTTTGTACATGGAGTAAATAAGTATTCTTGCTTCACTTTGCAGGTAACGAAACATGTCCAATGTGAAATATACTCTATGAGCCACTTTATTACAAGAAAATACATATTCATGTATCATTGAATTATTTCAGTAATGTAGATGTATGTAAGTTATATACATACGTACGTATTTATCATATGTACATCTCTTTAGAAAAAAATTTTCGTATAGACAGACCAGACAAACGATGTACTCGTATGTACGAAAAACGTCAACATATGCACTACCAGACAGTCGAGAGCTCAATTTTAACGCTCTTGAAACTACAGACTGGTTCCGTTTAATCCAGATAGGGTTCGCTCGACTGTTGTCCATTTGCACCTAACAGAATTAATGAATTCTTTGTTCGTTGATTGATTTATGGCGCGGCGACACCTCTGAGTTCCACATGTCAGCTCTTTAACGCTCGGGTTGAACAACAAGTTTAATTAAACGGAACGCCGATAGGTGGCGCACCTATACACGTGCAATTCCCATCGTTACGCTTCAGAGCACCTCGTGTAAAAGAATTTTAATTCACAATATCCCGACCCATTGTGCAATAATGTTTCTGACAGATAACAAAAATAAAGCGCTGGCAAGTTTAACAGAAGTGAATAAAGTTTCAATATTGCGAGGAACAAATCTTCATCTGGTTTCAAGATGAAAAGTTATCTCGCTCAATGAGATTTTACCAATGAACTGCAAGCACTGTTGGGAGAGCTGATTTAAGTTGTGTCTATCAACAAACAAAGCACGAAATCTTCTTTAACCTAACTGAGTTTTGTAGCAGATTCCTATTGTATGGTATGATATATTGTTAAATAAAGAATTTTAGTATTTATTTCCGCCGATTGTGTATGAGAAGATGTATGAGTGTCAATGAAGCGAAAGCGGTCTGTCAGGATCCGTAATCTCTGCTTATCGTCTACAGTGAATCAGGCGTGATTTGTATGTATGTATGTAATTACGTAGATATGCTAGTTTATTTTTTCCGAAGATACTTTAATAACCGAATAATATATTTGACAATGTAGTATTGAAACAATTTTATATTAATATAATAGAGAAAAGACTGTACATAATGTCATGAGGGAAGTTCACTTTGAAGATTTAACTAAAATCGAACGATATTTCGACGCAGCTGCGGTTGTTATTTTTAAATACAATATTTCAAAGTATTAAATCTCATCATCCTTTTCAATACAGTCACAGTTTAAAAATAAAGTAGTTCTCATGAACTCAAGTGTCTGTCAGTAATTTGACACAAATCTCATGTGTACACAGCAGAGTATCAATTTTCTCGTCAAAAAATGTAATAAAAACTTTGTTTTTAATCAGGGTGAAATTCATGGAGTGAATGTAAGCATTATTAGACTTTCAAAAAGTATGATTAAGTACAGTAATACAAATTATATTACAGGTGCTAAATAAATAGGTATATTTACGTCCTTTAATGCCTTTTAGTATAGATAAGCCGAAAATATTCTCAGACAACTTAAACATTGACTTAGTTATGCTTTTTATAAAAGCAAAATTTAGTGACAGACAACTCATCTAACATATACTTATAACTAGATACTGCTCCCTAATCAATTTATAAGTTAATTCCAAATTAAATTATTATTACGTCCCAAGCTACCACGAGACATGATGTAGGTATATTAATAAGCAAATAAAGCCCACGTATGGCAGGAATTTATTGGAATTTCTCGGAAAATGTTAGTATGTTACGGCTTTCGTTATGAAGTGATAATGGGTGCTTTTATAACACCTGGCCTGTGCCGCAGTTTTCTAAAGAACGTAATATTTTCTTGGCTTTCAGATTTTAGTATGTCATAAAGAAGGATTCTAGACTAAGTGCAGGAACGTATGTTTTAAAAATAGTTAGGTGTCGTTTTACCGTAGAGTTGTTGGCTCTTTGTAAGCTTATGGTGCAGAACTTACCTGAAATTAAAGAAAGAAAATGGTTAATAAATAGTTTGTAGGTAAATGTAGCTGCTACTTATTATTATGCATAATATTACAATGATACTGCATTATTTAATAAATACCTATAATAATGATTGAATTCGAATTTCAATAGTTTCGATAAAAGATATTAAAACAAATCTGTTATTACAAGCATATCCCATGTAAGAAAATAGTCTTGTAGTGTATGCATGTATCTGTTCCAAACGTTCTCATTTCTCTTTCATTCCTAATAATAATAAGATATGCACATATTTTGTACATTCACACACGCAATAGGTTTACCACAAAGGTTGTTTACCAGTCCATCGCGGGATACATTTTAATCAAGCCTAACCTTGTGCTTCCAAAGGCCGGTGGACCTCGCGCGAAACGGGACTATTTAATTAGAGGAAATATTAAATTTTCCGCTTGACAACCTTACGACTTTTGTATGCAAATTCTGCGCCTGAATTGTATAGGAACATGGCAAACTTACATGGTTCGTGGTGCCTGTAAATCGGGGGTAACGGTGTGTTTTCACAAATGTGCTGTTGGGCGTGTAATGATGGCTTTTTTAACAAGCCTTTTCGTTCATTTACATATTATAGTGTACGGGTTGCTCTACTTTGTTTTTGTAGGGAATGATTTAAAAGGTAGCTGTGTGTTGCCGATTGTGTTTTGTTTGCTTGAGTTACAAGTTGGTGTGAGAAAATCATATTCAATTCCTATAATTTACATATACTGCTACTATTTATTACTTTGGAGGGAATTATTTTCTAGGAAGTAGTGTGTTTTGATTTGTGGCTTGAATACTTCGCTTGCTTGTTCGTCTTAGAAAATGTATTTCCAATCAATAACAACAAAGCTACATTACCATTCACACATCCGATTTATTTTTTAATTATAAACACCACAGGACGGTGCTGGGTAACAAAAAATCATTTCCTGTATCTAAAACAATATACTAAAATATAATCCCATACATCACGTATGTAAAAATATCTAAGCTTATCCGCTCCTGAATTCTGACATGAAATCATAACAAGCACTCTCGTCTTTCGTCTCCGTCAAAGCCATTATTCGAAGACCTTCAAAGGACTGACAAAGCAATTATTTTATCTTTAGGTGGTGCAAGTTACGCGGGTCAAGTTAAGCTAGCTACTCACGCATCCATAAATACGCGGAGTGCTTTTAAATAGACGTTGAAAGAAGTCGACAGACAGCCATCGAGATATCCTAATAGGAGTATGGTAGGCGGAGACGGTCTATCGTCAGAAGTAATTACAAATTGTCCCCTTTTAGTATACGAGTATGTGAGGAGCATGACTTTAAAAGCGTGTTTAGATTTCATATCACAAAATGTTATTTTTAAATCTATTAACTAAAAGTTTGAAGACTTTAAATAGATTAGATGTGATTTGCCTACAATGTCATAGAACTCTTGTTTTTAAAAGAGGTTAAGTAATAAATAATATATAAAGATATAGATTTGATAGCAAACATAAAATAATCACTCTTGTGTATTAAACACGGGTATTCTTATTATAATTGACAATTATTTTGCCATTTATCCAAAAACTATCATACACTTGCTATTTATCTAATTATAGCGTCAGTTCTAATATATTACATTACAGTATTGTCATAATTCCTCACTTTTCGTAGCATTAAACGTAAATAAAGCACTAAGTCCGTCTTGAATATCAAAGAACCAGTTGCAGGAATACGTAAGAGCAGTTTTAACCCAATTCGAAATGTCTGCCAAGAGAATAACCAATTGAGAATGCAATCTGCTCACAGCTGAGCTTAACTATTAAAATGCTCATGTAACTGGCTTAACCGCTCTAAACTCGTGTAAAAGCTTACAGTGAAGTCTAGCTTGAAAATTTCCCTCTAACAATGTGTTACACAAACATTGAGAACTAGGGGATCTAATTTGGCGCTCAAGTTTACCTTTGAACTGGGTTTAAATATGTAGGGCTTTCTCGAAAGTTTTCGAAGATTTCTCTTTGCTACATAAAGGTACATATTAATATAAATAATAAACATACGTTAGCTCTACTTTAAGGTTGTCTTAAGAAGTTTATTAGCCACTATAGTCCAACAACTAGACATTAACTAAAACGACAGGTTACCAGTCGATTGCCGTTCAAAGATACCGATTATTACCTTTCTCGATAGGTCAGAAACCAATAGCTAGTGATTACCAGGATTATCATCAATACAGAAACTGACGATACATGTACAATGTTGTATAACTTCTTAGATCTAACAAGAACCGTTAATACCTAATACTTTTTTAATTACAAATATTATATACATACATACACATCACGTCTGTTTCCCTGTAGAGGGGTAGGTAGGTATATCACGGAACCCCATTTGTCCCGATCCTGACAGACCACTTTCGCTTCATTGACACTCATACATCTTTTCAAACACAATCGGCGGTTACATGTACTCCTAACGTCACCCTTTTTCAATATAGCGTCTATCTGACTTTCATATGTCTTATTAATCAAAAAATTTTTTTTTTTATTACTGGAAGCTATGTATGAGTTTGTACATTAAGTAACAGAAGCACTAATTGCTAGGATCGAACAATGGTTCGCTAACTAGGCTTCGTGTACGTATGCGCTTCAATCACGTGAGATGTATGGCCAATTGTTGTTCCGAACTGTCAGTTGATTCTAATCGAGTTAGAGAACTTTATGTCGTGAGTGATCTGTGTTTGAAGGTGTTACTGAGACTTCTCATCTACTAGTATAAATTGCTATCTTATGTTCTAAAAGAACATTTCCTCATAATTACTATAAGCTCATACTGTTGAATATAAAATATTTGAAGCAAATCAAAACCAAATTGATGGTAAGGTACTTAGAAAAAAGTATTCGTTAAACAAAGTTTGACATCAAAGAAAATATCATGTCCTTTAAATAAGTTCAAAATTGATGGCATTTTAAAATATAATAGTACATGTTTGCTCTATTAAGCAACTCATCACAATGTTGACTAAGTAATTATAAGCTTTTGACTAATCTGAGAGGATTCACGATCGTGATACGCATTGATATATTATTAAGAGAAGTGGAGGATCGAATTGAAATATAAGTAATGTATGTAGCCCTCTCTTATGACAATCAATGTGACAAATAGTTATTATTTAACCTTCTAAGTTTAGTGTGACCCTTAGAATGTCGTTTATGCCACTTCGCAGCAATCAATTGTTAATGGTCATGTTTATGTCGAACAATTTATTTACAATAACAATCACTTGAATGCTAGTGGTGTGGTTCCGGGTTCAATTCCCGTTGGAGACTAATATTATTCTTCTGCATTTTACATTACACAACACACGACATTTTTCATGAGACGGAATCATACACAGGTATTACTTTCTTTTTAATATTTAGGACATTATTACACAAATGGAAATAGTCCCTTTGCAAAGTACATTTAACACTTGGTTTTAAGGGTTCTAGTCAACTATTTTAGAAATATACACTTATTATATGCAGACAAATACATATATAGCGTTTATGATCAATGACCAGACTGTTTCACTTGTTTTAGTTTCTAAAAATAATATGGGTTATTATAATTCATCTCTTAAAAAAGAACCCTATTTTAAGTGGGAAAACAATGTTGTGACATATTTCTTACTTATTTAAAGTACAAATTTTTTGCTTAATAGTTTTCGCTATGTACATGTTAAAGTTTGTTAACTATATTTTCTTATCACATGAACCACATAGGAAACTAGACGACGAAACAAACACTAGGCTTGCATAGTTAATTAAGCCAACGTTCGCCACAAAGACAATGCAAGTAGCGTGACATATCTACACCCTATGGATTCGCTTTTTTAAAAGCCTTCGCTTATCCAACAGTATCGGGCCAGGATATGTATGGCTAAGTGAATGTCCTCCGAACAATATTGTGGTGTACCTAATACGCTAGGGAGACAAAGGGAACAGTGTAAATTGTGTGGGTACTCTTAATTTGTGCTTTGCAAGTACCAAAACAGGATCCAGGAACAGTTTGAGTAATATGAGTGTTTTGTGTTGTTTGGGAGGATATAATGTTATTTTTCGTCTCAATACATATGTTATATATAATGTAAAGTCCTTCTTTTAAGTTCTAGTCTTTCAAACGTAACATTTGTAAAGTAGTGTTACTATTAGTTATTAGTAAAAGTGTCTGTCATAAAATATTTGTTAGGAAAACATGAATAAGCCTTTTAAAACATTTACAATATTATATTTACAACAATGGATCTTTATTGTAATTGAACAAACAATGAATATCAACAATCCAAATTTAACACTTAAATATCAACCCTTCAAGAAAGTCTAACCCCACTTGAACGAATGAATGAAATCAAACACAACTTTACATTTCTTCATTCATTCATTTCATTTGCATACTTCTCTGACGCTCTGTCAACTTGTCACTCTTCACGTTAAATTGCTTTCACGGCACAGTTTTGACATTGTAGCGTTGATATGTACTTAGAGATGATTCGCAGTACTCATAAACGTTATTGTGCTGTACAGAATGACTGTTACTGTGAAACTGACAGGTTTAAGGGGATCTCTTGGAATTTTAGTCTGATTTGTAAACATTTGCGAGAAGTTGAGCGTGAAAGATGAGCAGACGTGCCATGTGAGTTTAGATACCTATTTATGCTTATAAAAGATATAAATGGGGGTTTATGAAAGGGGTTGTAGCTGCGTGATTAAGGCAATGGATTTGACGCAAATTTCCACCAAAATTTAGTAATGGGAAAGTTTTGATATCAATTATAAAATCAATACTAACATAATAAATAAATAATTACAGTATCTAACTAGAAAAAAAATATATAAATATAATTGATTCATATGCATATAATATAATCTTAAATAGATTTGTATACACTTCAATGTAATTCAATAGCGCCATCTAGGAACATTTTCAGTGTTGCGAACTAAGCTGTAAGCTGTAAAAGCTTTGTAAGTTTGGAGTCGCCCTTCCCGAAAACATTTCCCGAGGGAGACTTGGTACTATGGAGCGGCAACAGATGGCGTTGAATAACGAAAGTGGGATGGGACATAATACTGACCATGCTATATTTAGTTTTTTTACATCATCAGTCGCTACGAATTTTGAGCCTTAAAAATATGAATTTCAAATTAACAATGTTAAAATTAATATTGTATTTAATCATAAAACAAAAACTCAGGTTATTGATTAATTGCCAGTCTATCGACTTTGAAGATGTCATTACGTAAGAGAAAATGCTGACATATTGCCACGTAGAGGCGGTTTAATTTTAACTTTTATGCTTATAGAATATACTACTAGTATAATATTAGTCTTTATGCAATTCAACGTTATCTTGCCTTAACATATACCCATACAAAAAGACCACCAAGGAGGTTCGATACAATCTCCTTTGATTAGAATTCACGAAATAGGCCTGTCGTCGGTCCAACTAAAAAGGTGCTAGCGCGTGAGTCACGTGACTCAAAGTTTTGAGTCAAAGAAGCCGACCACATTAAGCGTAGGCCTCCAGACGCGTTCCTGGTACTAATAGTCAGTAGAATAGGTTTATTGTTCTAGGATAATGGGTATTGGAATAGGTTGAATTTGTTTTCTATGTGGTTCGTGAGCTTATATTAGTAAAATTAAATAACGGAAAAACAGTTATTTGTTCAAATTGATTTAAAGTTTTGGGTAAATGCTTATTTTGTTGGTAGCAATATTAAAGCCAATGATTTGTGTGGTCTTTCCGATAATAAGGAATACTCTTTTGATTTATTAAGAGAAAATGAGCAAATAATTTTACTTGTAACAATTAAAAATGAAGCGAGCACTGCATTCATTTATATTCTTTTAAGCAAATTTCAATAAAGTATTAACTACAACAAATTCACAACATAACTATGAAGAATACTTGTGTGATTCCAATAAATAAATATCTCATATGTATTTGCAGCGATTGTGTCATTTTTTATAATTTTCACCCTACGTTCATGAAGTAAATAAAATTAACCCAAATGATCAAAACAATAACGTCGAACACAATTCGAAATGAAATAAATACTAACAGGTACATAATATATACAATTAAAATAAAACAAATACAAAATACCTACGCAAGTTATATTTACAATATTATTTCATTTTCTTCGGCACAGAGCAACGGAGGCTTGGCATAATGCCTCTTGCATATTTAATCTGACAGCCGTTCCCGCGTAAAAACGTCAGTCACATTTGAGTGATTTTCACTTTAATATGTCAAAGAGAATCATGAAATAATTAGTTGATAAGTAGACATTGGATGTGACTGTGAGGTAGGATGCTGTATTAATAATGCAAGGGACGGGGCATGTCTGATGGAGCCTTATTCCGAAGTAGTTAAAGCGAAAGTTCAAACTAGTTTAATATGCAGTGGTTACATACTTTATTTAAGTTTCTAGTTATGCTGTCTTTAATGTACAGTTTTAAGCAATTCTACATTTTAAATCTGAACTAGAAACATGAAGTTTATTTTAATTACGGGAAAAGCTGTGTATTTATTGATCAATTTAATGTAAAGTTGCTACTAGTTAACTAAAACGGTAATAAAATCTATGATTTTATATTGGGAGGTTTATCTCTTGTGAAAGTAGAGATACTCATATCTAGATTCTGTATACAGAGTAAAATATCAAACGCATTTAAAAAATAATAAAACATATATAAAGCGAAGTCATTTAAACTATATTTTGGTGAATAAATTCCAAATTCTACCCAAAATTTGCAAACGTTTCAAAATCCACCTTCAAAATAAACCTAATCTATCCTTCATTCATCATGGTTTCACAATCCCCATTATAAATTGAAACCAATATAAACAAACAAACATAACACAAATGACATGTGAACCCAGAATTTCCGGTAAAGTCGGCGTCAATCACATTAAAATAACATACGTACCCAGCCTTACTCTCCCTGACCCATCTCATACATTCAAAAGGTATTGTTAGGTGACACAGTTGGGTGAAAAAGCTCTAACCAAATTCGTAATCCACTTTCATTTGTATGATCAAAGAACACATTAAACCGGGTTTTTGCTTTTTTAAATAATGCTCCCTGGTTTGCTTGTGTGTGAGTGTCTTTTTAATTGAATAGGGATACTATAGGAAGGTATTTTCAAACGAGAAAGCGTTTGTGTATTTATTTCTAGTTATAAACTCGTAGTTTAAATTGATTTCGTATAGATAAGGAGTACTTTTTTGTTGTTACGTGTTCTTAGTACACATTTTTATATTTATTTCTAATGTGTGCAAGTAAGTTGTATAATCATGAGTTAATATATTTAACTATATGTAATTCATGTCTGATTAACGCTTTCGGTATATAAGAAGCTAGAGTGATAACCGACGTATTAATAAACCTTTTTTTGATTTACTACGTTCATGTACGAATAAATACGAAACCTCTAGAACATTGCGGCTTAATAGCTGTCATAATCGCCCATATAGCACAAAATGCTTTCAATAGTACCTCCACAAAAGAGAGACAACAACTTTACAGCCGTCTTGCGTGTACAAAGTGCTCGTACAAGCAATTATTTGCGATTGTTCACGGAATCTCGGATACATGATCATCTGTTATTGAGACATCAGAGCTGCAATGGTGTTTGATGGCCGTTAGACACGAGTGCACGAGTCAATAATAGGTAATGTGTCTGCTCTTTCTGTGTGGAATTCACTAACCTCAAATATACTTTCTCAATATGAGAGACGATGAAAAAACTGTCATTTCTGACATGTCAGTCGGGGTTAAAGGAGCTTAAGTGGGAATTTAAGAATGGCTGTAGATAATTGTTATACGTAAGTTCGAAAGAACGTGTTTCAACGTAAGGCCACATTAATTTGAATAAGTATTAGGTTAACAAACATTCAGTTCAAGAAACCTTGATTAATATATTCTTGGATTCTAGCATGTATTGAAAGTGAAAGAATACAGACGATAAACAATTGCCAACTTAAGATTTGACTTAATGTTCCTTTATTCGACAAATCAATGTTAATATTTTTACCAAGTACTATTATTTCCATCCAGCAGTCACGGCTAATCGCTCCCTTGCACCACACCTATCTTGACTCCACATTCGTAGGGGAGAGCAAACAAGGTGATCGACACCGCATTATCCCAGCACAATGCTGATGAGCGCATAGACTTAATTGTTCAGCCACCAAGGGGCACATAAGACAATGGGAATAATTATTAGAACATTCCATGCAGATACCGTCTGCAGAGACAATGGCGGCCATGGCGGTGTCTTTGTGGGCAAATGTCAAATCAAATTGAAAGGAAGGCTTGGAATATTTCGATGGTCAGCCGATGAGACGTATGCAACTATAGAACATATGTATGTATAGCTGATTACGTTACAGATTATGGTCTAAGCATGGACGAGGCAAGACATCTACATATATAGTCTTATGATATAAAGCAAAGAATACTATTTTCATATTCAACTATATAGTTACGTTTACGTATCTAATGGCTTACGACTTAAAATCAATCGTTAGTATTTAAAAAAAAATCAAATTGTGTAAATTGTGAATTAAATGATGTGATATCGACGAGATTTAATTGAGCCCATTATTTACTTGAACACTCGTAGCAAGTATTTACTACTTTCCGTAAATATTAGCAGAAGAGTCGAGAACAATAAGTACCTCTCAATTCAAGTATGTTTGCGCCAATCAGAAGCTGAGTCAACTCTCAGTATTATATTATGAGTAAAGTAGAAATATGTATATACTCGTAGATATAATAATAATATGTATGTATATGTATTAATAATACTACTACGGTAACAGGTTTTCTGAAAATCGTGAAAAAACCTAACTGTTAAACCTAATTGGAGACGTGGTTTACCACCTGTTACATTTGGGTGCTGACGATCTGACTGTTGTCAACACATGGTTACGAGAAGGCTATAGAGTTACTTCCTCAGCTATTGTGGAGATGAACAGCCGAATCTTTCACTAGCCCGCTAGGCTTAATGATTGACACAATTTGGTTTGTTTTTATATACTGTGATTGGGGCAAGCATTCGAAATCATTAGGATCTGGTAAAGTTTGTGTTTTTGAACAGCTAGGTAAGGTTCCAAAAAGTTCGCATGTCGAAGCAGAAACTAACGAGGAGCTAGTAAAATATTTGGCTCTATCGCCTCGGGTCATTTTGATTTATGAGCAATCAAGTATTCAAGCTGCGGTGTACATTTGATTTATTCCTTGGCAATGGTTTTCACGCAATCACTGGCACTTCTTGGGGGTGAATAATGTTTGAACGGACTGACTTATTTTTAATCCTTTAATCAGTTGAATATTCAAATGACGGAATAGGCTTTGCACACCAAATAGTCATTAACAGGTCAACTAATCAAAATATTGGCGACCAACATTCAAGATGTAGGTCATATTACAGGTGAGTGAAAAGTTTGTTAAGTTTCAGTATGAATAAGAAAATTTTAACTTCTTAATTCGTTTCCTATCCGTCCTTTAATAATAATATGTAAATGCTTATTGTCACTTTAAGTATCGACTGTCTGGTAAAAGTGTATTATTTAATACCACCGTCCAATACAATGGCCAATTAATGGTAGTTATTGAACACATGATTAAGAATTCGATCCGCATTTACTAAGTTGAAATCAAAACAATGGTTACTATATCGTTACAAAACTTCAAGTTCTAAGCTAAACATTACTAAGTAGAATCGTATTCGAGTTTTCAGTTCACCTATTTAAAGTTTACGATACATAATCGCTACAATGTAATACCATTAGAGGAATTCCAACGCAATATTTTTTACGACCTAATTGAACTAATAAAGTTTATTCAAGCATCTCATTAAGTGACATTATGACCCAAATGTATCAAAACTATGCCAAAATTAGGGCTTGGCTCCATCAAATATTGTTCAGTGGAATTTTATAGCCTCATGTTTCAACAAGCAAAGTTAATGTGAACCGGCACGCGAATGCTGGTAATTAAAATTATTAATAATTATTCTTTTCTAGCCAAATGTGTTCCATGTTTTACGCGGGCGTGGGCTAGGAGTGGTGGATACTCTTTGATCGAGCTACTAGAGATTTTAATTAGTAGCAAAATATATTTTTAGATAAATCTGTAATACTTTTTCCTAGAACTGTTATTGTTGAAAATATTTTGCTTTACATTTAATTACTTATTTACCCTCTGCTAGTGTGAGAGGTAAACATAATAAACATATAGCTATTTTTATTTCTAGCATGTCGTACGAGGCGACTAAGGAGTAATATATACTATGAACGTTATGACGAGTGTGTATGAGGAGGTGTATGCATGTCAATGAAGCGAAAGCGGTTTGTCAGACTCGAGACAAATATGGTGATGTGTACGTATGTACTATGTGTAAAAGTTACAATGTAGCTATCTTATAAATTTGTACTACTTTGCGTCAAATTTCCAATTTGTCAGTTGTTACATCGGTTCAGTTTTTTCACTTTTTGTGTTCTCTGTGAGATATATTTATGGAAATAAGCGCATTTATTTTCCTATGTATCCTTGTTTTTTATGTAGTTATTTTCTCTGTTCATTTCTGTTTTGTTTCCTTAATAAATAAATATCTTCATTTCATTTATATACATGAAAGTACACTTTTTATGTACTGCGTAAACAAAATATACTGCAAACCATATAGTAAATATTAACTGAAATGTTTTCTTTCTCATTGTAAAAAACAAAAGTGATTTATTAGCATCGTTGTTTCCAAATCGCAATACATGAAGGCCTATACACGCAAGACTCTATTCACTTGACTAGCGTTTGGACGTGGAATATAAACTATCATAAATAATTCACGTGAAGAATCATACAGAACCTTTCAGCAAGAAAGGAAAGGGTACGAATCTTTCGTTTATAGATAAAATATTAATCTTATATGCTGAAGGATTCAATCAAGATATTCTTTCATAATACGTACATTTCTATACCTTGTTTGTATTCAGATTGTATGTTTATTTCCGATAACTCAGACTGATTGGTGTATAATTATCTATAAGTTAATACATAAAATTTAAAGCAGTTGTCAATTAATCAATATATAATGAACACTTTTTTCAAAGAAACGATTGTACCTTAAAGATCATAACGTTCTATCTACACCACGAAGATATTTGGACCTCCATATATGTACATATTTATTACACTAAAGCGTCAATTACGCGCCAAACAACAGGATCGTCCATATTTAATGCTCACGAGGCAAGCCAGACAAAGAAATGTGAGTTAGATCGTGCCCTAAATAAACTGAATGGTAATTTGGCAGCCTCTGGGTCGACCTTTGCCCCTTGCCATTATTTATTTAATACACTCAACTCAGACAGAGACCTTACTGAGCTGAGTAATTGTCCTTTTGTAATTCATCACCCATCTCAAAGACTTACTTTATCTGTTCATTTTACTGCTACACTTACTGTACTACACTCGTACATATGTATGTAAGGGTCACCAATGTAAGATCTTTGATGAAGTATCTTCACTGTATGGTTTTTAATCACTGATATTTTTTACTAGATACGAGTAAGAAGCCGCCTTAAAACAGCTGGTGATGTAGTTTTTTATCACTGATACCGTATAATTTTTACTAGATACGAGTAAATAGGCACCTTACAACAGCTGGTGATGTCCGGCTGGTTAAAATATTGTACGTAGATTGTACGTCAGTATGTTAACTTATTAATATATATGTCATATGGTAATATAGAAAATATACTATAAATTGATAAGTAATACTATTTTATTAAACACTATTTACGTTGCTCATAATATTCAATACACTACAGTCTGGCTAACGAAAGTAGATACTGAAAAAGCGCGGCAAATTTAAAATATATTAGCATTGCAACCCTAAAATAAAAAGGAAAGACGGAACAACTCACTTTGATACTTTGACATTTATTTTTATTTTACTAGTGGATGCTTCCAATTTTGTTCACGTTATGACGTGATTAATAGTAGTTTATATAACTTGTTATCTCTTTATTAACTCCATACCAAACATCACACGGATACGTCACTCCATTGTAGCGTATTAAAGAAACAAAAAGAACAAACAAAAAATAACTAATACGAATATGTACTTACTTAATTAAAATAAAAAAATATCATGACATTTTGATCGTACTAACCTAACCTAACTATACGCAAGTCAACCATAAAGAAACATCAACAACACGCCATATTCGGCGTCAGAAATAGGAATACCATACACTGATTCTGATTTTACCAAATTTTTCGGAAAACAGATACAAATTAATTTTCTTTAAAATAAAATTGCCAAGTTTTTTCTCTACCTAATTAGTTAAGATATAGTGTATCTAATTACTTAAGCTATTTATTAGACCAACGTAAGGCTTACTGTAGCTCTTGAAATGATCTAACACGTACATACGAAACTTATTTTCGATTAACACAATTTTAGAAGTCGTACGAATTTTTAAAACTCATTTTATAAAATGTTTTAATTGAGTTTGTTTTAAAAAGGCCTTTTTGGAATTAATTGTTCCTAAGTACTTTCTACTTAAAATACCCCAAATTTAGGGTAAATATCCGATGATAGGAACACTTTAGTGTTGTAATATAAAAAGTTTGCAAAATAATCCAGTATCTACTTTCGTTAGCCAGACTATAACATTTCACATTCTAAAATACAATTCAAATAGGTAAACTCTTCTCCGAACCGAAAACCAATGAACCGTTTAATTATTACTTACTAAAAATTTCTCAACATAAATGCTCCATCTATATATCATATAAGTCCATAGCATAATACTATGATCGGAAACACAAATAAGATTTCTAAGCCAAATGAGCTGCTCGTACTTACATAAATCCTTGCTGGTTTAAGCCATTAATTTCAGCCGCTACAATGGCACGCCTAAGTTGCCTTGGGCACCTCTCCATGTTCCAAAGAACATCTTTATTGATATTCAAACAAAGGTACAGCCAATGCTAATGATAAATTAAGATGAGCTCGTGAAATGGTTGGAGAGAATTTGAATTTGAATGCTAATCAGGTATTTTGACGACTTATTTAATTAAGTCCTCAAATTTCCATTGTTGAATTGAGGACGTAATAATGAATAATACAATCGATATCAATGATTGCTTTCGATAAAAAGAAACATATTATGAAAACAAGAAACAAGAGTTTCCTTGATATTACAAATAAGTACTTCAGATATTCTAATACAAATTATAAGCACGGATTTCGTCCTTGATCACAAGAGTGTTCGAAATTTTCTCACTGAAGTATTTTATTTATTTACAAAAGTATCGTCAGACTAATATGTGAACATCTATACAACAGGCAGTTGTTAAGTAAATCGTTAGGTACAGGAAATTCTTCGCTCGTTTAAGGGATTTGGATATATGTAATGCATATGTTGTAACTATTTTGCTTAGACCTTCTTACCTTATTTACACGCCTTATAAACAAAATAAATAAACATTTACAACTTTTTTATTTTAGTTAAGGTTTTATAATAAGACACATCATCGTGATTACTCGACATAAAAAAATGTATTAACACTATTTTTTCTTAAATTTCACGTCAAAGAACATTAGTTTTCGCAATTTGTTCTAAAATTATCTTAGCTTAATATATTATACTTGAGAACTTTTCTTCGGCGCCTCTATTTGAGTTGAAAGTGCACGGTAATTAATCTCACAAGTTCCAAGTTCCACTCAAAAGATTATAACATATAAATGCACTTAAGCTTCTGTGCTCAGAACGGTTTTTCTTCAAACTAATTTTACTTTTACCCTCTCTAAGGAATTTTTAATCTACAGACATTATATACTTACCATTACTATATAATGTATCATAGAGAAAACATGAAAACATTCAAAGTACATTATTCTTCTACAGTAAGATCCCGTGCTAGTCTGAGATGTAAATAAAATGCTAACTAGCTGCTGTTGATCTCAGCTTGTCTTAGAGGCGTTATGTAGGAAAATTATTTATGAAATAATCTGACTCACACATTTTAAAAATAAAACACCTTATAGTAACAAAAGTTTTGGATGTAAAAAGTTTGCTAACTAGCTGCCGTTCTTCCCGGCATATTATAGGAGGCGATTAAGGGATTAAGAGGGAATAGAATCTTTTGGGTGATGAACTAGCAACCAGCCACCAATGTTCCATTATGACATTGCAACCCCAATATTCCTGTTAAAAAGTGACCTAGAAGATATTATGTAGCCGAGGTTCTAACCTTCCTGAAAGGGATTAAATGACGTGAATGTACATGTATATATGTATGTAACAAATACTTATACACGTATATATGTATATAACCAACGACGACAAATGACGCAAATTCGCAGGTAAGACACACACAAACTGCAATATTCATATCACGCTTTCAATCCGAACTCCGAGAACCACTGAACAAGTGGAGGCAAACTTCTATAACTCCACTGCCCTGAATGTCGTATGAATAAACATAATCCTGCACATATCACGAATCTCTGTCGCATTGCATGTTAATCACAATGCTTTGGAACTATAGTTCAGAGTTTCAATTCGCTGACATAATAGAGGCAGTTGTAGTTTATTGCACGCTAATTTAAGGGTTTAAGTAAACGGTAGAAAAAGTTGTGTATTTGTGTTTTTATATGTCATTTTAGATAAGTAATATTTTTGTGAAGAAACCTTTATTAAACAAAGCCAGCGTTTTCAAAAGACGACGTGGGAAATCACAAAAAAATATGGCAAAAAAAATATCGTGGTCTTACACAATAACGTTAGTATAATATAGATAAACCGGGAAGAACAGCCTCGAGTTAGCATACATACATACACATCACGCCTGATTCCCTGCAGATGGGTAGGCATGGATCACGGATCCCCATTTGTTCCGATCCTGACAGACCACTTCATTGACACTGATATTCTCATACACACTCGGCGGTTATAGGTACTCCCAACGTCACTATTTTTCAAGTTAGCATTCGCCTTATATATCAGACTACCACGAGACACGCTACTTATTGGTCTTAATAATTAAATTTATAATAGATATTTCTGTTCTTATAGGACGTCCTCAATCATCATAGACCATGATCGAAGACCTACTACACTACAGGGGCATAAATCAATAAGATTAGCAAATGAATTCAATGAAGGCATCATCGCAGATAATCCATTATCCGAACGAATCCACACTGAGCACGTCCAAGATGAAACGATACAAGGACGATAGTTCTGATGGACCATAGAGCTTGAAAAGAACCTATACATATGTCCTAATATGCCTTGATGCTATAGATAGGACCTAAGATCCATTCCATCTACCCATTGGATGAATATATAAGCAGATAGGTATAGTAGGTACGTAGCTCAGTTGTTTGGGGCTTGACTTTGTATCAGTGGGTACAGTTTCAGTTCAAATCCCGCTTTAGCACTAATTATTTGGCTACAAGGTGGCCATATCATTAACTACCTTCGAAATTTCGGAGATGGAAACCTGAAGCTCTAGCTACCCGGAAGGGTTTAATGCGCGTGAACGCGTTTGTCTTTATAGATCAAGTATAGATGGGCTAGTGATACATTTATGTATTTCATTGTGAATGTAGTTTATGTTGAACATATTTGTTATTTACATTACTGAATAGGTTCCACTAATCCCTTTGCAATTAGTCGCGCCCATCGGAATGAAATGCTGTCAACATTTTATTTGCCTCCCAGCTTGACTAGCATGACACTGTAACCTAAATACATGTACATTTATTTAGAAATTTACTAAGAAACTAGGCGTCAACCCAGTCTATTGGACACTGTATATCAACTTGCGATATATGTATTCCATATCAATGTTATTATCATAACTTCGTTAGTTTTTCTGAAGGTGACAGATCAGATCAAAAGTCGCACAGCTTTTCTCCAATCCTTAAGGGAATTACTTAAGTATGTGTGTATATAAAGGTCCTATCTAAGTTTGTCTATTTGTTCTGTGTGCGAATGTTCCAGTTGTAAATAGAGCACCAAACCCGGTCCCCGGAGGAGGCCGGATTAGTTCCGTATACAAACGCTGAGCTCGCTTCCCTTGATTAGAATTTCCGAACACACTTATCGAATGGAAATAAGAAATTCCGTCTTACTTTACCTTTTGGGTACATTGGGGTCCTAACTCTATCATGTTTAAGAGTTTAGGGTTACGTTGGAACTGGGGGTTGCTAGTTAATTTTTTTTAGCAGAAAGAATTTCAAACCAGTAACAGTTTCACACTCACATCTAAACACATACTTAACATATGCAATATCTTGTATAAATTTATAATAATATATTCATATGATATCATTTGTTGATTTTATGTCATATTTCAATAAAATATTCGTATACTTATGTACATGCACTGTGATTAGTTGGTTTAATTTTACGTATTGTTTCTTAAAGCATTACATAAGACACTGTTTCAGCTATTTGTTATCATAGTTGTCAACTATGCCCAATTATACTCAGTAATTATTTACAATACTTTGTATTATTTATATTTAATAATATACATCCATCTATCTAAATATTTACGTACTTACGAGTAATTATATACATGATTTATCTTATTCGCAAAGCACATTTGTTCAACATTGTCCTTGCGGAATAAATTAATTTACCTCCAGTGTTCGTACGAATGCATTTCTTGGCATAGGTGAACTGGGCAAACAAATAAGTAATGTAACCAGGCGCATAGTTGACGAACCACAGAAGCTATCCACTACATAATTCACACTGCATGCACTGGTATAGGGCGGTCCTTTAACGGTATCAATATTTGGGTTACCGGTTCATGGATGTTACTTTATTAGGTATTAATAAATTAAAACAATTGTCGCTTCTCGTTTGCAGGGTTGTAGTTGGCACGAATTAAGATGGTCATTGTTTTATTTATTACAGGTAAAAAGATAAATTAAAATTATAACTTTCCTTCAGGATTTAAGGTACGATAATTAAGAATAGTGTGTAAATATATATCTCTATTTTGTTTCAAGAGCTTTCCTTGGAAATTAACCGAGTCGACGAAATGCGATAATTATCACGAAATATGTCGGATTAATTGGTACCCCGGTATCGCCTAATGATACTTAACAGCTAAGCCAATCGAAAATAAATAGGGTTTCTATGAAATAATTTATGAATTACAATCGGAGTATTTACTGCTATATTACGGATTTATTATTTAGTCATAATAAAACTAGTAGTACATATTTAGTTACCGATTAAAAAGTCAGAACTTGGAGGTACCGTCTCCGAATCTGTGAAGGTAGTAGTGTAAGATTCTATGGACACAATGATTCTGTTACCGGTACTACTTTTAAACTCCTTATAGTGTTTCCCATCTCTACTTTCATTGTGCAATGAAAGGCGTAGTAAAGGCTACCCGCATTCTTATTTATATTGCAATTGAAATGCCTTTCTATTATTTATTATACGGTTCCTTGTTAGAGTAAGCGCACTAGGTACATAATTCTTCGCGAATCAACCAAGAAAATGTATAACTTATTTGGACATGTCAGGGATGCCATATATTGTAAATAATATGTTTATTAACCAAATAAAACCAACGTTTAGGAATAGACTTAAGCTAATGCAGTTTTACCAGCTAGCACAGTTAGTACTTTCTGTCTTAACCAGGTATTCTCATATCGATGACCAGTATTTTTGCTAGATATACGAGTACATGCTTATACCTCATGTCTGTCTTCCTATCTAGGTATTTTTCTTATCATACAATAATTGCATCATATGCATATCATATGCATGTTTAATTCTTACAAGGTTCTGACCCTATCAAAAGGGATTTAGGTCCCAATATCCATAAACGCTGACGACTAAGTCAGCCCTGATCTCCGGTCTTTCTCCCACGCAGGGATACTCTGCACATAGCTCTGATTGTTATCGACACACAATGGGTTATTAAGAAAACGATAACTTGATTGCTATCGGCTTATCTATGGCTCCGGAGGATCTTCGCTGTCTGGCTCTATGCAGAACCTGAGTTATTGATTGGAGATCCAAATGAGGCGATACGGGGATCGTGGGGCTTAGAAAAAGCCTTTTCACTATTGATGGAGCTGGTATCGTGATTTCAGGGCTGTTTTGTGAGTAAAGGTTTTGAATATATAATAAACTTTTTGATTGTTACTAATACATGAAATATTGTAACTCTATTACAACATAAAAAATTAATAATGCATTTAAAATATTTTAACTGTGTAAACGATTTGTATAAACGATTCATCTGCTACGTGATTGGTTAAAAAGATTTCGTAATCTAACTAATTAGATTTTTTTATATGAATCAGATACAAATTTATCATTTATATTATGGTCGTTAAGTATTATTAGACCTACAATATATATCTACGTATCTCAATATTATAAGACAAAAGAAATCTACAACTTACAATCTCTCTTACGTTCCAAATTCAGCACATGCAATACTAATAACATGTTCCTACAAGCCTTTCCTCTTGATAAATAATTCCAGCCGCCCTAATGGAGTTTAAAACACTGATCTCCCATAATGAGTAAGAACACTACATTGAAACACCAAAAAAGGTTGGACAACAAGTGATAAATGTTCAACAAGCCTTTTATTACAAGGCAGAACTTGTTCCAAGTCACTGATTTCGCATCGAGCAGTTTTATTTTACTTTCTATCCCTTTTACCGCGGTTAAAAAGACAGAGATGTGAGACAGATAATAAAGAAATCGAATCAAAGATGTTATCGGGTTGGCATTGCTGGTACGTAATTATCTCACTCGCACTTGCCGGAGAAATCAGCAGATTACGGGGCGCATGGATCGATCAAAACGGTTTCTCGATAACTTAATAATAAGATAAGCTCGGTAATGCCAAAACATTAGCCTTGGAACGGGGCTTAGTTTGTGTTTTAATAGCTTAAGTCAGATAATTGGAGGAATATTCTGTTTCTTTATAAAAGATAATAAAGAATACAATGAAATGAGATTTTAATTTAACATTTATTACACTCGAAATGTTGGATGAAAGAGAGAGATATTAAACTATATACGTTAGACTAACCAATAAAAAATAGACTGCTAAACGGACAAAGTTAGAGATCGCGCCACATACGGTGGCAGTTGGAGGCGTCGCCACAGTCGCGTAATTCAGTGTTACCAGTAAACACGCCAAAACTAGCACTCACTGTGCCATACGGCTCGAAACATTATAGGTTTCATTTGTAACGATCTTTGGTTGCAGAGCTATAAACTCAAATAAAACAAATTAATATATCAAAGTCAAAATATGTTTATTATACTATTTCAAACATGATTAATAATTAACGGGACTTATCCTTCTTATTATATATTACATATATTATGTGTTCCTTCACTCTGTCCGCAATAGACCGTTTAGTCTGTTCGACATAGGATTTCCCACAGCTGCAATCAATCTTATACACACCCCTTATATCTTATATCATGAGTATAAATCGCGAATCTCTTAAAACTATTATTTCAAACATGGCACTGAGCATTGTCTTTACATATTTTTTACCGAGGTTAGATCAGCGGAGACCCTAGCTTGGAGAAGAACTAACAAGAAACTCCGGAAATCAATTTATTATAATCACCCTTAACAAACATAAAAATTACAAAGAGTGGGCAAAAAACACAACGCTGGTAATACTAAATTTACTTTTCATACAAAATAACACGCAATGGCGGAAACGTCAAATTTAGTTCCAAGTTTGGCTACTGCCACCCGTATGTGGCGGGTACTCTACACAAATAGAGTGGAGAACACATATTTACTGTCAAGTTGAAAAATCAATAGACTATCGGAAAACTTACTGGAAATATTACTAAAGTTTTTGACAAAGATTCTCAATCAACGAAGCAACTTCAGCAATTCTCAAGTCAATAGTACGAGTAACTTCCAACCGAAATATTAAAGTACGTTATCAAAGCTTCTCATGTATGTATGTATGTAGTTCATTCCAATTATATCTTCGCCAGTATTTAACGAATTAGTAAAACTTTCGCTATTGTGGTATTACATAAACATGATCAATTTTGTATGTAAATAAATAACAACAAACAATTCATTTATTAGTTTAACAAAAAACGTATTAAATGTTCCATATTATAGTAAATTAAGATAAAATGAAATAGAGTAATTTTAAAGTAAAGATACACTTGCATACAGATATACTTTCACATTGTATTTTATCCCAGCTGTGGAAGTTACAGGAAAAATGTGCCTATAAATCATAGAAGGGTTGCAGTATCTTTTTGCATTTACAACTGATACGATTTCAGTTTGGTTCAAATAGAAAGGTTTTTTATATAGTTTATGTACTGTATCTGACTGTATCTGAGTAAAAGTTGTCGAATCAAGTCAATAAGAGTAAAATATTATGCTATGTGATAATGAAAATAGTACCAGTAAAATACTATTCCCTTGAAAATTAGATGCCTTTTTAACCAGGGTAATACGCGTAGGTAATGCTTAATATTTACTATGACTTCAAGCTTCAGACGACAAGAAAAGTAGAAAACAATCTTACGGAAATTCGTTATTAAACAAACAGTTGACAAGGTTACGAGATTAGGAACTAGAGTACCCGCCACATAAGGTGGCAGTTGGAGGCGTCGCCACAGTCGCGTAATCCAGTGTTGCCAGTAAACACGCCAAAACTAGCACTCACTGTGCCATACGGCTCGATACATTATATTGAGGTTTCATTTGTAACGATCTTTGGTTGCAGAGCTATAAACTCAAAATAAAACAAATTAATATACCAAAGTCAAAAGTCAAAATATTTTTATTCAAAATAGGCCCTATCATAAGCTCTCTTTGAAAGTTATTTTATGATCTAAGTACAAATTAAAAAAACTATATATTGACAAAAGGAATATATATGAGTGAAGTGGAAGGGCGGTTACGTAGGGGCCGGCCTAATAAGACATATATGTAACAGTCAGATAGACGCTATATTGAAAAAAGGTGACGTTAGGAGTACCTATAACCGCCGAGAGTGTATTAGAGAATGTATGAATGTCAATGAAGCGAAAGTGGTCTGTCAGGATCGGGACAAATGGGGGATACGTGATCTCTGCCTACCCCTCTACAGGGAATCAGGCGTGATGTGTATGTATGTATGTAAAAAAACTATTTCAAACATGGCACTGAGCATTGTCTTTACATATTTTTACCGAGGTTAGTTCACCAACCATTTCGGCTGCTCAAGATGCCACGTCATGAAGACCACGACCGCTCTGATAAGAGCGTAACGATTGAGAAGAAGAAGTTCAGCGGAGACCCTTGGAGAAGAACTAACAAGAAACTCCAGAAATCAATTTATTATAATCACCCTTAACAAACATAAAAATTACAAAGAGTGGGCAAAAAACACAACGCTGGTAATACTAAATTTACCTTTCATACAAAATAACACGCAATGGCGGAAACGTCAAATTTAGTTCCAAGTTTGGCTACTGCCACCTTATGTGGCGGGTACTCTATACCTACTATGTCTTCTAGAAGTTTTTTTATTTCCTGTCACTGTACAAACTAAAAAATCTAAATTAATGTTACCATTTAAATCTCAAACTACCCTATAGCCGCGTGAGAAAGATACCCTATAAAGCATAATTTAACAAGGAGATTATAATATCTCTTCTCCGAACATGTGTGGTGCATGTCACAAAAACTTAATGAAGAACCACGCGACACAAATTAATGAAAGTGAGGGGCACCACATTAAACAGAAGCCACTTTTTGTCGAGTGGAGTATGGCGACAGATGTTTCAGGCCTATACCTACACTCGTAAATTTACAAATTGCTCTCGCGAGAGTTAGAGACGACTTTTTTGTCGAACGCCGCCAATGAACAACAATATTTCACGTGACATATTTCATTTATGACTTTGGGATTAATTTTATGTTGAACCGGCTCTTAACACTTTTGTTCGAGGTCTTGATAGGTTTTCACGGCTTGAAGTTTTGTGGTCGATTCAATGAGTCTAATCGTGATACAGTTAAAAGACTGATAATATATTTGGAAAATAATCTGGAGTAGAGATCCCGCCACATAAGGTTGGCAGTAGCCAAACTTGGAACTAAATTTGACGTTTCCGCCATTGCGTGTAATTTTGTATGAAAGGTAAATTTAGTATTACCAGCGTTGTGTTTTTTGCCCACTCTTTGTAATTTTTATGTTTGTTAAGGGTGATTATAATAAATTGATTTCCGGAGTTTCTTGTTAGTTCTTCTCCAAGCTAGGGTCTCCGCTGATCTAACCTCGGTAAAAAATATGTAAAGACAATGCTCAGTGCCATGTTTGAAATAATAGTTTTAAGAGATTCGCGATTTATACTCATGATATAAGATATAAGGGTGTGTATAAGATTGATTGCAGCTGTGGGAAATCCTACGTCGAACACACTAAACGGTCTATTGCGGACAGAGTGAAGGAACACATAATATATGTAATATATAATAAGAAGGATAAGTCCCGTTAATTATTAATCATGTTTGAAATAGTTTAATAAACATATTTTGACTTTGATATATTAATTTGTTTTATTTGAGTTTATAGCTCTGCAACCAAAGACCGTTACAAATGAAACCTATAATGTATCGAGCCGTATGGCACAGTGAGTGCTAGTTTTGGCGTGTTTACTGGTAACACTGAATTACGCGACTGTGGCGACGCCTCCAACTGCCACCTTATGTGGCGGGATCTCTATCCAATAAATCTAATAAAAAATAAGGATAACCACAGAGAATAGCTAAGACAAATTTACCAATGTTATTAAAAAATTTTAAGAGCGAAAATAAGGAAAAATATTCTTAAAACTTGTCCATTGTCATATGCCATAAAATAATGAACCTTAAGTGCCTCATTACAATAAAGTGATTCAAAATACATGACCCGTGGCCCGAAAGCAGACATCACGCGAACTTTATAATATCGCATAAATTGTCTCTGAAGACATTAAAAATGTATAAGGGGCCTTCGTATAAGGGACGTGACCTACTCCAGCCGATAAGAAGGTTTGCCGAACAAGGTGCCAAGGACTATTTAACTTTGCACATTTTCTAATAAAACTTTGTCTAGTTTGATACATACATCTTATTTAATATATAGGGCATATTCGAAATCGCATTCAAATCGGTCAGTATGGGAAAGTCTGAAACCATAAGACATACAAAGAGTTGTTATTAGGAACCATGTCATCGATCTTGATAAAAAGAAAAACTTCATTCATACTTTATTTGAAAAAAGAACTATATCCAGTTCGGGAATCAACCCCAGTTGCTTGGAAAACTTTTTCTTTTTAAATATCGATTGTGTATGTCTTAAGCTGGAAAGTTCTCTATGAACACATGATGTCGAAAATGAATAAAATGCATCGTGAATCGAAGAGATGTTTGCAAGTGCTTTGATTATTTGGAAAGGTATACAAATAGCGTATTGATAGACGACTAGACTGTCTAGAAGACGTAGTGATTAAGATTGAAAAGAGCATGTATTGATGATCGAGGCATCATGGGGCTTGATTTTGATGTAAGATTTGTCATGTGAAAGAAAAGTCGAAGATATCTAATTCTTCACATGCTTACAACTTCAATTGATTAATGGACTTCCTGACATTGAAAGTGACTGAGGTATTTGGACTCTTAGGTTATTTCGCGTAAATGTATATTTTCAATAACATATTGAATTATGTACGTAAATGAATTGTGGCCTACGTTGGTTGTGCAAAATATGAATTGATTCATTCGGTGATTTTGATATAATATTCTGTTTGAGTTTGAGTTTTAAGTATTTTATTATCGTAGGTTCAATGCAATTAATATACATAGGTATATTTGCAACCTTTAATCCGTTTTGGGGTGGACAGATTCTTGAAGACACAATTTTTCATTCATTGTTACAGCTTATCCATTGAAGCTATTGTTACTTTGCTATGAAATGAAGAGATTGCCCAATGTAGCTTTCATACTTAAGTACCTTATTCATCGCCCACAAAACACCGATATGAAAAGGAACTAGTTAGCATTCGATTATGATGCAAGCCTAACTCTAGAATTACACACATACATCCATATATTCACCCCTCTACATCTCTAATGAGATAGGCAGAAACTATCAAACGGTTCCTGTAATTTCAATGACCGAATATATACATATGTACCCATATCAATATAAGCGAAGCTGTCAAACCACCCTTACAAAGGGGTCATCATTTGACATAAACCTATTCATAGACTAGGCTGTTGTCATAACTGAATTAATTAGGACACCGGTCATGTAAATCAATGATTGCTATGAATTGATTAATTGTGCATCGGATTGCAAACTAAGGGTGTGAGATGGAAGCCGTCTCGAATGGCATGAGTTAGAATATTATGAATTTTAATTTAGTTATCAATTCATAATAGCCATTGAATTACTACCTTCGCAATGGTGGAGATGGACACCTGAACCTCTGACTACCCTGCGAGGGTTAATGGTCGTGAACGCGTTTGTCTTTTGTTTATCAATTCGTAGAATAATACCTTAGGTACTTATATACGTATTTTCAGTTTATGTGTTTATGATCGCGGAGTGCATAGAAATTTAAAGACATAATATCTATTCGTTACCGTTAGCAATTAATGTAATGCAGTAAGGTCGTACTACAATTCATAAAACTGTTTGCATTCGTTCTTGTTTGTAGTACATTTTATAATCTTATAGTTAAAAAAAAACAAACGAAAACAAACGCATTCACGACCATTAACCCTTGCGGGGTAGTCAGAGGTTCAGGTGTCCATCTCCGCAATTGCGAAGGTAGTAATTCTATGGACACCTTGAACCCACGTGTTAACCAGATAGTCAGTACTCAATGTGACAGGTGGTCAGCCATGTCGCCATTAACAAGCACTAACTATTACCTTTTCGACGAACAGGTAGGTTTCCTCACGATGTTTTCCCTCACCGTATAATTCAACGCATTTCGTAAATGTGTTTTTATACGAAAATGTACATAGAAATTCATTAAACTTCATTTCCATTGGTACATGCTCAAACGAGATTTGAACCCTGTACCCACTGATACAGAGCCAAGCCCCAAACTACTGAGCTACGTCGAATTAACAACTGAGCTACGTCGAATTCTTATAGTTACACCACCTAAAATTCTTTTCACTGTAAGGATGTGTGATATAATGCTACGTAACAAAGCCAATCAATAGCTTAAACATATACAATTGACATAACTTAAGGTAACAAAACCAATGCAAAGTAAGATTATAAAAATACACATAGTGATTCTCAACCCTAATAGTACCCGGAAAAATCTTATTCACCTTATATAAAATTCGGATTATTATCTGGAAACTAGCGAAGCGGAACCATGAAATCGCCCGTTGAGATACTAACACAAACGTTATTGCTATCGTAAAGTTTATAACACAGTAGGTGAGCGGGTTAACTGGGGAAGAAAATCTACACATACCTCCCTATGCATGACCAATACACGTAATATTCGGTAGAACATCAAAGATAATATGAAACGTATGGATGTTTCGGAGTAGATCTTGTGCTGATCTAGAACTTTAACAGAACCTAAGTTGTTTTTTTCGTGTCACAAGAGGTCTCTAAGAAACTGGAGTATTTATTTTAGGTTTGCTTAAGCGATAGGCTAGTCAATACATACATACACTTCGCGACTGATTCCCTGTGGAGGGTAGGTAGAGATCACGGATTCCTATTTGTCCCGATCCTGACAGACCACTTTCGCTTCATTGACACTCATACATCTTCTCATAAACTCTCGGCGGTTAAAGGAAACTCCTGACGTCACCCTTTTTAATATAGCGCCTATCTGACTGTCATATGTTAGGCTAGTCACTATCTGTCAATGTTACTTACTAAGCTTTACATTTAATGCTTTCTCTCAGCAATAATAAATAATTGTATACTTGGTCTGTATGAATACAAGTGAGGGAGTGTGTATAAATTAAACAAAATATCAGTCCAACTAGTTTTCATATAGTTTGCAATATCAACTCGGCTCATTTCAACCCGACATGTAAATGCACTTAATAAAGCAAGCCTCTCCGAACAAGGGCAGAGTACTTGGAGTTATTTATCATGATCCCACTTTTACCCAAACAAGGTAATAATTGGACGCCTCATACTAAACAAGCAAGTCATGTCGCGTAATGTAACCGATCTAAATTAAATTTATTTTAGACTCTATAATTAAAACGAAAGAGTCTATTTTTTTGATGTTAACAATTGTATCACCTGTGTTTTTGATAACGCGTCTCTTAAGGCATTATGAAGATTGAAAGGGTTTAAAGTTGTTGTTACGATTTTATATTTTATATTTGTACTAGAACAGTTTAAAAGAAAATAACTGTAAGTAGCTTAACGCTGATTAGCGAGACTTATATTGATATATGAGTATGAGTATGTTGTGTATAGTAGAACCAACTACGGTATAAACATTACATCTGTACAATATTAAATCTATACATTACATACATACATATACATTATTACATCTGTAAAGAATCAAAACTTTTGCTCACATTCTTATAACAAATCTTCTTCCTTATTTAAAACGAATAAGTTAAAAAAATACACTCACATAACGTAATAAGGAACATTTTTAAATGTCAATTCCGTCATTTGTATTCCCATACGAAATTATTTCTGGGTCTCATATTAACAATGCACTAACTTACGACCTTCGAACAACTTTCGATTGTAAGTACGTTATTTAGTGTCCGCGAAAAATCTTAAAGTACGGCCATCACTTCCAAGTTGTTCGATGCGCATAATGCGGTCGTAATTTCGCTTAATCTGACGTGTAATGTTACACCTCGCGAGGTAATACGCAGTCAGTTTCCAAAAACAATCCATACATGTTCTTTAAGGGAGTCGGTGAGCCGAAAATTTTAAATTATCGACGTTTATATCTCATTCATAAGACGTTCTACGAATTGTTGAATAATAAGTATGCGTGTTTTACGAGTAGGTACTGAGTGAGGAGTCTTTACATACCTTTTGCGATAATTATCCCTTTTTGTGTTTTTGTGAAGTTTCTGTGACCATCTTTGCATTTGCAGAGTAATTATGATTGATGCTTGACTTATGGCCATATTGTATCTGCCATGGTGTATATGATACTTCTTAGTGAGGAAGTAGAATCAATACTTTTGTTTAGAGTTGAAATATATGTATTAAATGCATCTCTCTTTACCAGAATAATATTATTTATTATTATTTATTTATAATGCCTCTTTAAAGTAGCTTGTAAACATTGTTAAGCACAGTCGTGGGTGGTCTTAAAAAACTGGCATCATGAAATCTCAGTGACAGATAAGAGGCTAGAAATTAAGCTGTTAGCCGTCGATATAAAAATTTACACAATGTAAAAGAAGCACAGAGCTAGCATAGAATTTAAGTAGAAGGCTTCAAGATATCTCGACAATGTAAATGTGTATGTTATTATTTAAATGTTTTAACGTTTCAAATGTAAACTAAAAAAACATTTGCAAAGATAAAAATAAGTTTTATGACTAATTACCAGAAATACCCATCTTAATTAAAAAATATTGTCGTATTTGTATATTAGTACATATATCTATCATAAAACATAACGATCATCAACAAACATCTATGCAGATTTAAGTTTGTAAATATTAGTTTGATTTGGTCAATTAAATAGCTTAGACATTTACATACAAAAAAACCATAACAATATCAATTCTTCAAATATTAATATTATCTTTCTCTGAAGTCAAAAAGCGAAGGGCGTCAATAAACACTTACAAAGCTGAGTTCTCCATCGGGAAGATTCTCGTAAATTGAAAATCGGTACGTGATTACGAACGATTTACGTTATTACACAGCTCACTTTTACTTATTGCTAAAGGCTTTTTTATCCTTGCCTATACTTTTTATAATGACGGAGCTTTTAACCTAAATTCGCTCTTTGATGTTTACTGTTGAGCTGACTTTTCGTAGATGCTTAGATGTTTTCAAAGCTTACGAAAATTGATAACTAATTTTTGATGTATCTTAGTAC